>CM038671.1:466215782-466669310 GCA_021605145.1 Aegilops bicornis
CCCCCTCCTTCTTCATCTTCCTTGACCTTCTCGCTAGATGGGAGAAGGGTTTCCCCTCTGGTCCATGGTCTCCATGGCGTGGGGGGGGGGGAGCCACTCCGAGATTGGATCCGTCTCTCTGTCTCTCTCTGTTTCTGCGCTCCAGATTCTGCCCTTTCACTGTTTCTTTTATAACCGGAGATCCGTAACTCTGACTGGGCCGAATTTTGGACATGATATCTATCCGGATATTAGCTTTCTTGCGGCGACAGAATGGCTCCAACCACCTTACGGGGTGGCCACGAGGGCCCAGGGCGCGCCCCCCTGCCTCGTGGCCCCCTCGGGCATCGTTTCGCTTTGATCATTCTTCCCAAAAATCACATATATTCCAAAAAAAATCTCTGTCAGTTTTTATCCCGTTTGGACTCCGTTTGATATAGATTTTCTGCGAAACAAAAAACATGCAACAAACCGGAACTGGCACTGGGCACTGGATCAATATGTTAGTCCCAAAAAATAGTATAAAAACTTGCCAAAAGTATATGAAAGTTGTATAATATTGGCATGGAACAATCAAAAATTATAGATACGACGGAGTCGTATCAGCCTTCCGACAATGGTCTTCTCGGACTCCATGATCAGCATAGCACCCTTGCGGCCGTTCACTCCGAGTGTCCCGAACCGCCTCTGCCTACAGAGCTGCTGGCGCTGGGAGGCTCATGGGGCTGCTGTTCCTCTTCCAGAAGAGCTTGACAACGTGCAATCGCGCACATGACAACTCCGCGGAACCGCTCACTTTCCATGTCTCTGGCCTGGTAGAAAATTCCGTCGATCACCTGCATCCTCAAGATATCACGGCGATGTTCTACTTCGTCGGGGAAGTCAACTCCGCCAAGGAAGCGCTCAAGCCTGGCCACCACATCATCGGGATCGAGGTTGACACGGCCGTTGCAGGCAATGATGAAGCCGTAGGCTGCCTTTATCTTGACTGTATCGCAGAGGTCCTCTGCCCATTCCTTGCGGGGCATTAGGCTCTCGATGAGCACTGGTGACTGCGGCTCTTCTGGTGGGTCGTCGATCATGCCGCCGAGCAGCTCTGGATCTTTTGCACGATGGATGGCAAACTGCTCATCACACCTCCTCTGCAATATGTCGATTGTGCTCCCAAGGGTTGTGACACTGATATCGCTGCCGATGGGCCATGGTGCCTGCACCGGCCATGAAGCTCTTGCTCCCCAACCTGCTCCGGCTCGTTCTCCACGTCAAAGATGTAACGCAGGTAGGCGTCGAGGTCGAAGCTTTGGTCGTTGCCTGGCATGCTTGGAATAACTAGTGGTAGATGGGTGAGGACTAGATCTTCGCAGAGTGTCGCGGCGGTGCATTGCCGCCTGGGTTATATGCAGCAAGCCGTTAGCTGGTGGCGGAAACCGGTGAGGGAATAGGCGTGGATTTTACAATTCATCCATGTGGAGCGCGGGAAGCATTTGCTGGAGCGCGGAAAGACTAAGTGGAGCACACACACAACCCGAATACCGTATCCGGTGCCATGTGTTATTTATCACACAAGTGTTAACATAAGGAAACGTATGTGTAACTTACTAATCATCACACACGAGTACTCGCAGACGCATCGTGTGCGATATTCCTAGCCATCGCAAGCAACTAGTTTGCATTTTTCAAAAAAAATTGTACACACAGAATCACACAAGAACTAACTGTATTAACCGTCTGTGTTGTAATTTCTCATCGCAAACAGTTCATCCGAGTCGGCTGTTTGCCACGTATCACACACATCTTGTTAAGTTGAACTATTTCTGTTGCGTTTGCTAATCGAAAACAGTTCGTCCGAGTGAACCGTATGCCCTATATCACACACACCTTGATCTGGCTAACCGTTTATGTTGCACTCCCTAATAGAAAACGGTTCATCGGAGCGAACTGTATGCCGTATATCGCACACACATTGATATGGCTGCCTGTTTCTGTTGTTCTACCTCATCGCAAACAGTTTGAACGGGTTAACCGTGTGGCCTGAATCACTCACGCAACTAAAATCTGAACCGTGTTTGATGCATCCTCCATCGCAAATGTTTTACACCTTTTTTGACGGTTTTTTACACCGCCGTTTGCGATTATGGCATCGCACATAGTTTCGTCGAAGGATCTCTGATCGTAGTGTCACGTTAGCAGCATCCTGCAGTAGTGTCATGCCAATTGCCTAGTGGAGGATTTTCATAATTCTAGGGAGAACCACCTACAGAGAGTTTATATCATATACTATGTGTACAATACAAGGTAACTGGTATTACCATCACACTGGCACAATTCATATACTCATACCAAGAACTGAAATCTATCAGCACATACTCTATTCATTGCAGGAAACACCATTTACGTTTTAAGCTCTTGTTATTTACTTTTATTAAGATTACCAGTGGACCGTTTTAAATGCTCTTTTACTAGCATTTTTAGTTTATTGTTTACCTTGAATAGTAATAGTATTTGAAGAAGCTCAAGCAGTACTTCACAAAAGAGTTGTGACACCTTGTGTGTAACAGAAACACCTCCATAAATACTCTCATCCGCTCTTTTTTGGGATGATTACTCAATGGGATACTTCTGTGAAAGTGCAACACTACCCTGGCTGGTCTGCAGGTACCACCCACATCCACCAACTGGCCCTTGATGGGTGCACAGATTTTTGTTGGCCCACGGAGACATGTGTGCGGTGTCAGAGCTTCGAAAGGCAACGAAAACTAAAGATTAGATATGTTGATGAGGGCGCGACGCATAATTACCATGAGGGCATCAAGGTCAGCTAATGTCGAAGCTCCGCCAAGCATGCCAGAGATGGAGGACGGGCTGCTATGAGCGTGGTGGCGGGTACTGGTGCGGGAGCAGGTGCGGTGTTCACCGAGTTGCTTCCGACAAAGGTGGGAATGGGAAAATCATCTACCTTTGCGTCTGGATTTTCTTTCACCCAATTGACAACAGCCGAAATCAAGAGAGTAAATGCAACTGCCATATCAATTATGCAGGCGTCTACCACTGCCTGGACTGCGTGCGCCACCTTTACGTCGATGGTGACTTCGCTCAAATTCCTTCTCTACCTTTTTGTCTCCGTGTCCTCATGGTAGTAGTACTTCCATATGGCACCATCTCCAGTGGCATGCACACGTCCATACTGCGGCCGCAGGTTCACCGGGTTTCCCTACATTATGTTAATGGCCCAGTTGAAAGGGGTGTCCCACTTGTCCTTCGTCGATGATGAGTCACTTTCTGATGCAAGCCTATGTTGCTCTCTCTACAAAAGGAACGTGAACCATTTACAAATGTGACTATAATGTAGTCGACTTGATTAGAAGCTAATACTAGGTGGTAAATTAATAATTATCAGTATTCTCATGAACTCACTCGTCAGCGCGGTAATGTACCATTGCCCGGTTTTCTTGTCAAACTTTTACCAGCCCCAGATGAAGTCATGCTCCTGCAGGTCGGTGAACTCCACCAAGGGGTCCGGTATCCCATGACTTACACGTTGCACGTCCTCCTTAGCCCACACGGGCCTCTTGACCGTGTAACCACGACATTCGAGGCGATGGTTCGTGATGTTCCTAGCATGAAGCTCCTTGAATTTCTTCAACTTGGCCTTGTTTCTTTGGCAGCGCAAGTCTCCTTGAATTTTTTGTAGTCAGGTTCTGTAATTGTTGGATTCTCGGTTGCTTCACCCTCTCCGTGTGCCAGCACATGATCTTTGCTTCATTAGGATCTACAAAATGCCACTGCAGACGGGAGTGATTGGAAAGCACCATACAACTTTCCGAGGAGCTTTCTTTTCGGCCTTCTTGTATCGACAAGCATTGCACACAGGACAACTGGTTTTTTCAGCGTCCTCCTTCCAATAAATGATGCAACTATAGATGCATGTGTGGTATCTAATGTGCGGCAGATCAAGAGGTCACACGATTTTCTTGGCCTCATCGACACTAGTAGGACACAGGTTCCCTGCATGAAGAACTTTATGTAGTTACTTCAAATGCTCATCGAGGCTAGCATTGGTCCATTTGTTTTTTTTTGCCTTCGTATTTAGAAGTTTGAGCGTGAAAATCAAGCGGGTCACCTCGGGATCATAATCATCATACAATGGAGTCTTGAGTCTACCTCCAGTTGCACCAAATTGTCGTCCTCTCTATATGCAGCTCTGCCACTAGTTGTCTTCTTGCGAAGCAGGTCTCGAACATGAGGGTCCCACATGACTGAACTTAGTACTGATAAAGACCCGGTCAAGTCCGTCCTCTTCTCCTCCATGTCTGACCTCTTATCTACCATGTCTGACCTCTTCTCCGCCACCATGTCCGGCGACCTCTTCTTCGGGTCCATCGATCATCTCTTCGCCTGGCCCCATGTCGTTATTGGTTGCCCCGTCGACATCCTGATCATCATCTTCACTTACTCACTGGTACGTCTCCAACCTATCTATAATTTTTGATTGTTCCATGCTATTATATATTCTGTTTTGGACGTTTAATGGGCTTTTTTATACACTTTTATATTATTTTTGGGACTAACCTACTAACCCAAGGCCCAAAGGTAAATTGCTGTTTTTTTTGCCTATTTCAAAGAGTTTCGCAAAAAAGGAATATCACACGGAATCCAAACGGAATAAAACCTTCGGGAACGTGATTTTTGGAAAAACGTGATCCAGAGGACTTGGAGTGGATGTCAAGAAACAACCGAGGAGGCCACGAGGCAGGGAGGCGCGCCTGCCCCCTGGGCGCGCCCCCACCCTCGTGGGCCCCTCGTGGCTCCACCGACCTACTTCTTCCTCCTATATATACCCATGCACCCCGAAACCATCGAGGAGCACCATGAAACCCTATTTCCACCGCCGCAACCTTCTGTACCCGTGAGATCCCATCTTGGGGCCTTTCCCGGCGCTTCGCCGGAGGGGGCATCGATCATGGAGGGCTTCTACATCAACACCATAGCCTCTCTGATGATGTGTGAGTAGTTACCACAGACCTTCGGGTCCATAGTTATTAGCTAGATGGCTTCTTCTAACCTTCTAAGTGGGTGTGCATTAGGTGAGGATCAAGGAGTAGTGCATCTCAATTTCTTCCAACCTTCTAAGGTGAGGATCAACATTTTTAGGCAAGGCCATCAGGGCAAACAGGCACACAAGAAGCAAGCGAAAAAGAGGCGAACGAGAAAAGAGGGCGAATAAAACGGCAAGGGTGAAGTGGGGGAGAGGAAAACGAGAGGCAAATGTTAATGTAATGCGAGGGATAAGAGTTTGTGATGGGTACTTGGTATGTCTAGACTTGTGCGTAGACTCCCCGGCAACGGCAGCAGAAATCCTTCTTGCTACCTCTTGAGCATGCGTTGGTTTTCGCTTGAAGAGGAAAGGGTGATGCAGCAAAGTAGCGTAAGTATTTCCCTCAGTTTTTGAGAACCAAGGTATCAATCCAGTAGGAGGCCACACGCAAGTCCCTCGTACCTACACAAACAAATAAGAACCTTGCAACCAACGCGATAAAGGGGTTGTCAATCCCTTCATGGCCACTTGCAAAAGTGAGATCTAATAGAGATGATAAGATAATTTTTTTGGTATTTTTATGATAAAGAGTGAAAGTAAAGAAGTAAAGTAAAATAGATGTAAACTTATATGATGGAAAATAGACCCGGGGGCCATAGGTTTCACTAGTGGCTTCTCTCAAGATAGCATAAGTATTACGGTGGGTGAACAAATTACTATCGAGCAATTGATAGAAAAGTGCATAGTTATGAGAATATCTAGGCATGATCATGTATATAGGCATCATGTCCGCGACAAGTAGACCGGAACGATTCTGCTTCTACTACTATTACTCCACACATCGACCGCTATCCACATTGCATCTAGAGTATTAAGTTCATAAGAACAGAGTAACGCATTAGGCAAGATGACATGATGTAGAGGGATAAACTCAAGCAATATGATATAAACCCCATCTTTTCATCCTCGATGGAAACAATACAATACGTGTCGTTTCCCCTTCTATCACTTGGATCGAGCAACACAAGATTGAACCCAAAGCTAAGCACTTCTCCCATTGCAAGAAAGATCAATCTAGTAGGCCAAACCAAATTGATAATTTGAAGAGACTTGCAAAGATAACCAATCATACATAAAATAATTCAGAGGAGATTCAAATATTGTTCATAGATAATCTTGATCATAAACCCAGAATTCATCGAATCTCGACGAACACACCGCAAAAAAGAGTTACATTGAATAGATCTCCAAGAAGACCGAGGAGAACTTTGTATTGAGATCCAAAGAGAGAGAAGAAGCCATCTAGCTAATAACTATGGACCCGAAGGTCTGAGGTAAACTACTCACACATCATCGGAGAGGCTATGGTGTTGATGTAGAAGCCCTCCATGATCGATTTCCCCTCCGGCAGAGCACCGGAAAAGGCCCCAAGATGGGATCTCACGGGTAAGAAGGTTGCGGCGGTGGAAATAGGGTTTTGTGGTGTTCCTGGTTGGTTTCGGGGTATATGGGTATATATAGGAGGAAGAAGTAGGCCGATGGAGCTGTGAGGGGCCCACGAGGATGGGGGGCGCGCCCAGGGGGGGCAGGCGCGCCTCCCTGCCTCGTGGCCTCCTCGATTGTTTCTTGACGTCCACTCCAAGTCCTGTGGATCACGTTTGTTCCAAAAATCACTCTCCCGAAGGTTTCATTCCGTTTGGATTCCGTTTGATATTCCTTTTCTGTGAAACACTGAAATAGGCAAAAAAAAACAGCAATTTGCACTCGGCCTTGGTTAGTAGGTTAGTCCCAAAAATAGTATAAAAGTGTATAATAAAGCCCTTTAGACATCCAAAACAGATAATATAATAGCATGTAACAATCAAAATTTATAGATGCATCGGAGACGTATCAAGCATCCCCAAGTTAATTCGTGCTCGTCCTCGAGTAGGTAAAGAATTTTTGATGTGGAATGCTACCTAGCATATTCTTCAATGTAATTTTCTTTATTGTGGCATGAATGTTCAGATCCAAAAGATTCAAGATAAAAGTTTAATACTGACATAAAAATAATAATACTTCAAGCATACTAACTAAGCAATCATGTCTTCTCAAAATATCATGGCCAGAGAAAGTTCATCCCTACAAAATCATATAGTTTGGTCATGCTCCATTTTCGTCACACAAGAATGCTCTCATCATGCAAAACACCGATGATAAGCCAAGCAATTGTTTCATACTTTAGTAATCTCAAAAAAATCCAACTTTCACGCAATAGATGAGCGTGAGCCATGGATATAGCACTATGGGTGGAATAGAATATAATGACGGGGGTTATGTGGAGAAGACAAAAAGGAGAAAGTCTCACATTGATGCAGCTAATCAACGGGCTAGGGATATGCCCATCAATTGATGTCAATGCAAGGAGTAGGGATTGCCATGCAACAGATGCACTAGAGCTACAAATGTATGAAAGCTCAACAAAAGAAACTAACTGGGTGCGCATCCAACTTGCTTGCTCACGAAGACCTAGGGCATTTGAGGAAGCCCATTGTTGGAATATACAAGCCAAGTTCTATAATGAAAAATTCCCACTAGTATATGAAAGTGACACAACAAGAGACTCTCTATCATAAAGATCATGGCGCTACTTTGAAGCACAAGTGTGGAAAAAGGATAGTAGCATTGTCCCTTTTTATTTCTTTTTTGGCCTTCCTTTTTTTATTTGGCCTTTCTCTTTTTTTATTTGGGACAATGCTCTATTAATGATGATCATCACACTTCTATTTATTTAAGACTCAATGATTACAACTCGATACTAGAACAAAATATGACTCTATATGAATGCCTCCGGCGGTGTATCGGGATGGGCAATGAATAAAGAGTGACATGTATGAAATAATATGCATGGTGGCTTTGCCACAAATACGATGTCAACGACATGATCATGCAAGGCAATATGACAATGATGAAGCGTGTCATAATAAACGGAACAGTGGAAAGTTGCATGGCAATACATCTCGGAATGGCTATGGAAATGCCATAATAGGTAGGTATGGTGGCTGTTTTGAGGAAGATATAAGGAGGTTTATGTGTGATAGAGTGTATCGTATCACGGGGTTTGGATGCACCGGCGAAGTTTGCACCAACTCTTAAGGCGAGAAAGGGCAATGCACGGTACTGAAGAGGCTAGCAATGATGGAAAGGTGAGAGTGCGTATAATCCATGGACTCAACACTAGTCATAAAGAACTCACATACTTATTGCAAAAATCTACAAGTCATCAAAAACCAAGCACTATGCACATGCTCCTAGGGGGATAGATTGGTAGGAAAAGACCATCGCTCGTCCCCGACCGCCACTCATAAGGATGACAATCAAAGAACACCTCATGTTTCAAATTTGTTACACAACGTTTACCATACGTGCATGCTACGGGACTTGCAAACTTCAACACAAGTATTTCTCAAATTCACAACTACTCAACTAGCACAAGTTTAATATCACTATCTCCATATCTCAAAACAATCATCAAGTATCAAACTTCTCTTAGTATTCAACGCACTTATATGATAGTTTTTATTATATCCATCTTGGATGCCTATCATATTAGGACTAATTTTATAGCCAAAGCAAATTACCATGCTGTTCTAAAAGACTCTCAAAATAATATAAGCGAAGCATGAGAGATCAATAATTTCTATAAAATAAAACCACCACCGTGCTCTAAAAGATATAAGTGAAGCACTAGAGCAAAAAATTTTAGCTCAAAAGATATAAGTGAGGCACATAGAGTATTCTAATAAATTCCGATTAATGTGTGTCTCTCCCAAAAGGTGTGTACAGCAAGGATGATTGTGGTGAACTAAAAAGCAAAAACTCAAATCATACAAGATGCTCCAAGGAAAACACATACCATGTGGTGAATAAAAATATAGCTCCAAGTAAAGTTACCGATGGACGAAGACAAAAGAGGGGATGCTTTCCGGGGCAGCCCCAAGCTTAGGCTTTTGGTTGTCCTTGGATTTTACCTTGGGGTGCCTTGGGCATCCCCAAGCTTAGGCTTTTGGTTGTCCTTGGATTTTACCTTGGGGTGCCTTGGGCATCCCCAAGCTTAGGCTCTTGCCACTCCTTGTTCCATAATCCATCAAATCTTTACCCAAAACATGAAAACTTCACAACACAAAACTTAACAGAAAATCTCATGAGCTCCGTTAGCGAAAGAAAAGAAAACACCACTTCAAGGTACTGTAATTACCTCATTCTTTATTTATATTGGTGTTAAAACTACTGTATTCCAACTTCTCTATGGTTCATAACCTCTGATACTAGCCATAGATTCATCAAAATAAGCAAACAACACACGAAAAACAGAATCTGTCAAAAAACAGAACAGTCTGTAGTAATCTGTATCAAACGCATACTTCTGGAACTCCAAAAATTCTAAAATAAATTGATGTACGTGAGGAATTTATCTATTAATCATATGCAGAAAGAATCAACTAAATAGCACTCTCCAGTAAAAAGTTGTAGCTAATCTCGTGAGCGCTAAAGTTTCTGTTTTTTACAGCAAAAAAGACTTCACCCAAGTCTTCCCAAAGGTTCTACTTGGCACAAACATTAATTAAAACATGAAAACACATCCAACCAGAGGATATATAAAATATTTATTACTAAACATAACCAAAAAGCAAGAAATAAAAATAAAATTGGGTTGCCTCCCAACAAGCGCTATCGTTTAACGCCCCTAGCTAGGCATAAAGGCGAGGATAGATCTAGGTATTATCATCTTTGGTAGGCAATTCTTCAATAGAACACTTATAACCCTTAGGAGTTTCCTTCTTTTTATTAATGATCAAACTCCTAGGCAATAAATCGAGAAAATCATTTGTAGAAAAAGGTTCCTTAATGATAGCGAGAAAGTTGGGGTGAACACTTATGGACTTGAGATCCGCATTTTCCTTACTAGAAGTTTCACCCTTATTTTTAGGAACATACATCAATTTGGCCATTTTAGCATTAGGAGGTTTTGGAGTATTTTTCACGGAAGAAAATGCAGACCCTAAGTTGGTAATAATATCTTCAATTGTATCAATTCTTGTGGAATCTTGATCTATCTTTTCGTTAACTATGGGTTCCTTTTCTTAAAAAAAAAATCAGAGTAAATCCTACCTTAGATCCATATTGGTTAATTTGATTGTGGATCTTTTTATCCAAATTTTCAATCAACTCTACGGTGGCAACTTTATTTTCAATAATTTCAAGCCTTTGCATCACATGCTCCAAAGTTAAAATAGTTCCATTAACCAAAAGAGGTGGTGGGCCAAACAAATCTATCATAGCATTATAAGAATCAAAAGTATGGCTACCAAAGAAATTCCCTCCGGTAATGGTATCAAGAATATATCTATTCCAAGGGGTGATGCCTACATAAAAATTGCGAAGAAGAACGGAACTAGATTGCTTCCTAGTGGATCTATTTTGAGCATTGCAAATTCTGTACCAAGCATGTTTTAGATTTTCTCCCTCCCTTTGTTTAAAATTAAGAACTTCGTTCTCGGGAGACAAAGGAGTAGATAAAGGACTGGCCATGATGGCACACGTGACACAAGAAGCAAGCGAAAAAGAGGCAAACGGAAAGAGAGGGCAAATAAAACGGAAAGGGTGAAGTGGGGGAGAGGAAAATTAGAGGCAAATGGCAAATAATGTAATGCGAGGGATAAGAGTTCGTGATGGGTACTTGGTATGTCTTGGCTTGTGAGTAGACTCCCCGGCAATGGTGCCAGAAATCCTTCTTGATACCTCTTGAGCATGCGTTGGTTCTTCCTTGAAGAGGAAAGTGTGATGCAACAAAGTAGCGTAAGTATTTCCCTCAGTTTTTGAGAACCAAGGTATCAATCTAGTAGGAGGCCACATGCAAGTCCCTCGTACCTAAACAAACAAATAAGAACCTCGCAACCAACGCGATAAAGGGGTTGTCAATCCCTTCACGGCCACTTGCAAAAGTGAGATCTGATAGAGATGATAAGATAATATTTTTGATATTTTTATGATAAAGATTAAAAGTAAAGATTGCAAAATAAACGGCGACAGAAATAGCTAGTTGACGGAAGATTAATATAATGGAAAATAGACCCGCGGGCCATAGGTTTCACTAGTGGCTTCTCTCAAGATAGCATAAGTATTACGGTGGGTGAACAAATTACTGTCAAGCAATTGATATAAAAGTGCATAGTTATGAGAATATCTAGGCATGATCATGTATATAGGAATCACATCCGCGACAAGTAGACCGAAACGATTATGCATCTACTATTATTACTCCACACATTGACCGCTATCCAACATGCATCTAGAGTATTAAGTTCATAAGAACAGAGTAACACATTAGGCAAGATGACATGATGTAGAGGAATAAACTCAAGCAATATGATATAAACCCCATCTTTTTATCCTCGATGGCAACAATACAATACGTGTCGTTTCCCCTTATGTCACTTGGATCGAGCAACGCAAATTGAACCCAAAGCTAAGCACTTCTCCTATTGCAAGAAAGATCAATCTAGTAGGCCAAACCAAATTGATAATTCGAAGAAACTTGCAAAGATAACCAATCATACATAAAAGAATTCAGAGGAGATTCAAATATTGTTCA
This sequence comes from Aegilops bicornis, assembly GCA_021605145.1. Lineage (NCBI taxonomy): Eukaryota > Viridiplantae > Streptophyta > Magnoliopsida > Poales > Poaceae > Aegilops > Aegilops bicornis. The sequence continues at coordinate 466,227,431 of CM038671.1, forward strand.
TAGATAATCTTGATCATAAACCTACAATTCATCGGATCTCGACAAACACACCGCAAAAAAGAGTTACATCGAATAGATCTCCAAGAAGATCAAGGAGAACTTTGTATTGAGATCCAAAGAGAGAGAAGAAGCCATCTTGCTAATAACTATGGACCCGAAGGTCTGAGGTAAACTACTCACACATCATCGGAGAGGCTATGGTGTTGATGTAGAAGCCCTCCGTGATCGATTCCCCCTCTGGCAGAGCGTCGGAAAAGGCCCCAAGATGGGATCTCATGGGTACAGAAGGTTGTAGCGGTGGAAATAGGGTTGCGTAGTGCTCCTGGTTGGTTTCGGGGTATATGGGTATATATAGGAGGAAGAAGTAGGTCAGTGGAGCTGCGAGGGGCCCACGAGGGTGGGGGCACGCCCAGGGGGCAGGCGCGCCTCCCTGCCTCGTGGCCTCCTCGATTGTTTTTTGACATCCACTCCAAGTCCTCTGGATCACGTTTGTTCCAAAAATCACTCTCCCAAAGGTTTCATTCCATTTGGATTCCGTTTGATATTCCTTTTGTGTGAAACACTGAAATAGGCAAAAAATAGCAATTTGCACTGGGCCTTGGGTTAGTAGGTTAGTCCCAAAAATAATATAAAAGTGTATAATAAATCCCATTAAACATCGAAAACAGATAATATAATATCATGGAACAATCAAAAGTTATAGATACGTTGGAGACGTATCAATACCGTATATAGGTAGTTCTGGTGGACTCATCTGGAATAACTTGGGTTTAAGTTTTTTTATGCACAAGCAGAATTCCCACTTAGTATAGGTGAAGGCTAGCAATTAGGGTTAGAAGCGGCCAGCTAGAGACCGAAAAGGGTCATGAACATGCATTATGCATAAGTAACATTGGATACTAGCATGAGTAGGATATGAACACCATGAACATAAATATCATAGAGGCTATGTTGGTTTTGATTCAACTACGTGCATGAACATGTGCCAAGTCAAGACACTTTCCGAACATTAGGAGGAGGATACCATATCATCATACTACATCACAATCATTTTAACGCAATGTTGACATCTAAGATAAATCATTATCCACTCCTAGCTACTTATGCATGGCATGAGAAACTATAATCTCTAATTGTCATTGCAAACATGTTTGACTTTAATAGGCTGAATCATGGATACTAGGTTAAACATATTTACACAAACAGAACTAGTCGAGTTCATACTCGTTTCTCTCTGCCACGACCAATTCATCAAATATTTTCATTATTGCCTTTCACTTGCACGACTGAACGATATGAAAATAATAATAGTGCAAGAGTGCCATGGACTAAGCTGGAATCTGCAAACATTTTATTCAAGAGGAGAAGACAAGGTAATATGGGCTCTCTGTTAGATCAACAATAATGCATATGAGAACCACTCAACATTTTCATCGTGGTCGGTATGACTCAATAAAAAGGGAAAATAATTCAGAGAAACACACTGAAATGTTTTTGGAGTTTTTGTTTTTTCTTGAACAAGCAAATAAAAGGGAGAAACAAAAGCGAGAAAAACTATTTACACGGGAAAGCTCCCAACAAGTAAAATAAGAATAAGGAAATATTTTCGGGGTTTCTTTTTAGATACTACAACTGACTACACTAGAAAGAAAAATAAAAAAGTAGGAAATGTTTTTTTGGATTTTCTCAAAGTTTTTCAAACACACCAGAAGAAGGCGAGGAAATAAATTTAGCATGGATAATAAACTGAAAGAGTGTGGACACCTACAACTGAAATGAAATGTGTTAACATGAATGTAATGTCGGTGGAAATACGTACTCATCCAAGCTTAGGCTTTTGGACTAACTTGGTAATCACCACTCGAAGAAGCCATGGGGTCCAATGTTGAAGTGCTGGAGAGCAGACACCTGAGGGTCCCACTCCTGAGGCTCCTCCTATGTTGCAGCCAGGTTGTTCTGGTAGGCGACAATGTCCTCAAGCATAATCCTGTATCCGCCCCTGGCAATAGGATCAAACAAAGCAGGTGCAGGCAATGGAATAATATCACGAGTGTCCACACTGAAAACCAGGTTATAAGGGACATGAATGTTAGTGTAATCGCCAGCAATAAACTGGTGGTGTTCCATAGCCTGACGATCTAAATAAACTTTAGGTAAAGGATAATCATGCTGGCATATCTGAATGTTAAAGTGAGTCGCCAAGCGAGTAACGTAAATACCACCATGTATTTTGCCCTTGGATCTGTTAATGTGGAGGCGACATGCCACAATAGCTCCCAAGCTATAAGTGTTGTCGCCGTGAAGTGTGCGATGTAAAACAACAAAGTCTGGAGCACTAAGCGCACCTACCTTCTCTCTAGAAAGCAAACACTTCGCAATGAATAAAGCAAAATAATGCATAGTAGGAAAGTGTATGCTAGTGGCAGTGACACTTGAAACCCCTCTCTCACCCCCGACAATCAGAGTGCGGTAAAAACCATCAAACTCTGTGGGCCTAGGCTCAACTAAATCCCTTCCAGAAGGGATCATGCATATGTCACAAAATTTAGTAAGTGGTATCTGACAGGTTTCAGCATATAAATTAAACTGCACCTCAGGGGGATTATTCCTAGGAAGGAAATGAAAACTTTGCACAAAGGAATTTGTGAGGAGATGATACTGTTCACATTCAGCTGCGACGAAGTTGGTGAAGGAAATATGCCCTAGAGGTAATAATAAAGTTGTTATTTTATATTCCCTTCCCTTATGTCATGATAAATATTTATTATTCATGCTAGAATTGTATTAACCGGAAACTTGATACATGTGTGGATACATAGACAAAACACCGTGTCCCTAGTAAGCCTCTACTAGACTAGCGTTAATCAAAGATGGTTAAGTTTCCTAACCATAGACATGTGTTGTCATTTGATGAACGGGATCACATCATTAGAAGAATGATGTGATGGACAAGACCCATCCGTTAGCTTAGCATACTGATCGTTCAGTTTTATTGCTATTGCTTTCTTCATGACATACCGATGACAAAGGGAATGATGTATGTTGTTATATTTGTCATTCCTTTGACTATGAGATTATGCAACTCTTGGACACCGGAGGAATACCTTGTGTGCTATCAAATGTCACAACGTAACTAGGTGATTATGAAGATGCTCTACAGGTATCTCCGAAGGTGTTCGTTGGGTTGGCATAGATCGAGATTAGGATTTGTCACTCCGAGTATCGGAGAGGTATCTCAGGGCCCTCTCGGTAATGCACATCATAAGAAGCCTTGCAAGCAATGTGACTAATGAGTTAGTTGCAGGATGATGTATTACAGAATGAGTAAAGAGACTTGCCAGCAATGAGATTGAACAAGGTATGAAGATATCAACGATCGAATCTCGGGCAAGTGACATACCGATGACAAAGGGAATGATGTATGTTGTCATTACGGTTTGACCGATAAAGATCTTCATAGAACATGTAGGAACCAATATGAGCATCCAGGTTCCACTATTGGTTGTTGATCATAGAGGTGTCTCTGTCATGTCTACATAGTTCTCGGACCCGTAGGGTCCGCACGCTTAACATTCGATGACGATTTAGTATTATATGAGTTATGTGATTTGGTGACCGAATGTTGTTCGGAGACCCGGATGAGATCACGGACATGATGAGGAGTCTTGAAATGGTCGAGAGGTAAAGTTTGATAGATAGGACAATGGTATTCGGACACGGAAAGTGTTCTGGAGGGTACCGGGTACTTATCGGGTCACCAGAAAGGAGTTTCGGGCACCCCCGGCAAAGATATGGGCCTTATGGGCCAAGTGAGGGAACACACCAGCCCTGGTGCACTCCTATAGAGGCCATCCCTATGAGGAGGAGAAGGAAAGAGGGGAGGGCAAGGAAAGTGTGGATTAGGTTTCCTACTTCCTTCACTCTGCCCCTCTTTCCTTCCACCTCAGTTATATATGGCAGGGGGGAGCGCGGCTTGGGAGGGACTGTCGGAGTAATGGACCACGGGTAGCCTAAACCGAGTCCCCGAACCTTTCAATACATCGAGGCTGGCTGCGCCGCTCAAGACGTCAAGATGAAGCGCCGCCTTCTGGTGGCCGGCTGGCCGAACAGCCGGCTGCCAGAAGTCGGCCACACTCAGGAAGGTGGCACCAAGACGGGCCGACTCCTATCAGGCGGCCTCCAGAGAGACCGGCTCCTAGCAGTCGGCACACGACGCCCTCAAAGTCTGCGCCACCATTAAGGAGACAAGACAATGCAAGGCTACAGTGTAGCCCATCACCCCCGTATCCAGGGCCGGGCGTGGCCACAGTGCTCCGTATGGGCGGAGATCTCCGCCTAGCGCGGCACGGTTGCCACTCCGCCCCTGACGTCACTCATGTCAGGCGGAGCCCTGCTCCCACAACCGCCTGTCGGTACAGCCTGAAGACGACGGGCCCTACCAGGCAGCGAGAGCTCGGAAGACGGCGGAAGCCTCACCAGTCGGACCCGAGGGAGGCCGGATTCTAGCAGGCGGCCCGTCCCTTCCTCGGGACCCCACGCGCCATTAACCAGATAAGTCCCGGAGTGGCTACAGTGATCCCCCTCCAGGCGGCGGGACTGTAGCCACGCTCCCCTGACCAAGCAAGTGTCATTAGCATCACAGCTACAATAATCAGCAGCCGGCAAGACCCTCGAGCGGCGGGAGCGGCATGTCGGCTCCATACCAGACCAGACGGTGGGACCCACCAGGCGGCGGGCCCCAGCAGCCGGTGGAGAAGACGGCGACCAGAGAGACTGACATTCGGGTCCTACACCCGGCCAGATTACCATTGTACCCCTAGGGGGTAGGCCTATATAAACCCCCCACGACACCCATGCAAAGGGTTCCAACCTGTTAATATTAGACTCACACCTAGGGGAAGAAGAGAGCAAGCATTGCCTTCTTCTACCTCTAGCATACACCTCGAGGAGCACATCTGTACCCACTAGTGCCTTAGTGATCATGCGGCGACCCCGCAGAGCAGGACTACGGGTGTTATCTCCTAGGAGAGCCCCGAACCTGGGTAAAGTGCGCCGGCGTTCGTGTCTATGCCTCATCCCGCTTCCAGGCACCGGCGACGTTCTACTCGCTCCCACCATGATAAGCCATCCATTGGCATATGTCGCACCCAACCCCCGACATTTTGCGCCCGCTGTGGGGCGAGGTGCACCGTCTCCCGGAGACCTATTCTGGACGGGAACCCTGTTCCTTCCTGGCGAGCGCAGCCAGCCCGGCACGCTAGACGGCGTCTGTGCCGACACGATGCACGGCACGGATGTCACCTGCGCGGCGAGCTGCCTCGCTGATCTTGTTGGCGAGATTCGCCTCTCCAATGAGCCCGCATCTGATGCGGTCACCGATGGCCCCGATAGCCGCCTTGTGAGCCTCCTCGATCAGCTCCGCGTCGCCAGCGAGCCTGCTGCGGACTTGGAGTCGGTTGGCTCCACCGACCCGATGTTGGTTGACTCCGACACGGCGTCGCTTGACGCGTTCCCCACCAATGTGGTGGTCTACGACGAGCCGCTTCCTCGCGCGGATAGCGGCGGTAGCACCGTCACGGAGGTGATCGTCATCAGCCAGGGCGAGCACTCTGGCGGGGGTGGCCAGGATCCGTTGCAAGCGGTGATACAAGACCTGACTGTGCCCATCCCGGAAGATGCCGATGCTGAGACGCTGGAGGCACGCCGTGTCCAGCTCGTCGAAAGCGCCAACCGGCTGGCCAGCATGAGACACCTTTCGGAGGCCTACCAGCGTGAGGTGGACCGTGCAGTCGGCGGCAAGCCGGCTCCTGGTGGGCCTAGCCGCATTGGCCTGATCCGGCAGCATGGCGGGACCATTGCCAGCATGTTCGGGATGGATCGTCCCGTCTATGCCACGCTTGCGGAGAACATACGAGCTGCCTAGGCGGCAGCTGATGAGCTAGACAAGCTCAAGGGCGACGAGCGTCGCCACATGACGGAGCGCATCCAGCAGCTCCTCGACGCGGCTGGTGAGAAGCAAGAGGCCGGTTGCCGCACTGAAGCACCCAACCAGCAAAATGACGATCCGCCTCCTCGCCGAGACCAAGGCGCGACATCCCGGATTCCGACTGGTGGTTTCCGCAGTAGAAGAGACAAGGAACCGGCTGCAAGCCGCAGCCGGACTCGTATCACCGTCGAGCGCGACCAAGATGGCCGCCCAAGAGCAGTGAAACGACGGGATGACTATCCACCTCCCCCCCCCCCGCGCAGGGAGAGGCGCGCTTCCCCGCCGCCTGTTGACCACCCGACACTCGGCGACCACCTTGGCCGCCGGGAAGGAGTCGGAGAAAACGATGCCCGCCACCGGATCGACCGTCTCAACCGATCCCTGGTGCTAGAAGAAGAAGATGAGCTGGGTCCGCCTAGTTTTGGCCCCCGCATCCGAGATGAGCCCTTCCCTAAAGGGTTCACGCTCCCAAGAGATACGCCCGAGTACACCGGCTCCGTGAAGCCGGAGGGCTGGCTGGTCGACTGCTCCACAGCAGTCAGCATCGCCAACGGCAACAAGCGCATTGTCGTGAAGTACGTTCCGCTCATGCTCCAGGGCACGGCCCGGACATGGCTGAACAGCCTAAAGCCCCACAGCATCAATAGTTGGGTTGATTTCACTGAAGCCTTCATCTGCAACTTCACCAGCACGTACAAGCGGCCGCCCAAGCCTCGCCAGCTCTCCTTGTGCATCCAAGGCCCCAACGAGTCGACTCGCGACTAGCTCACACGCTGGGCCGAGCTGCGCAACTCTTGCGAGGGCGTGCACGAGGTGCTAGACATCGAGTACTTCACTGTCGCGTGCCGAGAGGGCACCCTCCTCAAGCACAAGCTTCTCTGCGACGAGCCGGCAACCCTTGACGAACTGTTGATCATAGCAGACAAGTACGCCACAGCCGACTCCTCCATGAAGGCGAAGATCCAAGTAAATGCGTCAGGCAAGGTGGCCCCTCAAGCTCCTCGGACCCCGGCTGGTGACACCGGTCGGCGTCAGCAGCCGAACGACAACAAGCGCAAGGCCATGCAGCCGACTTCCACAAGCCGGCAGGTGGCGACAGTCGAAGATCAGCAGTCAGAAGGGCAGCCTCCTCCCAAACGCCAGAAGGACGGCAAGCCCAACTGGTTGCCCGCCTTCTCATACGAGCAGACTCTAGATGCACCCTGCAAGTTCCACAGCGGTGCGAAGCCGTCCAACCACACCACTCGGAAATTCCACTGGCTCACCAGGATCGCCAAGGGTGATGGACTCCAGCCTCCTCCGCCTGCCGGCCCGCCGCCTCCTCCTCCTCAGCAGCCGGCGGTTCGGCCAGTCGGCGCGATACAAGATGAATATCCTGAAGAGCATGGAGCTTATGTCGTGTTCACTAGCGTGGCCGATGACAGGCACAACAGACGGCATCGACAACAAGAAGTAAATGCAGTAGCATCAGAGACCCCCCGAGTTCATGCATTGGTCTGAGAAGCCCATCAGCTGGAGCAAAGCCGACCACCTGGAGGTGATGCCCAATCCCGGCTCTTATGCTCTGGTGTTGGATGCCACCTTTGCCACGGAGAGGCAGGCTTCTCGCTTCTCCCGTGTTCTGATAGATGGCGGCAACAGCATCAACATCATGTACAAGGATACTATGGAGAAGTTGGGAATCAAGCAGAGACATCTTCAGCCCAGCCGGACTGTATTCCATGTCATAGTTCCTGGCCTTTCCTGCTCACCAATCGGCAAGACACAGATCGATGTTCTCTTCAAAGACAAAGAACACTTTCGCGAGAGCCAGTCTGGTTTGGGGTGGTGGACCTTGAGAGCCCCTACCATGCACTACTTGGCCGGCCTGCCCTGGCCAAGTTCATGGCGGTCCCCCACTATGCTTACCTCAAGATGAAGATGCCGAGCTCAAGGGAATCCTGACCATAGCGAGGGATTACAAGAAGTCGTCACTTTGTCGTGACAGCAGCCGGCTAGCCGAGTCCCTCGTGATCGCGGCCGAGAAGCGGCTCCTAGACCAGGTTGTGGCAATGGCAGGCAAGCAGCCGGAGATGTTGCCCAAACCCAAGGAGTTGGAAGCCGAGGGCTCGTTCAAGCCGGCGAAAGAAACGAAGAAGTTACCCTTGGACCCGGAGCACACGGAGAGGCATGCCGTCATAGGTGCAAACCTTGACAGCAAATAGGAAAGCGAGCTCGTCGATTTCCTTCGTGAGAATCGGGACATCTTTGCATGGTCTCCCAAGGATATGCCAGGTGTTCCGACAGATTTCGCCGAGCACAAGCTACATGTCCGGTCTGATGCCAAGCCGGTAAGGCAGCCCTTGCGCCGCCTGTCAGAAGAGAAGAGAAGAGTTGTTGGAGAAGAGATAGCCCGGCTTCTAGTAGCCGGCTTCATCATGGAAGTGTTCTTTCCAAAATGGTTAGCCAACCCAGTCCTTGTACTGAAGAAGAATAAACAGTGGCACATGTGTATTGATTATACCAGCCTCAACAAAGCTTGCCCCAAAGATCCCTTTGCTCTGTCAAGGATTGACCAAGTGATAGACTCCACAACCGGATGCGAGCTGCTGAGTTTTTTGGATGCATACTTAGGGTATCATGATATCAAGCTAAACCCAGCCGACAGGCTGAAGACCGCCTTCATCGCGCCATTCGGAGCCTTCTATTACCTGACCATGACGTTCGGCTTGAGGAATGCCGGTGCCACGTTTCAGCGTTGCATGCAGAAGTGTCTCCTCAAGAAACTCGGCAGAAACGCCCACGTCTATGTGGACGATGTTGTGATGAAGACGGAGAAGCGTGGAACGCTGCTAGAAGACCTCTAAGAGACCTTTGAAAACTTGCGCGGATTCCAGATCAAGCTCAACCCGGAGAAATGCATCTTTGGAGTACCAGCCGGCCAGCTTCTTGGCTTCCTGGTCTCAGAGCGCGGCATAGAATGCAACCCTGTGAAGATCAAGGCCATCGAGAGGATGGAGGTGCCCACCCGACCGGACGTGCAAAAATTCACCGGCTGCTTGGCATCCATCAGCCGTTTCATCAGTCAGCTGGGTGAGAAGGCTCTTCCCCTGTACCAGCTCATGAAGAAGACCACTTTTTTCGAGTGGAATGACAAGGCGGATGAAGCTTTTCTCCATCTCAAGAAGATGTTTGCCACTCCGCCTGTCCTGGCGGCCCCGACTCCTAAAGAGCCCATGCTCCTCTACATCGCCGCCACCAGCCAGGTGGTCAGCACAGTCATAGTTGTGGAACGCAAGGAAGAAGGCAAAGCACTACCAGTCCAGAGGCCGGTGTATTACCTGAGTGAAGTGTTGTCCGCTAATTCCTGCTCGTCCTCGAGTAGGTAAATGATAAAAAAGAATAATTTTTTATGTGGAATGCTACCTAGCATAATCTTGATCATATGTCTAATCATGGCATGAATATTAAGACACGAGTGATTCAAAGCAATAGTCTATCATTTGACATAAAAACAATAATACTTCGAGCGTATCAATAAAGCAATCATGTCTTTTCAAAACAACAAGGCCAAAGCAAGCTTATCCCTAGAAAATCATACAGTTTGGCCATGCTTCATTTTCTTCACACAAAATGCCCCCATCATGCACAACCACGATGACAAGCCGAGCAATTGGTTCATACTTTTTAACGCGCTTCAGCTTTTTCAACCCTCACGCAATACATGAGCGCAAGCCATGGATATATCACTATAGGTGGAATAGAATATAATGATGGAGGTTATGTGGAGAAGACAAAAAAGGAGAAGGTCTCACATCGACGTGGCTAATCAACGGGCTATGGAGATGCCCATCAATTGATGTCAATGCGAGGAGTAGGGATTGCCATCAAACGGATGCACTAAGAGCTATAAGTGTATGAAAGCTCAACAAAAGAAACTAAGTGGGTGTGCATCCAACTTGCTTGCTCATGAAGACCTGCGGCATTTGAGGAAGCCCATCGTTGGAATATACAAGCCAGGTTCTATATGAAAATTCCCACTAGTATATAAAAGTGAAAGCATAGGATACTCTCTCTATGAAGAACATGGTGCTACTTTGAAGCACAAGTGTGGTAAAAGGATAGTAACATCGCCCGTTCTCTCTTTGTCTCTCATTTTGTCCTTTTTTGGGCCTTCTCTTTTTGGCCTTTCTCTTTTTATTTTTTTTATTTTTTTGGTCCGGAGTCTCATCCCGACTTGTGGGGGAATCATAGTCTCCATCATCCTTTCCTCACTGGGCAATGCTCTAATAATGATGATCATCACACTTTTATTTACTTACAACTCAATATTACAACTTGATATCTAGAACAAAGATAACTCTGTATGAATGCCTCCGGCGGTGTACCGGGATGTGCAATGATCTAGCATAGCAATGACATCAAAAAACGGACAAGCCATGAAAACGTCATGCTAGCTATCTTACGATCATGCAAAGAAATATGACAATGAATGCTCAAGTCATGTATATGATGATGATGGAAGTTGCATGGCAATATATCTCGAAGTGGCTATGGAAATGCCATAATAGGTAGGTATGGTGGCTGTTTTGAGGAAGATATAATTAGGCTTATGTGTGACGGGCGTATCGTATCACGGGGTTTGGATGCACCGGCGAAGTTTGCACCAACTCTCGAGGTGAGAAAGGGCAATGCACGGTACCGAAGAGGCTAGCAATGATGGAAATGTAAAAGTGCATATAATCCATGGACTCACATTAGTCATAAAGAACTCATATACTTATTGCAAAAGTTTATTAGCCCTTGAAGCAAAGTACTACTACGCATGCCCCTAGGGGGATAGATTGGTAGGAAAAGACCATCGCTCGTCCCCGACCGCCACTCGTAAGAAAGACACTCAAAGAAACACCACAGCCGATTGTACTAGAGTAGGGTACCCTAGTATCCCGAACTTGTGCACGGGCGATTGCAGCCCTCATGGCAAGGCTTACGGGTGACCGCCAAGGTCCTCCGTGGTTCCTTTGGAGCCATTCAAGAACAAAGTATTCAAGCCAAGGAGACAAGGCCCCGGCAAGAGGAGCTTGCCGGGAAGGCCACCCAAGGCACCCTAGGAGACAAGGCCCGGCAAGAGGAGCTTGCCGGAAGGCCCGTGAGCGACAAGCTTCCGGACGCGACAAGACAACAACATGGCAAAGGCGCTTGCCAGCGGAACCACCACTCTGTACCTGCGCTCCAGCACATCCACTAACGTGACAAGACAACAACCGCGGCAAGGCGCTTGCCGCGGAGCGCGGTGGCAAGCGGCGCCGACAAGATTGCCATCGTGGCAAGCGATGGCGCCACAACGGTCACTACGCATTGTTAGGCGGCGTAGATGGGCATTTAATGCCTTTGTCCCCTACCGTCGGGGTTAGGTATGATACCTTTGTACAAGTAGCTGTACCAACCACTCCTTTTCCATTTTTACCCTTGTCTACGTTGCCACCTGTCGGAGACCCTTTAGCATATAAAAGGAGGCCCATGCATAGCGTAGGGAGGGAGAGGTTCGAAGCCGAGAACACTCACGCTTTCGGTCTCGTTAGCAGCTTGTGTGTCTTGTAGCACTCAGCGCTCTGAGCAAGAACTCAATACACTCGGACATGCAGCGGTAGGAGTGTTATCTCTCGGAGAGCTCGAAGCTGGTTAAACTGCTTCGTGTGCCGCCTCGATCTGCTCTTCGTGCGACCTCCGCCCCGCCCGAACCGAAAGGGCTCGGTCCGCCGGTCCCATAGGTGTTCGTGGGCGGATCAGCTTCCCGACATCTTTGGCGCGCCCGGTAGAAGGCGTCGAGATTGTGTGAACCTGATCCGGCGTCCACACGAGCTAGATCTTCATCATCTTCATCGACATGCCACCGAAGAAGAAGGCTTGGCGGCAGATGTTCCGTCGCGTCGAACCCACCACCACCGGAGCAAGCGGGTGGTGGGGTAGACGCCAGCGGTAGAATGGACGTCGACGGGGAGCCCATGGTGCTGCCAAGTCCAAGGACAAGGCTGCGCGGAACCTCGGCGTCCGTACATGCACGCGCCCGTCTCGGGAGGCGCGGGACCGACAGCGTCATGGTATTCCTGGCGCCATACGCTCGTTGGACCAAGATCGAGCTGGTGGATCTCGGGATGCTCAAGACCGGCATGCACGCCAACATCTTTGGCGCGAAGCGGCTGCAGTCGCCTGGGCGGGATCTGCTCCTTCTAACATAGTTAGAAGTCGGAGCATATCCGCTCCTCGCGCCGTTCGCCACTACCACCCACCACTCCGCCGAAGCTTTGGCGAGCTCAAGCGCTCTGGATTACCCTCCAACAGCCGACAAGGTCGATGAATGGAGGGCCACCATTCGTAGTCTCATCGGCTTTGCCAGCGGCGCTCATGACGGCCGAGTGCATCGCTGCCGTGGCGAGACTGCCAAACACGAGCGGTGGCGGCAGAAACCGGTGGGGTGCAACCACCATGCACTCTCCGCCCGAAGGCCAAAATCGCCGACTTCGCCGGATCCACCTCGACGGCGACTCCACCGCATCGCCGGATCCACGAGCTCGTCGCGATCAGCACCAAGTTCTTCACGAACGACAAAGAAGAAGAGGAAGTTGATCTCTGGTGACTATTTTCGGCAGAAGCTTCCGAAGTCGCCGTCAAGAAGGTCCTCAAGATCAACACCAAAGGGGTCTTTGAGGAAGCGATGCTCCGGCAAGCCCTAGGGTTTGTTCCGTTGAAGCGAGCGCTCCCGACAAGTTTTGCTCCGGCAAGCTTGCGAGAACGTCAAGCTCGGTGAGCCGCGAGTTCTTGCCGTGGAAGCGGATGTTCCCGCAGCAGCGAATGTGCCTTTAGTCCTTGTTGTCGAGCCGCAAGCTCCGGCATGGGCACAGCAGATTGTCCGTTTCCTTGAGACAGGAGAACTTCCGAAGAGCAAGAAGAAGCGGAAAGAGTAGCCCGGCGATCAAGTATGTACCAGTTTGTCGACAACACACTGTCTGAAGAAGACTCAACGGTGTGAAATTGAAGTGTATTCACCGAGAAGACGGACAAAAGCTGTTGGCGAAGATACATGGAGGCATATGTGGTCACCATATTGGCGCCAGAGCACTTGTCGGCAAAAGCGTTCGGCAAGGTTTCTTTTGGCCGACAGCCCTCCGTGAAGCAACTGCACAAGTAACCAAGTGTGAAGCGTGCGGTTCCATTCCAAGCGAGATACACCAGCCAGCTCAAGCTCTCCGGGCGATCCCTTTATCACGGCCATTTTGATGCGGGGCTCGACATCCTCGGCCCCTTTCCCCGAAGTTGTCGGGGCTTTGAGTACTTGTATGCGTTGCAATCGACAAGTTCACAAAGTGGCGGAAGTGGAAGCGATGAGGAAGGTGGACAAAGATCGTGATCAAGTTTTTTAGGTTGATTGTTTGCCATTTCGGAACCCCTAACAGGATCATCACCGACAACGGCACGCAATTCACGAGCCGCACCTTCATGCAGTACGTCCAAGATCTTGGTGCCAAGGTCTGCTTCGCTTCTGTTTCTCATCCGAGAAGTAACGGTCAAGCGGAGAGGGCGAATGATGAAGTGTTGCGCGGGCTCAAGACCAGAACTTTCGACAGGCTGCACAAGTGCGGAAAGAACTGGACTGAGGAGCTGCCGGTGGTTCTTTGGTCGATCAGGACGACGCCAAATCGAGCCACTGGCCAGACACCTTTCGCTCTAGTCTATGGAGCAGAGGCAGTTCTCCCCACGGAACTCGTATATGGATCACCTCGAGTACTCGCTTATGATGAGCTTGAGCAAGAGCGGTTGTGACAAGATGACGTCTTTGCTCCTTGAGGAGGATCGTCTTCGTGCTGTCAGACGAGCTGCTCGATACCAGCAAGCTTTGCACCGCTACCATAGCCGCAGTTAATGCCGGAAGTATCGAGGAAGGTGACCTTGTTCTTGGTAGCGTTCAGCCCGCCAAGAATTCCAACAAGTTGACGCCTTGAAGTGGGAAGGCCCTTACGGGTGAAGCGGGTCACTAGGCCTGGCGCTGTCCGCCTTGAGACCGAAGATGGCATTCCGGTGAGCAACTCCTGGAACATTGAGCATCTTCATAAGTTTTACCCGTAAGGCGCGGTTGCCGGAACCTGTTCCGGCAACCACCTTTTGTACAAGTCTTGCCGATGTTGCATGTAATCCTTTGTACAAAGCCGGGCACAGACCCCGTGCATAGGTAAAGCTAATGTGCTTCACACATCTTGTCAATTTCATGCTTTCTACTTCTATTTTGCATGCGTTATCTGACACTTTGTGCAGCACCTACCCCCGGTAAGCAATAATGAGCCATAAGGCTCCATATCTTTATTTTCTCTTCTTTCTCTTTCTCAAAGAAAGGAAGGTTCCCTCGCCCACAAGTTTGCCAGGGGGAAAGGAGAAGATAATGGTGTGGACCAAGCGTCGCTCAAGGAAGTCTAGCCTTACCGGAAGCAAGCGACGAGAAAAGCTAAGTTGCTAAAGTTTGAGCAATCAGTTTTAAAAATTTAAGTTATCTTCCTCGAGCAGACCGTACTTTGTATGGAAAACACATGCAGCGGAGGAACCAACTCAGTAGCTAGTTGCGCCCTTACTTTGTTTGAGTCCTCTCAACAACTTAAGTGAGCTGCGACTAGTTGCGACAAGGTTTCTTATCGGTAGCAACACCGCCCGGCTCTTGACGTCCCTTTTCAAGACTTCATGACCCAGTGCCTACTGTGACAAGTTCCCTAAAAGCGTGGGGCAAAAACATACAAAGGAAGGAACCAAGTAAAGGAAATAACATAGCAATTGCTACCGAAATAGAGTTATATTACAAGATAGCTTGTCGCAGCTCTAATAGATTGTTCTCATAACATGACCAGCAGCGGCAAGAAAAAGAGAAAGCGGGCGGCCTAATCTCTGCGATCGCCCTCAACCCTCTTGATCCTGCTCACCTGTCCACGATGGGTGCAACAAGGGTCTTGAGCGCTTCCACATCGACATCCGGCGGCAAGGACTTGAGGGCGTTGGTGAGGTTGAGGCCTGGGTTGCGGAAGGCCACCTTCATCAGCACCTTTGAAGAGCTCCAGCGCAGATCTGGCGTGACTCCTCGGCCAGCTGCTGGGATTTCTTCCCGAGTCATTGGAGGGCCGTCACCACGCCCTTGAAGAACAAGCTGAGCTTGGCGCTGGGTCGGAGGTGCTCATCGGAGGAATATCCAAGATCCTCCATCCCCGGCCCGCCAGCCTCCACCGATGGCTGCAGCAACATCCACGAGACCCAGGCCAGCTGCGTGCCGTGCCTGCTTTGGGCACAGCACAGCCGACACCGTGTGTGGCCCGGGCCGGGGCTCCTGCCGGTGTACTACAGAGGGGTACCCTAGTATCCCGAACTTGTGCAGGCAGTTGCAGCCCTCAGCGGCAAGGCTTACCGGGTGACCACCAAGGTCCTCCGTGGTTCCTTTGGAGCCATTCAAGAACAAAGTATTCAAGCCAAGGAGACAAGGCCCGGCAAGAGGAGCTTGCCGGGAAGGCCACCCAAGGCACCTAGGAGACAAGGCCCGGCAAGAGGAGCTTGCCGGGAAGGCCACCCAAGGCACCTAGGAGACAAGGCCCGGCAAGAGGAGCTTGCCGGGAAGGCTCGATGAGCGACAAGCTTCCGGACGCGACAAGACAACAACGCGGCAAGGCGCTTGCATGACAAACCACCACTCTGTACTGCGCTCCAGCACATCCACTAACGTGTCGCCTCAGGACCTTTCCGAGAGCATCGTGGCAAGAAACGTCTTGGCTAAGCGAACCTGATGGCAAGCGGCACGACAAGATTGCCATCGTGGCAAGCGGTGGCGCCCACAGCCAGTCCCTTTACGCCTTTGTTAGGCGGCGTGACGGGCATTTAATGCCTTTGTCCCCTGCCGTCGAGGTTAGGTATGATACACTGTACAAGTAGCTGTACCAACCACTCCTTTTCCATTTTTACCCTTGTCTACGTTGCCACCTGTCGGAGACCCCTTTAGCATATAAAAGGAGGCCCATGCGCAACGTAGGGAGGGGGGAGAGGTTCGGAAGCCAGAGAACACTCACGCTCGGTCTCGTTAGCAGCTTGTGTGTACTGTAGCACTCAGCGCTCCTGAGCAAGAACTCAATACACTCAGACATGCAGCAGTAGGAGTGTTATCTCTCCGGAGAGCTCCGAAGCTGGGTAAACTGCTCGTGTGCTTCGCCTCGATCTGCTCTTCGTGCGACCTCTGCCCCCCGCCGAACCGAAAGGGGCTCGGTCCGCCGGTCCCATAGGTGTTCGTGGGCCAGATCAGCTTCCCCGACACACCCCATGCTTCAAATTTGTTACACAACGGTTACCATACGTGCATGCTACGGGACTTGCAAACCTCAACACAAGTGTCTCTACAATCCACAACCACCCACTAGCATAACTCTAATATCACCATCTTTATATCGCAAAACCATTGCAAGGAATCAAACATATCATATTCAGCGATCTACAAGTTTATGTAGGATTTTATGACTAACCATGTGAATGACCAATTCCTGTCATCTCTCTAAATTGATATAAGTGAAGCAAGAGAGTTTAATTCTTTCTACAAAAGATATGCCCACACTCTAACAAGTATAAGTGAAGCAAAAGAGCATTCTACAAATGGCGGTTGTCTATGTAAAGAGAACAGACAATCCAAACTTCAAATGATATAAGTGAAGCACATGAAGCATTCTATAAAGCCATACTCAAAATATTTAAGTGAAGTGCATAGAGCATTCTATAAATCAAACAAGGACCATCTCATACCAGCATGGTGCATAAAAGAAAAATAAAAACCTAAATGCAAAAGACGCTCCAAGACTTGCGCATAATGCATGAACGAAACAAATTCGAAAACATACCGATACTTGTTGAAGAAAGAGGGGATGCCTCCGCAGCATCCCCAAGCTTAGACGCTTGAGTCTCCTTGAATATTTACTTGGGGTGCCTCGGGCATCCCCAAGCTTGAGCTCTTGCCTCTCTTCCTTCTTCTCACATCGAGACCTTCTCGATCATCGAACTCTTTATCCACACAAAACTCCAACAGAAAACTCGGTAAGATCCGTTAGTATAATAAAGAAAATCACCACTCAAAGTACTGTTGCAAACCAATTCATATTTTGTTTCTGCATTTTGTCTACTGTAATATAACTTTTTCATGGCTTAATCCACTGATATAAATTGATAGTTTCATCAAAAGAAGCAAACTATGCATCAAAAACATAATCTGTCTAAAAGAGAACAGTCTGTAATAATCTGAACATTCACCATACTTATGATACATGAAAAATTCTGCCAAAATTAGGAAAAAGAAACAATTTGTACAACAAGACAGTGCAAAAAGAATCACAACCATTTGACGTTTCAGTAAAAAATTAAAATTCACGCACTACAGCCAAAGTTTCTATCCTGCACCGCATAAACCAACAAGCATTGTAAACATCCTAAAGGCAAACCTTGGCACATTATTTTTATAATACAAAGGAATTGTACAAGGGGATAATTTTTTTTGTTGAAAAGTTTCTATAATCAAGATTCACAAAGTTGCGTGAGCATGAACAAAGTTCAAGGAGCTCACCCACTTCAACAATGCTTGTCTCTCTTACTTTCACTTTTCTTTTTGAAAAAGTTTTGGGTTCCCCTCTTTATTTTTGTTATTTTTAAACTATATGAAAGCACTCAACAGAAATAAATGACTCTATAAAACTTCCGGGTTGTCTCCCTGGCAGCGCTTTCTTTAAAGCCATTAAGCTAGGCATGTAGTGCTCAAGTAGTGAATCCACCGGATCCCAAGGTATATCAAAGCCAATTTTAATTAGCAATGATTTGTAATTTAGTAGTGAGCACAAAGTAACATGTATCATGTAATGACGAAGTCTAACTCTCTTCCTATGCATCGGCATGTCATAAAAGAACAATTCATGCACACATAGTAAAGGCCAATGCATAGTATAAACAGTTTCTTGCAATTTTATCGTGTTGGAAACATAGAGAGGTGGAGATAGAGCTCCTCTCTCATAATAATTATAAGTAGGAGCAGCAAGCACATGCATATTATATCTATCAAAATCATCATGTGCAACGGTAAAAGGCAACCCATCAATATAATCCTTAATAAGTGCAAGCTTCTCCGATATAGTGTAGTCGGGAGAATTCAAAAAGATAATAGGACTATCATGCGTGGGTGCAATAGCAACAATTTCATGTTTAACATAAGGAACTATAGCAAGTTCATCTCCATAAACATCATTCATATTGGCATCTTGGCCACAAGCATAGCAAGCATCATCAAAAAGGGATATTTCAAAAGAATTAATGGGATCATAATAGTCATCATAGCAATCATCCTTCGGTAAGCACGAAGGGGAATTAAACAATGTATGAGTTGAAGAGTTACTCTCATTAGAAGGTGGGCACGGGTAGCTAATCCGCTCTTCCTCCTTTTGTTCTTCGCTCTCCTCCTCATCTTTTTCATCCAATGAGCTCATAGTTTCATCAATTTCTTCTTCCATAGATTCCTGCAAAATATTAGTCTCTTCTTGGACAGCGGAGACTTTCTTAATAAGTGCATTAATATAGGCATTATATTCATAATTCTCATAACAATATTTAAGGATAGCTAAATTTTCAGATCTAGAACAAGCATCATCAAAATCCTAAAACTCATTAAACATGGATTCAATTTCATAAGCACCCATAAAAGCAACAAATTCTTCTATTTGTTCCACATCATAGTAATCGTATATACCATTAGCATAAGAAGCTAAGGTTTCATTATCATTAAATTTGCATGAAAAGGGAAGGTGTGGAGCATTCATCCTAGAGCAACAAGTATAATCATATTCCAAGCATAGTTGTCTAGCATACCACTGCAACATAATAAATTGATCCCATAATATTTTCCATTTTTGTGTCGAGCGATAATCCCTAAAGTATTCACGTTGATCCAACGTGTCTCCCATTATAAAGTTGAATGGGGTTTTCTCAGGGTTATCAAAGTAGTACATAATATTTCTCACATAATGAGAATCGGGGGTTTTAGGAGTTACCCCATCCTCATGAGTAGCAAGTACAGCTAATTTTTTTGGTATTTTGCGTTCCATATCCATAACTAAAGATAGAGAACGACTTAGAACAGCAAATAAAAATTACTTAGTGATAAAGCAAACAAGCACACACGAGAATATTCACCCCAGGCTATTGCTCCCCGGCAACGGCGCCAGAAAAAGGTCTTGATAACCCACAAGTATAGGGGATCGCATAGCAGTTTTCGATAAGTAAGAGTGTCGAACCCAACGAGGAGCTAAAGGTAGAACAAATATTCCCTCAAGTTCCATCGACCACCGATACAACTCTCGCATGCTTGGCGTTACGCTTTACCTAGAACAAGTATGAAACTAGAAGTACTTTGTAGGTGTTTTTGGATAGGCTTGCAAGAAAGTAAAGAACACGTAAATAAAACTAGGGGCTGTTTAGATAAAGACACAACTAAAGTAAATATGGCGAGTGTGGAAAAGTGGCGGTAGGAGTTGTCGAATTGTCCCTAGGCAACTGACTATGTTACTAGACCGATAATCGTTATTGCAATTCTATTCGAGGGAGAGGCACAAGCTAACATACTTTCTCTACCTGGATCATATGCACTTATGATTGGGACTCTAGCAAGCATCCGCAACTACTAAAGATTCATTAAGGTAAAACCCAACCATAGCATTAAAGCATCAAGTCCCCTTTATCCCATACGTAAACAACCTACTTACTTGGGTTTGTGTTTCAGTCACTCACGCAACCCACTATAAGCGAATCATGAACGCATTGCAACACCCTACAGTGGGAATCCCTCACGCTTGCGCGACACGGAGGACACCATAGGACAGCACCAATAATAAAACATGCAACTCAAATCAATCATAGCAATTCATCAATCACCGACAGGACAAAATCTACTCAGACATCATAGGATGGCAACACATCATTGGATAATAATATGAAGCATAAAGCACCATGTTCAAGTAGAGGGTACATCGGGTTGCGGGAGAGTGGACCGCTGTAGATAGAGGGGGGAAGGTGATGGAGATGTTGGTGAAGATGACGGCGGTGTTGGTGTAGATCGCGGTGATGATGATGGCCCCCGGCAGCGCTCCGGCGCCACCGGAAGCAAGGGGGAGAGAGCCCCCCTTCTTCTTCTTCTTCTTCCTTGACCTCCTCCCTAGATGGGAGGAGGGTTTCCCCTCTGTTCCTTGGCTCCCATGGCTTGGGAGGGGCGAGAGCCCCTCCGAGATTGGATCTATCTCTCTGTTTTTGCGTTACATTACAGCTCTGTTTCACCGTTTCGTGTATATATGGAGATCCGTAACTCCGATTGGCACTGAAACCTTCGCCCAGATTTTTTCGAATATTATCTTTCTTGCGGCAAAGAAGAGCATCAACCGCCTTACGGTGGGCTCACGAGGGTAGGCGGCGCGCCCGAGGCGCCCCCACCTCGTGACCACCTCGAGCACCGTCTCGCGTGGATTTTTCTTCCGAATTTTCATATTTTCCAAAAATAAGCTCCGTCCGTTTTTATCCCGTTTGGACTCCGTTTGATATGGATATCTTTGGGAAACATAAAACATGCAATGCAGACGAGGCGGCAGAGCCTTTGGATCAATATGTTAGTCCCAAAAATAATATAAAAAGTTGCCAAAAAGTATATGAAAGTGAATAATATTGGCATGGAACAATCAAAAATTATAGATACGACGGAGACATATCATCCGCCTCCAAGCTGAACTACCCCCACTACCAGAAGATGTGTTACGGCGTGCATTTTGCCGCCAAGAAGCTGAAGCCGTATTTTCAAGAACACCCAATCACTGTGGTCTGCACTGCTCCACTTGCCGAGATCATTGGAAGCCGAGATGCTTCAGGCCGAGTGGCCAAATGGGCCATAGATCTGGCCCCCTACACCATCTACTACCAACCTCGCACCGCCATCAAGTCACAAGCGTTGGCCGACTTCCTCGTCGACTGGGCCGACACCCAGTACCTGCCGCCAGCGCCAGACTCCACTCATTGGCGAATGCACTTTGATGGTTCCAAGATGCGCACCGGTTTGGGAGCCGGCATCGTCCTCACCTCTCCCAAAGGCGACAAGCTCAGATATGTGCTGCAAGTCCATTTTGCCGCCTCTAACAACGTTGCTGAATATGAAGCACTCATTCACGGGCTCCGGCTTGCCAAGGAACTCGGCATTCGCCAGATCCTGTGCTATGGAGATTCCGACTTGGTGGTCCAGCAGTCGTCTAGCGACTGGGACGCCAAGGATGCAAATATGGCCGGCTACCGCTTTCTCGTCTAGCAACTCAGCGGATACTTTGAAGGGTGCGAGTTCCTCCCTGTGCCAAGAAATGACAATGAGCAAGCAGATGCCTTGGCACGAATCGCCTCCACCCGGCAAGCAATACGAGCCGGCGTCGCCCTATAACACCTCCTTAAGCCGTCCGTCAAGCCGAGTCGGATTCCATCTTTGTGCCGGATCCTCCCGAAGCAGTCGGATCCGACTTGAGGATCCCAGCAGCCGGCACGGGGAATTCGGCATGCGACCTGGGGACTTCAGAACTCAACCCAGGGACTGCAGCAGTCGGCCCGGGGACTTCATCGACTCAGCAAGCGGCAGCCGACTCCAACCCGCCGCCTCCCGGCCAACCGCCCTCGTGCAAGTAGCGGTCCTAGCAGTCGAAGAAATTGCAGCACCTTCATGGGCTCAACCCATCCTCCACTTTCTAGTGAATAAAGAGCTGCCGACTGACAAGATCTCGGCCCGGCAGGTGCAGCGTCGGGCAGCGGCATACAACATCGTCAACAAAGAACTTGTGAGGCGCAGTGTCACTGGTGTTTACCGGCGCTGCGTGGAGCCGGAGCAAGCCCAAGCAATCCTCAAAGATATCCATCAAGGCGAGTGTGGTCACCACGCGCTTCAAGAGCACTCTTGGCCAAAGCTTTCCGCCACGGTTTTTTTCTGGCCGACTGCTCTAGAAGACGCCAAAGACTTGGTCCAGAAATGCAAAGGGTGCCAGAAGTTCCGCTCCAGCCACATCAGCCGGCTTCCGCACTCAAGACCATCCCCATTGCCTGGCCCTTCACTGTCTGGGGGCTGGATACGGTGGGACCATTCAAGACAGCACGCGGCGGCATGACTCATCTGCTTGTCGCGGTGGACAAGTTCACCAAGTGGATAGAAGCAAAGCCAATTAAAAAATTGAATGGTCCGACTACTATGACTTTCATCTCCGACATCACCATCCGGTATGGCATACCACACAGCATCATCACCGACAACGGCACAAACTTTGCCAAAGGCGCCTTGGCCCGTTTCTGCGCAACGCAGGGCATCTCACTGGACCTAGCGTCCGTTGCCCATCCGCAGTCAAACGGCCAGGTGGAGCGGGCAAACGGCCTCATTTTATCCGGCATTAAGCCCCGACTGGTCGAGCCTCTGGAGCGTTCGGCCGACTGTTGGCTCGATGAGCTGCCGAGCCTGCGCACAACTCCAAACAAGTCAACCGGCTTCACGCCTTTCTTCCTCGTCTACGGTGCCGAAGTTGTCATCCCGACGGACATAGAATTCGACTCCCCTCGAGTCACCATGTACACCGAAGAGGAGGCAAAAGAAGCACGAGAAGACGGTGTCGATCTGCTGGAAGAGGGCCGACTGTTAGCACTCAGCCGGTCCACCATCTACCAGCAGAGCCTGCACCGATACTACAACCGGAAGGTCAAGCCAAGATCCTTCCAAGAGGGAGACCTTGTGCTCCGGCTGATCCAGTGAACAGCCGGCCAGCACAAGCTCTCGGCTCCTTGGGAAGGCCCCTTCATCATCGGCAAGGTGTTGGGCAATGACTCCTACTACCTGATCGATGCTCAGAAGCCTCGAGCACGCAAAAGAGACGACTCCGGCAAGGAGACGGAGCGACCATGGAATGCAAACCTCCTCCGAAGGTTTTACAGTTGATGCAGTATGTACCACGCCAACTTTTGTATTAAGTACGAAGACTCCGGGTCCCCCGAGAAGAGCTCGGGGACTGCCCTCTTTTATCTATATGATAAGTATTATGCCTATCAGTGTGTTATTTCATTAGTCCGCCTGGCACCGGGTTCGACCGGTCGACCGGGGACTCGCCGCCTGTACTATGTAATGCTTCACTGTGGGACAAGTAATGTGTTGGCACTTAGGCCTTCTCCTGCCAGAAGCCACAGCTCGCAGAGCGACTGTCCGGTGGGCAGGAGTTAAGGAAGAAAGGGTGTTCGCATGAAAAATGCCTAAGGACCCAAAGCATGCACATAGTTCAAGCTAGCTTCCTGCTTCGCCGACCGGCTGCTGAGCAGCCGGCCGGATGGCTTCTACTTAACTTGCTAGAAAACTCTAATCGGCTAAGTACTTGCCTCCCCGAAAGTGGCCAAGTGCTTGACCTAGCCACAATCCGCAGAGCGGCTGTTCGGCTGGCAAGACGGCAACCGAGGGAAGGCGGCAAAGGAAAAAGGCCAAAGAGCAGAAAGCAAGGAAAGATAGAACTCGGCAAAAATATTTACATATCAAAAGGCCCTTGGCCAACATTCAATAGAAGCTTGAAATACACCCCGCGGGTGGAATTGTGCGAACTTAACAAAGTTTGTCGAGACTGATAAGCAGGTAAAACAAAAGGTAAACTGGCAGCCTAAGGAGCAGCAGACGGGTTCGGCGGAACGGTGGAGTCGGTGGTGCCGGTTGGTGGAGCGGCCGGCTGGTAGGTCTCCGCTTGGTCGCCTTCAGCAGCAGTTGGCTCGCTCGGGCGCGGCTCATTGCTGGAGGCGTGGTCGAGCTGAGGCTGGCCGTCCGTTCTGACCTATGGCGCCTCCTCTTCACTTTCCCTGTCCTCCTCGCCTTCTCCTTCGTCGCTGGAGTCGATCACTTTGGCCGAGTCCTCGCCATCCTCCGGGTTCAGCCCGAACCACTCAGGCGGCGCCTCAGTGCCATTCTCAGCCAGCTCCGGGACGAAGATGCTGGTGTTGGTGTACTCGGTGATTGCCGCGGCCCGCTGGACAAGTTCACGCTCCACCGCCACCAGCTCCTCTTGGGCTTCCAGTCGAAGCGTGGCCAACTAGGCTAGATTTAGCCCAAGGTACCACGCCTTGACGAACTCCAAGGCCCGGCGTGCCCCAGCCCGGGCCGATGAACCCTTACAAGCCTCAAGGCAGCCGGCCGCCACCTCTAGCTAGTCGGCAGTCCGGCTGGGTGTACGTGGAGCTGGCATGTCTGGCCACAGGGCGGCGATCGCCTGCGCGCCGACACGCTGAAGACGGCATCCGATGAGCCGGCCGAAGACGGGCCTGGATGCTGAGAAGCTGCTCGCTAAGGGTCCGGGGGCACCGGCAGCAATCTCCGCACACGCCGCCCTCCGCCCTTGGCGATCGGCCTCGATGGCCTGATTGGCAGCACCGGAGTGACCGGGGAAGAAGTCTTCTCAAACAAAAAGCAAAAAAGCCAAAATTAGAAACAAGAAGCCGGCTTGATCAGAAGCCGGTGGCTCGAAGAAAGAGTAAAGATGGAAGCTTACCATCAACCATGTCTTCAATCTTGCCGAAGCCGGCGGTCAGCATTGCCTCCTTATCAGTCCAGCCGGAGCGTTCGGTCTCGAACTCAGCAAGAAGACCGGCCTCCTTGTCCTCCGCTTCCTTCTGGGTCTTCTTGAGAAGATCCTCCTGCTCCGCCAGTTGCGTGACCAGCCGGTCACGCTCCTCGGCCAGTTGCTGCAGTCCGCCTCCTTGGCACGTAGCACGGTGTTGGCTTCGCCCAGCTGTTGTTGTAGGGCGGCGTTGGCCTCTGCAAAAGTAGAAGAAGAAAAAGACATCAACAATCAACACGGAGAGATATAGTTGTCGGGGAGATCCGGCCCGATTGCTCAGCAGTCGGCCTGAATCTCGGGGACTACAGCCCGCGGGTGCGCCAGCGCGCCCCCGCAGAGAAACAAGCTATCACTAGCTACCAAAAAGAAGAACAGTCGCCGAGGAGATCCGGCCCGACTGCTCACCGGTCGACTCGAATCTTGGGCCCGCGGGTGCGCGAGTGCGCCCCCGCGGAGAAAGAAAACGAAGACTTACTCCGGCTTTCCGACAAGTCGACGGTTCGTTGATTCAGCTCCTGGACTTTGGAGTTGAAGGCGGCCGTGCAAAGGTTATGATAATCCTGCAGTGAAGATATCATACAATGTTTGTACTCGGAGCTTGCTAGTTAAAGTTCCGAGCCGCCTGCTCAGCAGCCGGCCCGAAACTCGGGGACTACACCCGATGGAGTGTTGGCGCCTTCACCAGTATAAGAAATACGAGAATCAAAGATGAAGAACCAAGAAGTATACCCGGACGGCTGCTCACGACTCCAGGAACGCTTGGTTGCACTGCTTCAGGGCGTCGGCTTTGGCTCGAAGCTTGGCTTGGACGTCCAGGATCGCCTGATTCAAAGGGCCCGTCGCGCCTCCCCACACCCACTAAGTGGGCGCGGCACTGGTCACCTCGGCGTCCGAGATCAAAGAGCTTGCGGCACCGGCCTCCAGCGGGCTTGGCGCCGAAGCCGCCTTTGCAAACCGTCGGTGCGATGGTGTGCGGACCTCGGGAGTCGGGCCGGTTACCATCTCGTCTCCGGCTGGCGGCACCGGTGCGTCCGCCGGCTGCTTGTCTCACGCATCTCCAGATGGCGGTGGCGGAGGCACGGCCGCGTCCGGCATGACAACATCGCCGCCGTCGCTCTCCATGATCGGATGCTTGTCGCCGGCTCCCCCAGCCGGCGCCACAAACTCTGATGGCGGCGGCGCGGAGGAAGGTGACGAATAACGTCGACTGACGGTGCGCGGCCTCTTCGGCCTTCTCCTTCGCCACGGTAGCGGCCTCGGTCTCCGCCAGCTTCTTCAAGGCGGCGGCTTCCGCCTTGTCCGCCTCCGCTTTCTCCAGGTGGGCGGCTTCCTGCTCCTCGCGCACCTCCCGTGCGTTTTGCTCCCGCGCCTCCCGGAGGTCGGCGGCCGGATTCATTCGCCGGGTGGTGGTGGAGGTCTCCGCCGACCCAACGATGGAGGCGGCGGCCGACTTCTCGAGAGAGAGCGGAGCCCTAAGTCAAGAAAATAAAGCAAAGGAAGTTCAGAAAGAGTCGGCATGGAAGAAAAGCACAAGGAATGATACTTACGTCAACACCAAGGGAGGCACCTTCGGGAGCTTCTGAAACTTGGCCGCCTTCGTTGCGGCCTCCTTCCGCCTGGTCACGGCATTCGGATTCTTGGCCTTCTTCAGCGCACTGCCGAACAAGACGGCGCCTTGTTTACGCTTACGCGTGCCGCCTCGAGCAGTCGGCTCAACGGAGGGGCCCGCGTCCGCCCTGCCGGTGCCCCGCGCAGGCCGCGGCTCTTCTTCCTCCTCATCATCGTCAGGCCAAGTCTTGATGCCGCCTTCTTCGGAGCCGCGTGCTTCGTAGATGCCGCCTGTCACGGTGTCCTCCAAGGCGGCTGCCCCCAAGTTGGGGTCGTCCACGTCGCTCACCGCCCGTTCCAGTTCATAGTCGCCACCCACCCCTACGATGGTGGTCGTCGCTTCCGACATGTAAATCTGTTTCAAATGGTGAGAGGCCGGCTGATGAAGACCAAGTTCAAGACTAAGATGAGTACCAAAAAGAAAGAATTGACAAACTTACCGCAGGCGGCGGGTCGGTGCGGGAGTATGGCCGCTTGCCAAAGCGCCAAGACCCCTCCATCTTGAGGCCGGAGATCTCGTTCACCAAGTTTGCAACCTCGGCAGCCGGCATCTCCTTGGTGCTCAGTCGACACGGGTCATGATGCCCGCTCATCTGGCTAATCAAGTGAGGCCGGCCTTGGAGTGGGAGAACCCAGCGCACGACGAAGGCAACCAACAAGTCGGACGCCTTGAGGCCTTCGACGTCGGTCAGCTCCTGGAGTCGTTGGTGTTGGGAAACGTAGTAATTTCAAAAATTTTCCTACGATCACGCAAGATCATGGTGATGCATAGCAACGAGATGAGAGTGTTGTCTCACGCCTCGTAGACCAAGAACGGAAGCGTTGACGCAACGTAGAGGAAGTAGTCGTACTTCTTCACGATCCAACCGATCCAAGTACCGAACGTCACGGCACCTCCGAGTTCTGCACACGTTCAGCTCGATGGCGTCCCTCGAACTCCGATCCAGCCGAGTGTTGAGGGAGAGTTTACAAGACGACGGCGTGGTGGCGATGATGATGTTCCACCGGCGCAGGGCTTCGCCTAAGCTCCGCTACGGTATTTTCGAGGTGTAATATGGTGGAAGGGGCACCGCACACGGCTAAGGACCGATCTCAATGAACAACTTGTGTGTCATGAGGTGCCCCTGCCTCAGATATAAAGGAGGGAAGGGGAGGGGCTGGCCGGCCAAGGAGAGGAGGCGCACCAGGGTTTCCTACTCCTACTAGGAGTAGGATTCCCCCCCCCAATCCTAGTCCAACTAGGTTTCCCCAAGTGGGAAGGGAGAGAGAGGGGGGCGCCCCCTTCTCCTTTCCACTAAGGCCCATGTTGGCCCATTAGCATTCCGGGGGGTTCCGGTAACCTCCCGGTACTTGGTAAAATTCCCAATTTCACCCGGAACACTTCCGATGTCCAAACATAGACTTCCAATATATGAATCTTTATGTCTCGACCATTTCGAGACTCCTCGTCACGTCCGTGATCTCATCCGACTCGAACAACCTTGATACAGAAACATCATAAAAACTCATAGTAACTGTCATCGAAGCGTTAAGCGTGCGGACCCTACGGGTTCGAGAACTATGTAGACATGACCGAGACACCTCTCCGGTCAATAACCAATAAGCGGGACCTGGATGCCCATATTGGCTCCTACATATTCTACGAAGATCTTTATCGGTCGAGACCGCATAACAACATCGTTGTTCCCTTTGTCATCGGTATGTTACTTGCCCGAGATTCGATCGTTGGTATCCAATACCTAGTTCAATCTCGTTACCGGCAAGTCTCTTTACTCGTTTCGTAATACATCATCTCACAACTAACACATTAGTTGCAATGCTTGCAAGGCTTATGTGATGTGCATTACCGAGAGGGCCCAGAGATACCTCTCCGAGCAATCGGAGTGACAAATCCTAATCTCGAAATATGCCAACCCAACATGTACCTTCGGAGACACACCTGTAATGTACCTTTATAATCACCCGATTACGTTGTGACGTTTGGTAGCACCCAAAGTGTTCCTCGTGCAAACGGGAGTTGCATAATCTCATAGTCATAGGAACATGTATAAGTCATGAAGAAAAGCACTAGCAACAAACTATACGATCAGGTGCTATGCTAATGGAATGGGTCATGTCAATCGGATCATTCAACCAATGATGTGATCCCGTTAATCAAATAACAACTCCTTGTTCATGGTTAGGAAACACAACCATCTTTGATTAACGAGCTAGTCAAGTAGAGGCATACTAGTGACACTCTGTAGGTTTATGTATTCACACATGTATTATGTTTCCTGTTAATACAATTCTAGCATGAATAATAAACATTTATCATGATATAAGGAAATAAATAATAACTTTATTATTGCCTCTAGGGCATATTTCCTTCGATCTCCCACTTGCACTAGAGTCAATAATCTAGATTACACAAGAATGATTCTAACACCCATGGAGTCTTGGTGCTGATCATGTTTTGCTCGTGGAAGAGGCTTAGTCAGCGGGTCTGCAACATTCAGATCCGTATGTATCTTGCATATCTCTATGTCTCCCACCGGACCAAATCCGGATGGAGTTGAAGGCGTCTTTTGATGTGCTTGGTTCTCTTGTGAAATCTGGATTCCTTTGCCAAGGCAATTGCACGATATTGTCACAAAAGATTTTCATTGGACCCGATACACTAGGTACAACACCTAGATCGGTTATGAACTCCTTCATCCAGACTCCTTCATTAGCTGCTTCCGAAGCAGCTATGTACTCAGCTTCACATGTAGATCCCGCCACGACGCTTTGTTTGGAACTGCACCAACTGACAGCTCCACCGTTTAATGTAAATACGTATCTGGTTTGCGATTTAGAATCGTCCGGATCGTTGTCAAAGCTTGCGTCGGCGTAACCGTTCTGACGAGTTCTTTGTCACCGCCATAAATGAGAAACATATCCTTAGTCCTTCTCAAGTACTTAAGGATGTTCTTGACCGCTGTCCGATGATCCACTCTGGATTACTTTGGTACTGCACGCCAAACTTACAAAGAAGGCACACATCAGTGCAGTACACAGACATTGCATACATGATAGAGCCTATGGCTGAAGCATAGGAACATCTTTCATTTTCTCTCTATCTTCTGCGGTGGTCGGGCATTGAGTCTTACTCAACTTCACACCTTGTAGCACCGGCAAGAACCCTTTCTTTGCCTGATCCATTTTGAACTTTTCAAAACTTTATCAAGGTATGTGCTTTGTGAAAGTCCTATTAAGCGTCTTGATCTATCTCTATAGATCTTAATGCCCAATATGTAAGCAGCTTCACCGAGGTCTTTCATCGAAAAACTTTTATTCAAGTATCCCTTTATGCTATCCAGAAATTCTATATCATTTCCGATCAGTAATATGTCATCCACATATAATATCGTAAATGCTACTGAGCTCCCACTCACTTTCTTGTAAATCTGAGGCTTCTCCAAAAGTCTCAGATAAAACCAAATGCTTTGATCACACTATCAAAACGTTTATTCCAACTCCGAGAGGCTTGCACCAGTCCATAAATGGATCGCTGGAGCTTGCACACTTTGTTAGCTCCCTTTGGATCGACAAAACCTTCTGGTTGCATCATATACAACTCTTCTTCCGTAAATCCATTCAGGAATGCAGTTTTAACATCCATTTGCCAAATTTCATAATCATAAAATGCGGCAATTGCTAACATGATTCGGACGGACTTAAGCATCGCTTCTGGTGAGAAGGTCTCATCGTAGTCAATCCCTTGAACTTGTCGAAAACCTTTTGCAACAAGTCGAGCTTTATAGACGATAATATTACCATCAGCGTCGGTCTTCTTCTTGAAGATCCATTTATTCTCAATTGCTTGCCGATCATTGGGCAAGTCAACCAAAGTCCACACTTTGTTCTCATACATGGATCCCATCTCGCATTTCATGGCCTCAAGCCATTTTGTGGAATCTGGGCTCACCATCGCTTCTTCATAGTTCGTAGGTTCATCATGTTTCAAAGAACATGACTTCCGAATAGGATTACCGTACCACTCTGGTGCGGATCTTGCTCTAGTTGATCTACGAAGTTCAGTAGAAACTTCGACACAAGTTTCATGATCATCATCATTAGCTTCCTCCCTATTTGGTGTAGGTGTCACGGAAACTGATTTCTGTGATGTACTACTTCTCAATAAGGGAGTAGATACGATTATCTCATCAAGTTCTACTTTCCTCCCACTCACTTCTTTCGAGAGAAACTCTTTCTCCAAAAATTTCCGAATTTAGCAACAAAAATCTTGCCTTCGGATCTGTGATAGAAGGTGTACCCAACAGTCTCCTTTGGGTATCCTATGAAGACACATTTCTCGATTTGGGTTCGAGCTTATCAGGTTGAAGCTTTTTCACATAAGCATCGCAGCCCCAAACTTTCGTAAAGCGACAACTTTGGTTTCTTGCCAAACCACAGTTCATAAGGTGTCGCCTCAACGGATTTAGATGGTGCCCTATTTAAAGTGAATGTAGCCGTCTCTAAAGCATAACCCCAAAACGATAGCGGTAAATCAAGAAGAGACATCATAGATCGCACCATATCTAATAAAAATGCGATTACGACGTTCGGACACACCATTACGTTGTGGTGTTCCGGTGGCGTAAGTTGCGAAACTATTCCGCATTGTTTCAAATGTAGGCCAAACTCGTAACTCAAATATTCTCCTCCACGATCAGATCGTAGAAACTTTATTTTCTTGTTACGATGATTTTCCACTTCACTCTGAAATTCTTTGAACTTTTCAAATGTTTCAGATTTGTGTTTCATTAAGTAGATATACCCATATCTGCTCAAATCATCTGTGAAGGTGAGAAAATAACGATATCCGCCATACGAGCCTCAACATTCATTGGACCACATACATCGGTATGTATGATTTCCAATAAATCTGTTGCTCTCTCCATAGTTCCGAGAACGGTGTTTTAGTCATCTTGCCCATAAGGCACGGTTACGCAAGTGCCAAGTGATTCATAATCAAGTGACTCCAAAAGTCCATCGGTATGGAGTTTCTTCATGCGCTTTACACCGATATGACCTAAGCGGCGATTGCCACAAATAAGTTGCACCATCATTATCAACTCTGCATCTTTTTGGTTTCAACATTATGAATATGTGTATCACTACTATCAAGATTAAGTAAAAACAAACCATTCTTCAATGGTGCATGACCATAAAAGATATTATTCATATAAATAGAACAACCATTATTCTCTGATTTAAATGAATAACCGTCTCGCATCAAACAAGATCCAGATATAATGTTCATGCTCAACGCTGGTACTAAATAACAATTATTTAGGTCTAATACTAATCCCGAAGGTAGATGTAGAGGTAGCGTGCCGATTGCGATCACATCGACTTTGGAACCATTTCCCACGCCAAGATCGTCACCTCGTCCTTAGCCAATCTTCGGCTTAATCCGTAGCCCTGTTTGAGTTGCAAATATTAGCAATGTAACCAAGATCAAATACCAGTGCTACTGCGAGTATTAGTAAGGTACACATCAATAACATGTATATCACATATACCTTTGTTAACCTTGCCATCCTTCTTATCCGCCAAATACTTGGGGCAGTTCCGCTTCCGATGACCGATCTGCTTGCAATAGAAGCACTCGGTTTAGGGCTTAGGACCAGACTTGGGTTTCTTCTCTTGATTAGCAACTTGCTTGCCGTTCTTTTGAAGTTTCCTTTTCTTTCCTTTGCCCTTTTCTTGAAACTAGTGGTTTTGTTAACCATCAACACTTGATGCTCCTTTTTGATTTCTACCTCCGCTGACTTTCGGCATCGCGAAGAGCTCGGGCATTGTTTTGGTCATCCCTTGCATATTATAGTTCATCACGAAGCTCTTGTAGCTTGGTGGCGATGATTGGAGAATTCTGTCAATGACGCAATCATCCGGAAGATTAACTCCCAGTTGAATCAAGTGATTGTTATATCCGGACATTACGAGTATATGCTCACCGACGTAACCGTTCTCCTCCATCTTACAGCTATAGAACTTATTGGAGACTTCATATCTCTCAATCCGGGCATTCGCTTGGAATATTAACTTCAACTCCTGGAACATCTCATATGCTCCATGGTGTTCAAAACGACGTTGAAGTCCGGTTCTAAGCCGTAAAGCATAGCACACCGAACTATAGAGTAGTCATCGGCTTTGCTTTGCCGTGACGTTCACAACTTCTCGGCGCAGCCCTTTGCACCAGCACGGCACCTAACGGTGCTTCCGGGGCGTAATTCTGCTGTGCAGCAATAAGGATAATCCTCACGTTACGGACCCAGTCCGTGTAATTGCTGCCATCATCTTTCAACTTTGCTTTCTCAAGGAACGCATTAAAATTCAACGGAACAACAGCACGAGCCATCTATCTACACATCATAGACAAGCAAGATACTATCAGGTACTAAGTTCATGATAAATTTAAGTTCATTTAATCATATTACTTAAGAACTCCCACTTAGAAAAATATCCCTCCAATTCTCTAAGTGATTGCGTGATCCATATCAACTACACCATGACCGATCATCACGTGTGATGGAGTAGTTTCAATGGTGAACATCAATATGTTGATCATATCTACTATATGATTCACGCTCGACCTTTCGGTCTCTGTGTTCCGAGGTCATATCTTATATGCATAGCTCGTCAAGTATAACCTGAGTATTCTGCGTGTGCAACTGTTTTGCACCCGTTGTATTTGAACGTAGAGCCTATCACACCCGATCATCACGTGGTGTCTCAAAGACGAAGAACTTTCGCAACGGTGCATACTGGGGAGAACACTTCTTGATATTTTAGTAAGGGATCATCTTATAATGCTACCGTCAATCAAAGCAAGATAAGATGCATAAAGGATTAACATCACATGCAATCAATATAAGTGATATGATATGGCCATCATCATCTTGTGCTTGTGATCTCCATCTCCGAAGCACCGTCATGATCACCATCGTCACTGGCGCGACACCTTGATCTCCATCGTAGCATCGTTGTCGTCTCGCCAAACTTATGCTTCTCGACTATCGCTACCGCTTAGTGATAAAGTAAAGCATTACAGAATGATTGCATTGCATACAATAAGCGACAACCATATGGCTCCCTGCCAGTTGCGATAACTTCGGTTACAAAACATGATCATCTCATACAATAAAATTCAGCATCATGTCTAGACCATATCACATCACAACATGCCCTGCAAAAACAAGTTAGGCGTCCTCTACTTTGTTGTTGCAAATTTTACGTGGCTGCTACGGGCTTAAGCAAGAACCAATCTCACCTCGCATCAAAACCACAACGATACTTCGTCAAATAGACTCCGTTTAACCTTCTCAAGGACCGGCGTATACACTCAGTTCAACTAAAGTTGGAGAGACAGTCTTCCACAAGCCATCTATGTGCAAAGCACGTCGAGAACCGGTCTCGCGTAAGAGTACGCGTAAGGTTGGTCTGGATCGTCGTCCAACAATACCGCTGAACCAAAGTATGACATCTTTGGTAGGCGGTATGACTTGTATCGTCCACAACTCACTTGTGTTCTACTCGTGCATATCATCAAACCATAAAAACCTAGGCTCGGATGCCACCGTTGGGGAAGCGTAGTAATTTCAAAAATTTTCCTCACGATCACGCCAAGATCATGGTGATGCATAGCAACGAGATGAGAGTGTTGTCTACGTACCCTCGTGAGACCAAAGCAACGGAAGCGTTGACGCAACGTAGATGTAGTAGTCGTTCGTCTTCACGATCCAACCGATCCAAGTACCGTTCGTACGGCACCTCCGAGTTCTGCACAAGTTCAGATCGATGTCGTCCATCGAACTCCGATCCAGCCGAGTGTTGAGGGAGAGTTTCGTCAAGACGACGGCGTGGTGGCGATGATGATGTTCCACCGGCGCAGGCTTCGCCTAAGCTCCGCTACGGTATTCTCGAGGTGTAATATGGTGGAAGGGGGCACCGCACACGGCTAAGGAACGATCTCAATGATCAACTTGTGTGTCATGAGGTGCCCCCTGCCCTCAGATATAAAGGAGGGAAGGGGAGGGCTGGCCGGCCAAGGAGAGGAGGCGCACGGGGTTTCCTACTCCTACTAGGAGTAGGATTCCCCCAATCCTAGTCCAACTAGGTTTCCCCAAGTGGGAAGGGAGAGAGAGGCGCCCCTTCTCCTTTCCACTAAGGCCCATGTTGGCCCATTAGCATTCGGGGGTTCGGTAACCTCCCTGCCATTTGGTAAAATTCCCAATTTCACCGGAACACTTCCGATGTCCAAACATAGACTTCCAATATATGAATCTTTATGTCTCGACCATTTCGAGACTCCTCGTCACGTCCGTGATCTCATCCGGGACTCCGAACAACCTTCGGTACAGAAACATCATAAAAACTCATAGTAACATCGCCATCGAAGCGTTAAGTTGCGGACCCTACGGGTTCGAGAACTATGTAGACATGACCGAGACACCTCTCCGGTCAATAACCAATAAGCGGGACCTGGATGCCCATATTGGCTCCTACATATTCTACGAAGATCTTTATCGGTCGGACCGCGCATAACAACATACGTTGTTCCCTTTGTCATCGGTATGTTACTTGCGAGATTCGATCGTTGGTATCCAATACCTAGTTCAATCTCGTTACGGCAAGTCTCTTTACTCGTTCGTAATACATCATCTCACAACTAACACATTAGTTGCAATGCTTGCAAGGCTTATGTGATGTGCATTACCGAGAGGGCCCAGAGATACCTCTCCGACAATCGGAGTGACAAATCCTAATCTCGAAATATGCCAACCCAACATGTACCTTCGGAGACACCTGTAATGTACCTTTATAATCACCCAGTTACGTTGTGGCGTTTGGTAGCACCCAAAGTGTTCCTCGAGCAAACGGGAGTTGCATAATCTCATAGTCATAGGAACATGTATAAGTCATGAAGAAAAGCACTAGCAACAAACTATACGATCAGGTGCTATGCTAATGGAATGGGTCATGTCAATCGGATCATTCAACCAATGATGTGATCCCGTTAATCAAATAACAACTCCTTGTTCATGGTTAGGAAACACAACCATCTTTGATTAACGAGCTAGTCAAGTAGAGGCATACTAGTGACACTCTGTAGGTTTATGTATTCACACATGTATTATGTTTCCTGTTAATACAATTCTAGCATGAATAATAAACATTTATCATGATATAAGGAAATAAATAATAACTTTATTATTGCCTCTAGGGCATATTTCCTTCAGTTGGATGGCGGCGGCGCCGTCTGCTGATACCGGCTTCAGCTTGTAGCCCCAGCTGGCCCAAGGCTCAGCCGCAGACCGGCTTCATAAGCCGGCAGGTTGATGAAGTCGACGGTCGGGTCTATGTTCTCCACATAGAAGTAAGATTGCTTCCACATCTTGACCGATTGTGGCAGCTTGATGGTGGGGAAGGCATTCTTCGGCGACGGCCGGTGCACCGCGACGAAGGCACCACACTGGGCAGCCACCTCTCGGACGGAGGTGCCCAGATTGGTGTAGAAGAACGCTCCCCACAACTCGATGGTGGAGAGGATGCCGAGATAGCCTTCGCACATCATGACGAAGGCGGCCAGGAGCATCACCATGTTGGGCGTGATGTGATGAGGCTGGAGGTGATAAAACTCGAGGAACGAGCGGAGGAAGCCGCTCACCGGCAGGCCGAAGCCGCGGATGAAGTGCGAGCGGAAGATGACCCGCTCGCCCTCCCCCGGCGCTGGTGAGATCTCCCCCACCGGCGGCACGCGCGCCTTCACGTAGCCCGCGTCGGGAAGACGCCGCTTCTCGCGGAGGAAAGTGATGTGATCCTCATTGACGTTCGACCCGTCCCAGTCCCCTCCCCGCTCGCGCGCCATGGAGAGCTCGACGAAGAGAATGGCGCGGCGGGGGAGCTAAGAATGGTGCGGGGCAAAGAGAGCTCGGGGCGGACGAACTCGACGGAGACGACCTGCGGCGGCGCTCCGGCGTGGCTCGGGGGCGCTGCGGCGAGAGGAAGAAGAAGGAGGCAAGAACGGGGTGGAGGGGCGCGCGTGCTCCGCCGCTCCCTCTCCTCCCCCTACTTATAGCCTACGGGCTATGGAGCCGAGGGGGCGGGTGTGGGATCGTGGGATTAACTGTGCCCACGACCCCACGTTCCCACCTTTATCGAGCGAGTTACTGCGTGCAGTAACTCCGCGGGGAAACTCAACCGCCCGCCTCGGCTGCAGCGGATCCGCTCGCGTGCCGAGACCCGGTGGTGGCGGGCCCAGCCTGTAGTCACGTCCCATCGCGCGCGTGGGCTGGCAGGCTGGCCCGGCTGGCTGACGCCATGTGGCACGCCCACGACGGGCGGCAGGCCTAAGAGCTTAGCTAGCACGCCACCTAGTTCCCGCTGTTGCGTTTGAAGTTTCAGGCATATCCGACTGGACGTGGCCGACTCCTACCAGGCGGCTTGCCAAGAGTCGGATGAAGCTTCCATCCAGAGCACCCAGGGAAAGAAACTGTTGAGGGTCCTCGGCCCCTCGGCCGCGGCACCTCAGCAGCTTCGGGGACTACTGTCGGAGTAATGGGCCATTGGTAGCCTAACCCGAGTCCCCAAACCTGTCAAGACATCGGAGCTGGCTGCGCCCCTCAAGACGTCAAGATGAAGCGCCGCCTTCTGGTGGCCGGCTGGCCGAACAGCCGGCTGCCAGAAGGCGACCACGCTCAGGAAGGCGGCACCAAGACGAGCCGACTCCTATCAGGTGGCCTCCAGAAAGACCGGCTCCTAGCAGTCGGCGCACGACGCCCTCAAAGTATGCGCCCCCATTAAGAAGACAAGACAATGCAAGGCTACAGTGTAGCCCATCACCTCAGATCCGAGGCGGGCGTAGCACGGTGCTCCGTGCAGGCGGAGATCTCCGCTCGGCACAAGAGCCAAGCCACTCCGCCCCTGACACACTCTGTCAAAGTGAGCCCTGCTCCCATGACCGCCTGTATGTATGGCCTGAAGACGGCGGGCCCTACCAGGCAGCGAGAGCCCGGAAGACGGCGGAAGCCTCACCAGTAGGACCTGAGGGAGGCTGGCTTCTAGCAGGCAGCCCGTCCCTTCCTCGGGGCCCCATGCGCCATTAACCAGATAAAACCTGGAGTGGCTACAGTGATCCCCCGCCAGGCCGCGGGAATGTAGCCATGCTCCCCTGACCAAGCAAGCGTCATTAGCATCACGGCTACAGTAATCAGCAGCTGGCAAGACCCGCGAGCGGCGAGAGTGGCCTGTCGGCTCCATACCAGATCAGACGGCGGGACCCACCACGCGACGGGCCCCAGCAGCCGGCGACCAGAGAGACTGACAGCCGGGTCCTACACCCAGCCAGATTACCATTGTACCCCTGGGGGGTAGGCCTATATAAACCCCCCAGGGCACCCATGCAAAGGGTTCCAACCTGTTAGAATTAGACTCACACCTAGGGGAAGAAGAGAGCAAGCCTTGCCTTCTTCTACCTCTAGCATACAGCTCGAGGAGCGCATCTGTACCTACTAGTGCCTTAGTGATCATGTGGAGACCCCGCAGAGCAGGACTAGGGGTGTTATATCCTAGGAGAGCCCCGAACCTAGGTAAAGTGTGCCGGCATTCGTGTCTACGCCTCATCCCGCTTCCAGGCACCGGCGACGTTCTACTCGCTCCCACCATGATAAGCCATCCATTGGCATATGTCGCACCCAACCCCCAACAGGGACTCCAAGTAGGATTCCTCCTACTTGGGCGCCTCCACTGAATGCTCCTCCCTCCCTCCCACCTATATATAAGAGGAGGAGGACGCCTAGCACACAACAGACAATTCCCTAGCCGTGTGCGGCGCCCCTCTCCACAGATTACACCCTTAGTCATATTCTCGCGGTGCTTAGGCGAAGCCCTATGCGGATCACTTCACCATCACCGTCACCACGCCGTCCTGCTGACGGAACTCATCTACTTCCTCGGCACTCTGCTGGATCAAAAGTTCGAGGGACGTCATCGAGCTGAACGTGTGCAGAACTCGGAGGTGCCGTACGTTCGGTGCTTGATAGGTCGAAGTAAGTAGAAGTTTCACTACATCAACCGCGTTGTCAAATGCTTCTGCTTTTGGTCTACGAGGGTACGTAGACATACTCTCCCCCTCTCGTTGATATGCATCTCCTAGATAGATCTTGCGTGAGCGTAGGATTTTTTTTGAAATTGCATGCTATGTTTCCCACAGTGGTATCAGAGCCAGGTCTATGCGTAGATGATATGCATGAATAGAACACAAAGAGTTGTGGAGGGTGATCGTCATACTGCTTATCACCAATGTCTTATTTTGATTCGGCGGTATTGTTGGATGAAGTGGCCCGGACCAAATTTACATGACCACGTTCATGAGACCGTTCCACCGACAGACATGCAACTAGTTTTGCATAAAGGTGGCTGGCGGGTGTCTATTTCTCCAACTTTAGTTGAATCAGATTTGACTGCGGCCGGTCCTTGTTGACGGTTAAAACAACAAAATTGATAAATCACAGTTGTGGTTTTGATGCGTGGGTAAGAACGGTTCTTGCTAGAAGCCCGTAGCAACCATGAAAAACTTGCAACAACAAAGTAGAGGACGTCTAACTTGTTTTCGCAGGGCATGTTGTAGTGTGATATTGTCAAGACATGATGTGATATACATTATTGGGTGAGATGATCATGTTTTGTAAAAGTTACTCGCAGCCGGTAGGAGCCTTATGGTTGTCTCTTTATTGTATGAAATGCAAACGCCATGTAATTGCTTTACTTTATCACTATGCGTTGGCGAAAGTTGTAGAAGCAATAGTTGGTGAGACGACCACGACGCTACGATGGAGATCAAGCTGTCAAGCAAGTGACGATGGAGATCATGACGATGCTTTGGAGATGGCGATCAAAAGCACAAGATGATGATGGCCATATCATGTCACATATTTTGATCGCATGTGATGTTTATCTTTTATGCATCTTATTTTGCTTAGTACGGCGGTAGCATTATAAGATGATCCCTTAACTGAAATTTCAAGGTATAAGTGTTCTCCCTGAGTATGCACCGTTGCGACAGTTTGTCGTGATGAGACACCACGTGATGATCGGGTGTGATAGGCTCTACATTCACATACAATGGGTGCAAGACATTTTTGGACATGCAGAATACTCGGGTTAAACTTGACGAGCCTAGCATGTACAGACATGGCCTCGGAACACTAGAGACCGAAAGGTCGAACATGAATCATATAGTAGATACGATCAACATAGAGATGTTCACCATTGATGACTACTCCATCTCACATGATGATCGGACATGGTTTAGTTGATTTGGATCACGTATCATTTAGATGACTTGAGGATGTCTATCTAAGTGGGAGTTCTTAAGTAATTTGATTAATTGAACTTAATTTATCATGAACTTAGTCCTGATAGTATTCGCATATGTAGATCAATAGCTCGCGTATAGCTCCCCTGTTTTATTTTTGATATGTTCCTAGAGGAAACTAAGTTGAAAGATGATAGTAGCAATGATGCGGACTGAGTCCGTGATCTGAGAATTATCCTCATTGCTGCATAGAAGAATTATGTCCTTGATGCATGATACGTCTCCAATGTATCTATAATTTTTGATTGTTCCTATATTATCTGTTTTGGATGTTTTATATGCATTAATATGCTATTTTATATGATTTTTGGGACTAACCTATTAACCTAGAGCCGAGTGTCAGTTTCTACTTTTTCCTTGTTTTAGAGTTTTGCGAAAAAGGAATACCAAACGGAGTCCAAACGGAATAAAATTTTTGCGATGATTTTTCTTGGACCAGAAGACACCTGATACGTCTCCAACGTATCTATAATTTTTGATTGCTCCATGCTATATTATCTATTGTTTTGGACTATATTGGGCTTTATTCTCCATTTTTATATTACTTTTGGGACTAACCTATTAACCGGAGGCCCAGCCCAGAAATGTTGTTTTTTTCCTATTTCAGTGTTTCGAAGAAACGGAATATCAAACGGAGTCCAAACGGAATGAAATCTTCGGGAACGTGATTTTCTCATCAGATAAGATCCAGGAGACTTGCACCCTCCGTCAAGAAAGCCACGAGGCGGCCACGAGGGTGGAAGGCGCGCCCCCTACCCCGTGGGCCCCCCGAACCTCCACCGACGTACTCCTTCCTCCTATATATACCTATGTACCCCCAACAGATCAGATACGGAGCCAAAAACCTAATTCCACCGCTGCAACTTTCTGTATCCACGAGATCCCATCTTGGGGCCTGTTTCGGAGCTCCGCCGGAAGGGGGTTCCACCACGGAGGGCTTCTACATCATCATCATAGCCTCTCCGATGAAGTGTGAGTAGTTTACCTCAGACCTTCGGGTCCATAGTTAGTAGCTAGATGGCTTCTTCTCTCTTTTGGATCTCAATACAATGTTCTCCCCTCTCTCGTGGAGATCTATTCGATGTAATCTTGTTTTTGCGGTGTGTTTGTTGAGATCGATGAATTGTGGGTTTATGATCAAGATTATCTATGAGAAATATTTGAATCTTCTCTGAATTCTTTTATGTATGATTGAGTTATCTTTGCATGTCTCTTCGAATTATCCGTTTGGTTTGGCCAACTAGATTGGTAGTTCTTGCAATGGGAGAAGTGCTTAGCTTTGGGTTCAATCTTGCGGTGTCCTTACCCAGTGATGAAAGGGTTGCAAAGGCACGTATTGTATTGTTGCCATCGAGGATAACAAGATGGGGTATTTATCATATTGCATGAATTTAATCCTCTACATCATGTCATCTTGCTTAAGGCGTTACTGCTTTCTTGAACTTAATACTCTAGATGCATCTTTGGATAGCGGTCGATGAGTGGAGTAATAGTAGTAGATGCAGGCAGGAGTCGGTCTACTTGTCTCGGACGTGATGCCTATATACATGATCATACCTAGATATTCTCATAACTATGCTCAATTCTGTCAATTGCTCAACAGTAATTCGTTCACCCACCATAAAATACTCATGCTCTTGAGAGAAGCCACTAGTGAAATCTATGGCCCCCGGCTCTATTCTCATCATATTAATCTTCCTACG
Organism: Aegilops bicornis; assembly: GCA_021605145.1. Taxonomy (NCBI): domain Eukaryota; kingdom Viridiplantae; phylum Streptophyta; class Magnoliopsida; order Poales; family Poaceae; genus Aegilops; species Aegilops bicornis. Next base: position 466,268,801 of record CM038671.1, read on the forward strand.
CTTTATTATTGCTCTGATTTTTTACTTTGCCTTTTATTTTACTTTGCATCTTTATACCAAAAAATACCAAAAATGTTATCTATCATCTCTATCAGATCTCACTCTCGTAAGTGACCGTGAAGGGACTGACAACCCCTATTCGTGTTGGTTGAGAGGAGTTATTTGCTTTGTGTAGGTACGAGGGACTTGTGCGTGGCCTCCTACTGGATTGATACCTTGGTTCTAAAAAACTGAGGGAAATACTTACGCTACTCTGTTGCATCATCCTCTCCTCTTCGGGGAAAACCAACGCAAGCTCAAGACGTAGCAAGAAGGATTTCTGGCACCGTCGCCGGGGAGTCTATGCAAAAGTCAGCATACCAAGTACCCATCACAATCCCTTATCTCTCGCATTACATTATTTGCCATTTGCCTCTCCTTTTCCTCTCCCCCACTTCACCCTTGCCGTTTTATTCGCCCTCTCTTTTCCGTTCGTCTTTTCGTTTGCCTTGATGTCTTACTTGGCTCGTTTGCTCGTTCGGTTGAAATAGTTGAGTATTTATTCCTAAACAGAGAAGCTAATATCTATGGATCCTCATGCGCTTGCCAATCTTTCTAAGGGATCCAATTATGATGAACCAATTCCTAGTGATTTGGATGCACTAGATTATCTTTATAAGGTTTTGCCTGAAATCCGTAAATCTGAAAATTGTGATGAAGTGCTTTATGAAGTGATTCATGACAGATCTTTGAATAAAAAGCATGATTCCAATGATTTTATTATAAATTCTATTGATGTAAATTATGCTAATAATATGCAAAACCCTTAGCTTGGAGATGCTAGTTTTGCTATGTCCAATAGTCATGATTGGGGAGATTCTTCTTATGATCTTGAAAATTTGTTTAAGCCCCATGATGAATATAAGATTGATAATAGTGTTTGCAATAATATTGAAAGTGGGTTTGGAAGAGTGTCAACTTTAGATCCCACATATTTGGATAACATTCAATCTTATGAAATTTTTGATAAAAGTGGGCTTGGAGAAATCATGACTTTAGTTAATGATAATCCCACTATTTTGGAAGAGTGTCAACTTCGCATACATGTGGATCGTGTTGAGAATATGTTATGTGATAGCTATATTGTTTAATTTTCTCATGATCCTACATGTAATTATTATGAGAGAGGAAAATACGGTTATAGAAATTTTCATGTTACTAAATTACCTCTCGTTATGTTGAGGTTGTTATTGCTCCTTTCCGCTTCCTTGCATATGCTAGTTTTTGCTTGCTATGATAATTTGTTTTTCTATAAGATGCCTATGCATAGGAAGTATGTTAGACTTATATGTGTTTGCCACGTGTTTTATGATGCTCTCTTTGTGCTTAAATTCTTGTCTTTCATGTGAGCATCATGAAAATTATCAATGCCTAGCTAAAAGGCTTTAAAGAAAAGCGCTTGTTAGGAGACAACCCAATATTTTTCCTTGCTGCTTAGTAATAAATAATCCATCTACCTTCTGTTTAGATGTGGTTTTATGTTTTAATTAGTGTTTGTGCCAAGTTAAACCTATAGGATCTTCTTGGATAATAGTTATTTGATCTTGCTGTAATTTCCAGAAACTTTTGGTTCACGAAAATAATTGTTAAAAATCACCAGAACGTGGTAAAATAGTGATTCCAATTGGTTCTGATCAATAAACAAATTGCCTAGGTCTTCCTATTTTGGCTGAATTTTTGGAGTTCCATAAGTTTGCGTTAGTTACAGATTAATACAGACTGTTCTGTTTTTTGACAGATTCTGTTTTTCGTGTGTTGTTTGCTTATTTTGATGAATCCATGGCTAGTAAAATAGTTTATAATCCATATAGAAGTTGGAATACAGCAGGTTTAACACCAATATAAATAAAGAATGAGTTGATTACAGTACCTTGAAGTGGTCTTTTGTTTTGTTTCGCTTACGGAGCTCACGAGATTTCTGTTGAGTTTTTTGTTGTGAAGTTTTCAAGTTTTGGGTGAATTTTTTTGATGGCTTATGGAACAAGAAGTGGCAAGAGCCTAAGCTTGGGGATGACCATGGAACCCCCAAGGTAATCCAAGGACACCAAAAAGTCAAAGCTTGGGGATGCCCCGGAAGGCATCCCTCTTTAAATCCACTTCCATCGGTAACTTTACTTGGAGCTATATTTTTATTCACCACATGATATGTGTTTTGCTTGGAGCGTCTTGTATTATTTGCGTGTTTGATTGTTAGTTTACCATAATCATCCTTGATGTACACAACTTTTTAGAGAGCAATAAATGAATTGGAATTTGTTAGAATACTCTATGTGCTTCACTTATATCTTTTGAGCTTGATAGTTTTGCTCTGTGTGCTTCACTTATATCTTTTGAGCTTGATAGTTTTGCTCTATGTGCTTCACATATATCTTTTGAGCTTGATAGTTTTGCTCTAGTAATTCACTTATATCTTTTAGAGCACGATGGTGGATTTATTTTAAAGAAACTATTGATCTCTCATGCTTCACTTAGATTATTTTGAGAATCTTAAATAGCATGGTAATTTGCTTAATAATAATATGCTTGGTATTCAAGATTTGTAAAACTTTATTTTGAGTGCGTTGAATACAAAGAAAAGTTTGATATTTGATAATTGTTTTGACATATGGAGGTGATAATATCAAAGTCGTGCTAGTTGAGTAGTTGTGAATTTGAGAAATTCTTGTGTTGAAGTTTGCAAGTCCCGTAGCATGCACGTATGGTAAACGTTATGTAACAAATTTGAAACATGAGGTGTTATTTGATTGTCCTCCTTATGAGTGGCGATCGGGGACGGCGATGGTCTTTTCCTACCAATCTATCCCCCTAGGAGCATGCGCGTAGTGCTTTGGTTTTTGATGGCTTGTAGATTTTTGCAATAAGTATGTGAGTTCTTTATGACTAATGTTGAGTCCATGGATTATATGGTCTTTTTTTTCTTAGGTGCTCATTTTGTCTGGGCCTTCAGTTTAATGTTTTTATTCAGCAGCCATCGTTATTGGCAAGAACTCATTGAATCTATCGTTTGGGCTCATAACAATTTCAAAGTTGCTCCTGCTCCTTTCCGCATTTGCTAGCCTCTTCGGTACCGTGCATTGCCCTTTCTCACATTGAGAGTTGGTGCAAACTTCGCCGGTGCATCCAAAACCCGTGATATGATACGCTCTTTCACACATAAACCTCCTTATATCTTCCTCAAAACAGCCACCATACCTACCTATTATGGCATTTCCATAGCCATTCCGAGATATATTGCCATGCAACTTTCCACCATACCGTTCTTCATGACACATTCATCATTGTCATATTGCTTAGCATGATCATGTAGTTGACATAGTATTTGTGGCAAAGCCACCGTTCATAATTCTTTCATACATGTCACTCTTGATTCATTGCATGTCCCGGTACACCGCCAGAGGCATTCACATAGTCATACTTTGTTCTAGTATCGACTTGTAATCATTGAGTTGTAAATAAATAGAAGTGTGATGATCATCATTTTCTAGAGCATTGTCCCCAAAAAAAGAAAGGCAAAAAAAAGAAGAAGGCCCAAAAAAAAAAAAGGGGCAATGTTACTATCTCTTTTTTCACACTTGTGCTTCAAAGTAGCACCATGTTCTTCATATAGCGAGTCTCATATATTGTGCTTCAAAGTAGCACCATGTTTTTCATATAGAGAGTTTCATATGTTGTCACTTTCATATACTAGTGGGAATTTTTTATTATAGAACTTGGCTTGTATATTCCAACGATGGGCTTCCTCAAATGCCCTAGGTCTTCGTGAGCAAGCAAGTTGGATGCACACCCACTTAGTTTCTTTTGTTGAGCTTTCATACAATTATAGCTCTAGTGCATCCTTTGCATGGCAATCACTACTCCTTGCATTAACATAAATTGACGGGCATCTCCACAGCCCATTGATTAGAATCGTTGATGTAAGACCTTCTCCTTTTTGGTCTTCTCCACATAACCCCATCATTATATTCTATTCCACCCATAGTGCTATGTCCATGGCTCGCGCTCATATATTGCGTGAAAGTTTATAGGTTTGATATTACTAAAGTATGAAACAATTGCTTGGCTTGTCATCGGGGTTGTGCATGATGTGAGCATTCTTGTGTGGCGAAAATCGAGCATGACTAAACTATATGATTTTGTAGGGATGAACTTTCTTTGGCCATGTTATTTTGAGAAGACATAATTGCTTAGTTAGTATGCTTGAAGTATTATTATTTTTATGTCAATATGAACTTTTGTCTTAAATCTTTCGGATATGAATATTCATACCACAATTAAGAAGAGTTACATTGAAATTATGCCAAGTAGCACTCTGCATCAAATATTCTCTTTTTATCATTTACCTACTCGAGGACGAGCAGGAATTAAGCTTGGGGATGCCTGATACGTCTCCAACGTATCTATAATTTTTGATTGCTCCATGCTATATTATCTATTGTTTTGGACTATATTGGGATTTATTTTCCACTTTTATATTACTTTTGGGACTAACCTATTAACCGGAGGCCCAGCCCAGAATTGCTGCTTTTTGCCTATTTCAAAGGTTTCAAGAAATGTAATATCAAACGGAGTCCAAACGGAATGAAATCTTCGGGAACGTGATTTTCTCATCAGATAAGATCCAGGATACTTGGACCCTCCGTCAAGAAAGCCACGAGCACTACAAAAAAAAAGACACATCCGTGACATTTTGGGCCGAACGAATTTTTTTCCTGTCGTACATATGACACTTCTATGACGATAATTGTGACAAAACCCGGTATCATCATAGATGTGGTGGGCTCCTACTTCTATGACAAAAAATCATGACAGAAAATGGGCTTTTCGTTCTGGGCGGGCCGGAGACGCAGCTGCATGACATTCTTTGGGCCGTCCATGGCAGAAAAACCGTGGTAGAAGCGAGGGGGAGGAAAATTTCGGGAGTTGCGATTCACGGTGGGAGGTCGGGGCGGCGATGCGCATTTCTCTCATACACGTCTGCGCATGTGTGCGGCGTTAGCTAATCGAACCCGGCGAGGCGTTGGGTTTCTAATCGAACCCGAAGCGACAGAATGCAGTTACGCTAAGTTACATTAAACCCGAGCGATCGATCGATGGTCGTTAATCGAACCCGATGGAGCGATTCCTTCACTCTGCTGCTAATCAAGCTGATCGATTAGATGAGCAGTGAGCATTGCGGGGGGTTGGATGAGCGATGGCGGTGGCGTTGCCTCTGGATGAACAGGACCCGTGGTGTGGAGGGCTGGATGAACAGAGACGGTGGAGGGGTGGTTGAACAGGACCCGTGGTGTGGAGGGCTGGATGAGCGATGAGACGGTGGAGGGGTGCCCGTGGAGGGTGGTTGAACAATGGCGGTGGAGTAGCGCGCGATGGAGGCTGGATGAACAGGCGCCCGTGGAGGCTGCACGAGGTCGACGGTAGCCCGTGGAGGCTGGAGGAGGTCGACGGTGGAGATGAACAGGATCCCGTGGAGTCCCGATTTGTGGTACGCCACACCCCTCCCGATGAACAGGACCCCGCTTTGACCGTAGGAGGTCCGTTTCCTCCGCTTTTGATGCGCCACACCCTCCCGATCAACAGGACCCCGTTTGACCGTAGGGAGGTCCGTTTCCTCCGTTCTGGCACGCCGACCCCTCCCGATGAACAGGATCCCGTTTGAGCGTGGTTGGTCGAACACAAGGCCGTTTCGTCCGTTCTGCGGTGCGCCAGGCCTCGTTTCCATCGCTGTTCCGTCCAAGCCCTCCCGATGAACACGACCACGCATTCCGTTCCGACCCAGCCGGTTGGCTCCCACGCGTTCCGTTGCCTCCCGATGAACACGACGCATTCCGTTGCCTCCCCATGAACACGACGACGACGCTGTTTCTCTGTTCCGACCAAGCCATATAAGTATGCGCGAGTAGGCGTTCGAGACCCTGCCCGTATGTACGTATGTGGCCGTAGTTTCTTTCTTGCACCCTCGCCGCTGTACGCACATGTACATGCTACGTGCGCGCCTCTACTACGACACGTGCGCGCCTCTACTATGACACGTGCGCGCCTCTACATCGACTAGTATGTACGTACACGTCGACCAGAATGACAACGCTACGTACGCTTCGACCGGGTGGGTCCCGACTGTCAGGCACTTCCTTGCCTGCGAAGATGTAGCTGGTGGGTCCCAGCAGTCAGGGGGGCGAATTGTTTTGTTTTTTTGCCTGGACACACTTCCTTTCGTATGCGAAGATGTAGCTGGTGGGTCCCAACGGTCGAGGCGAATCGTTTTTTGCGGATGCACTTCCTTGCGTGCGAAGATGTAGCTGGTGGGTCCCAGCGATGGGGAAATGTTTTTTCATGAAATACGGTGGTGGCCCGTCCGGTGGGTCCCCGCTGTCGTGGAGGAATAATTATTTTGCACGTAATAAGTAGGCACTTCCTTCTTTGCGGCCGTGGACCCGGTATCGGCCTCTCCACGTCTGATCCACGTCCAATGGAAGCCGTTCCTTGACCACGTTGACCACGCCGCGCCGAGAGCACCAGGGCGGTGGACAACGGCGAGGCCTAGGAAGGGGACGACGCGGAGCCGGGGAAGACGCGGCAGTGGATGCCCACGCGTAGAGGAGTACGAGGGTTCACTAGTTCACTGCGGTGTGAGGCTGCCATCGCCGCAGAATAACAGGGGGTGTGGGTGAGTAGAGGGATGGCCTGGCCAGCAGTGGGAGTAGTAGGGCGGTGACGCCTCGCCGCATCGCAGACGGCCACGGGAGGCGAGAGCACGAGGCACGACCGCGCTGGTTTGGGCGGCCGGAGCAAGAAGACCAGAGGTTGAAGAAGCACTACGGCCGTTGGATGGACATCGTCACGGTCATGGAGCTAGAATCGTGCATATTGACTAAGTTGACAAAGCCCTCCGTACCCGTCAACTTAGTAGGCCCACAAGTCAGCCTGTCACTATACTGGGTCCCAGCTAGCACGGGGAGTATTCATTTTTTTTGCGTAATAAGGAGGCACTTCCTTGCCTACGAAGATATAGCTGGTGGGTGCAGCTGTCGGTGGCGGTAACGTTTTTCGCGAAATCTGAGAGGCCCTTCGGTGGGTCGCCCGATGTCGGTGGAGGAATCATTATTTTGCGGCGTAATAAGGAGGCATTTCCTTGCGTGCGGCCGTGGACCCGGTGTCGACCTCTCTCGTCTGATCCACTTCAGATGCATGTCGGTTCTTGACCACGTTGACCAGGCGCCCGAGAGCACCGTGGCGGTGGACGACGGCGAGGCCTAGGAAGGGGACGACGTGGAGGCGGGGAAGACTTCGGCTTGTTTCCCCACACGGAGGAGTACGATTGTACGAGGGTTTATCGTTAAATGCCCCGCCATCGCCGAGAATAACAGCGGTGTGGGTGAGTAGAGGGATGGCTAGGCCAGCGATGGGAGTACGGGTGGGCGGTGAGGGCTGCGCGACAAAGATAGCTGGCAGCAAGGCGAGGAGGAAGCGAGCAGTCCCGCCGGTGCTTGTTTGAGCGGCTGGAGCAGGAAGAGCAGAGATTGAAGAAGCACGATGGCCGTTGGATGGACATCGGAGGTCACTGGAGCTAGAATCGTTCATATTGACTCAGTTGACAAAGCCCTCCGTCCCCGTCAACTTAGTATGCCCACAAGTCAGCCTCCCACCATGGTGGGTCCCAGCTAGCAGGGGGAGTATTCATTTTTCTGTGCGTAATAAGGCGGCACTTCTGTTGGGTCCGAGCTAACAGCGGGGGGAACATTTTTTTTGCGAAATACGGTGGTCCGTCCGCTGGGTCCCAGCAGTCAGGGGCAAACGTTTTTTTCGTGAAATACAGTGGCCCGTCCGGTGGGTCCCAAGCGATCGGGGAAAGCGTTTTCCGTGAAATACTGGTGGCCCGTCCGGTGGGTCCCTATTTGTCGGTGGAGGAATAATTATTTTGGCGCGTAATAAGGAGGCACTTCCTTGCGGCTGCCGTGGACCCACTGTCGGCCTCTCCATGTACAAGATTACTCTTCCGATGGAAGTCGGTCGTTGACCACATTGACCACGCCAAGGCCGAGAGCACCACGGCGGTGGACGACGGCGAGGCCTAGGAAGGGGACGATGCGGAGCCGGGGAAGACGCGGCAGTGGATGCCCACGCGGAGAGGAGCACGAGGGTTCACAGGTTCGGCTGCGGTGTGAGGCTGCCATCACAATAGAATAACAGGGGGAGTGGGTGAGTGGAGGGCTGGCCTGGCTAGCGGTGGGAGTAGTATGGGGACGGTGAGGCCTCCGCGGCAAGACAACACCACGGGAGGCAGGAGCATGCGGCACGACCCAGCTGCTGGTATTTGGGGCAAGAAGGCCAGAGGTTGAAGAAGCACTACGGCCGTTGGATGGACATCGTTGACCACGCCGCGCCGAGAGCACCAGGGCGGTGGACGACGGTGAGGCCTACAAAGGGAACAACACGGAGCCGGAGAAGACACGTTAGTGGCTGCCCACGCGGTGGAGAGTACGAGGGTTGACTGGTTCGGCTGCCGTCACCGGAAAATAATAGGAGGTGTGGGTGAGTAGAGGGATAGACAGGCCAGGGATGCGAGTATGATGGGGCCGTGAGGCCTGCCCGGCAGCACTTCCGGCCACGAGAGGCAGGAGCAGGCGGTTCCGACGGCGCTGGTTTGGGCGGCTGGGGCAGGAAGATCAGAGACTGAAGAAGCACGATTGTCGTTAGATTGACATCTAACGGTCTGACGCTGGTAGAGTCGATTGTTGACTAAGTTTCTTTTTTGCGAAACCTTGTGTACGCATGAACTTGGTAGGCCCACAAGTCAGCCTCCAAATCTGAGTCAGACAACATAAAGCCCATTTGCTATTTTTTATAATTTGCAGCCCATTTGCTAATTCTTAAGTAATTTATTACAACCCATTTTCTTCCCAGGACCACAGTCAAAAAGTTCAACCTTATTTTGCATATTCGGTGGAGTCCGAACTATTGTAATCCCGAAATGATAAACATTTTTTTAAGAACTTATTGATTTGCCAAAAAAATCATTTTGTTTTTGTGAGCAAATAAGACGTGGGACAATTGAGTTGGTTTAAGGGAAAACCAGTGGTAAAAAAATCAGCGCTTGGTGGGGAAAAACAACAAAAATAAGGATGTAAATATGAAAAGGGAATTTCATGTGTTTCCAATATAATGATACGTGTATATGAACTAGTAAAACTACAGGTAGAGATTAGAAAACGGATGTAGGACATGTGTTTCAAGAGGAAAACAGAACTGGGCTGTGTGTTTGATTCAGTAAAAAGCTGCTCATGGATGTTGTAAGACAAAATATAACTAACTTTGGCGGGCTGAGGCCAAGAGATACCTGCTGGATCTTTGTGCCCGTTGTCGTCATAAATTTGGGCACATTAAAAACAAAACCAACCTGGGCAGTCTGCGGACAGCTTGAAACTTACTTTCGACCTGAAAAAACAATATACGTGCTCAATAAACGAGAGTTACGCAAGTACTGGTGATAAGCGGGATGTAACACATATATTGTTTTTATCGTGATAATAAGTGCATGCACTTGTTTCAAAAAATTGGAGAACTGAATTCAAACGGCGGGTGCTTATGCTACCCATCAAATAAAAATCAGGTGCCTGAACATTCGTTTCGAAACAAATGATTTAGCTTTATATCCACGCCGACCCTCGGCATGATGGTTGGAAGCAAATGCAAGTTCATACCAAAAGATCGTTAATAACAATACCAACTTGCGGACGACAAGGTAGTACAACTACCAACACCTAACTAACTTATAATCTTTTACCATCGGCCCTAGTGTTCATCTGGTAGAAAATCTTGCAGAGGACCAGTTCCCGCTCCTTCTCTTGCTCCTGGCCCCCGAGGTGGTACTGGTGCATCACCCAGTTGGTCCTCTGCTGGTCGAAGTTCTTGTTGGTGTACAGCACCAGAACCTTTTTTGCTGCCCGTCTGCCGGCCGTTGACCATCACCGGCAAGGTATTGCCGGTCTTGTGCCACATCGGCGTGCATGCCGTGACTCCATCAGTATCTTGCGACGCGTCCACATGCCCCTTTTGAACGCCCTAGAATTGCGCTGGAAGAATTGCTTCCTTAGGCCACTCGTGATACCTGCAGTATTGTGGAATACAAGTTTTAGTGTACGTAGTTGGCATTTTCATAACATCTTTGGCATGTTGCAGTCACTTGTTTCACTTTTTATTAACTGTCAAATTGTAATTGCTTCACCAGGTCTGCGTCCAAAAAGCAAAATAGAGCTATAAACAAAGGAATATGTTTGTGCAAGTAGACGGCCGATCGGTGTCTTACCTGGAAGTTTCTCAGGTTGGGTGTAGCATATGATGTGCTCGCTGTCGATGGTTGGTATGAAGAAATCGATGAGAGACTAAAATATCGCGCTGTCAGCACTCACTTTGGCCTCAAGGTGCTCGATCAGCTCCTTATCCGTGGGATCGAACTTGACGCCAGCCGGCAGCACCGGCCAATCCTTCTTCGACTTGTATCGGTAATTCTAGTTATATGGTACTCAATGTATGTTCAATCGACTGTTTTAAGTGAATGATGAAAGATTTCGACAGATAAGTGGTACTCCAAATCTGAAGTCCAGAATACCCGAACACGCCGCCGGGATTCTTGTGTCACCTCACGTGCAGCGTGTTGTCACATCAATTCAATGTGTGGACATGATGAATAATTTGACCGACGATACTAGTATCTGCTCTTTGTACTACTTACTAGTCGTATTTAGTGCCACAATTTATACATAGGTTTAACTAACAAGTACACACTTGAAGCCTAACTGATATATATATGGCTTCTGCACAACATCTCCATCATCATTATCAGTACATCCTACGCAGGTGAGTTAGGATGCACTTGATCCCAGGAAGGTATCTATCCTTCAAAGGAGAGGAGTGCTTCAAACTAACAACGGTACATAATATCCAACAAAAGAGGGTCGTGCTACAGCAGCAGAATACATGGCTCAGTCTAGATATCAGCACGAATCAAGTTGTGCATATTTGTTGTTGGCATGAACCACATCGATGCATGTCGGGTTTGCAAAAGCCATCCATCGCATGGAAGCTTGACGCCTTTCACACACTGAAGATTACCTGGCAACAAGCTGTGTCGACGAATCTCTGGATATGGTGATTCATGAAACCCATGGTATGATGTGTAAACACAGCCCCCCTCACGAATGGAAGTTGCATAGCACGATAATCATCGCCAGTGATATGATCGATGATTGGTTGGATGATCGGATAATTGAGCCCGAGGAACAAGGAGTGGTTGCCGAGGCTGTAAACCCGCCTCCAGTTGAATACGCCTGGCCCAACGGAGCTAGGATCTTTCTCGAACACGAAGCAGCCATAGCCATCAATGTCACGAACGCCCCACACATTGTACTGCATGTGGTTTGATGTAATGGTTTGGTCAATTTGGTACGTGCGAATGAGCATCAAATGACCGTCGTCAGCTGAACGAGCGATAAACCACCACCCATCGGCTGGTATGATTCCAGTCCTGGAATCATGAAGGCCAACGCATTTCGTCACGCAACAATTCAAATTGGAGACCAAAAGGACAAAAATAAAGAATCATGTTCAGAGTATGTGTGGAATTAAGATTATTATAACAGTGACACATATCATAGACAGAGAATTGCAATGCCATGGTCATAATCATACCCCAAGTTAAAAACATAAGCCAATGGCTTTCATATTCTAGCAACATGTCATGGTTCAAACATCATGTAACAATGAGAGGAAAACAGCTATGACAACGCCTACTCATATTCTACCATAGCACTTACAACTACTGTTCTCATATCAACTCTAAGCAATAACATGCGTTGTTATAAAAATCTTGTAAACGAGAGTAACATATAGCAGTCATGATGTTATGCTCATAATATGTATTCTAACAATCATTAGATGCCAATTGTTCTCATATCAACTCTAACAATAACATGTGTGGTCATAAAAATCTAGGAAATGAGAGGAATACATAGCAATGATGTGGTTATAGACATGCTATGCATTCTAAATTTGTAACAAATGAACAGGCAGGCGTATTCATAAGGTAAAGATGAGATGAGATAGAAAAATTACACGACGATAGATTCCACCAGTATAGGCAGCCAATCAAGGCCGATCACAGTAAATGATGCCATCATGCACTATAGCATCGATGTAAATGTTGCCTCAACAGATTGATGATGAGCCATAACCATGTATGGCGACCGGATTCTAGATAGACTAATCCCATGTTGAACAAGGCAATGAGCTTGTAATCCATGTAGTCTTCTGATGGTGTGGGCACTTCGCAGATTACAACTTTCTGCAAACAGAGGTCAAGCCAAAAGCTTGACGCGTCTCGTGCGTAGTAGTAGGCGTGGAGTGTCCGCGGGTCGCGAGGCTCGATGTTGGCGGTATCCAACGATGGAAGGGTGATCTCGCTGGGTGTAGATATCCACGAGACGCCACGGACTACCAGTGTGGTGGATGAGGACGATCCAGTTGGCCTTCATGCCCGCCCAGTAGTGGCCGCGCATGAAGAACAGGTGAACGGGTAGTGGTAGCATGTCGAGGGGCACCACGACAGCCTCCATAGGATCGTCAAGTCGGTGTCTGGGCCACCTGCGAGGATCGGGCATCAGCAAGCAGGGTGTCTTGAAAAGAGCCGGCCGGTTGCAGACGAGTAGGCGGTACAAATACACCGAGCATGCGGCCAGACGGACGGTGCTGAGTAGGTCCATACGACTACAGATCAGCTCCAAGAGAACATCGGGAGGGAATTCCAATCGCGGCTCTACATGTCAGTCAGTTCTGCCATTGGGGTTTTCGGTGCCTGCGAGCCAGCGGGGAAGTGGATTCAAAGGGCGGCGAAGAAGCTTCTCCTCGTGTGGCCGAGTAGTGAGCGGGGATATGGTACGCCATGAGCTACCAAGGAAGATGGCGCGCGGGCGAGTAGTGAGCGGGGTAAATGGTGTGCGGCCGGCGATGGGGAAGAGAGGAGGAAGAAGAAGAGAGGACGAAGAAGAGTGGAAGACGGGGAAGAAAGTGCGTTAAATCTCAATTCTACTAGTACTACTACCAGGATATACCGTCCTTCGGAGTGTAAATAGTTACACCAATGACATGTGGGTCTACCACAAGAGGGCCCATATGTCAGTTAATGGAGGACAGAGGTGCGTAGGCGTATTTGCGGAAGCGTGCTCTACTGGCAAACATGATGGCGATCTTGGGTAAGGCTGATTTAGTAACAACAACACGCTGGTTCAGCTTATTAATTATGTGTCCCATCTGCCGCAGCGTGTATTGTCACTTCACCGTGAAGACTAGTTGAATAGTTCTCTCCGACCGAGATGGGGAATAATGGATCGCGAGGACTTCCTCTCTACAGTATCCCTATGCCTCTACGCTCACTTCACTCATTTTGCTCTGTACCTAGTCACTTGTTGAAATCTGTAGAAAGAAAAATACTCTGTATTTGGGAACCGAGGGAGGATTTTACTCCGTACTATTTGGGAACAGAGGGAGTATCACCATATGGAGGGAACAGAGGAAGCTTCAAATATGAACATGTCAATGGCAGGGAGTAATCCCCATGCATGCATGCATGTATGCAACATGCAACACTCACACGTACACATGGACGCATGCAACACTCACGCACCCATGCGGCACACAGCACACGACGCAACACACACAGCTCACGCTCAAGTGCTCAACCTACTCCCTACGTCCGTGAAAGACTGTACATTTAGAGATTTACACATTGACAAGGGCATAATTAACGCCCAAAAGTAGCAGACTTATGTGTGCATGCGACCATTGAGATAAGAAGATTAAATGAAGGCTGTTGCATGCTCTAATTAAGGATAGACATGTAGCCTATACCTACAGCACAAGTTGGTGCATTAGTCAATCAATATTGACTTAGATTAAAGGCTAAATGCATTGGAAGTGTAGATGTACATTATGTACCACACTCTTTGTTTTGTAGCCGATGTACACTCTTTGTTGGAAGACCGAGGGAGGACACGTGCATGCACTCACATACACAGCCAGGGCGGTTCATGCCCAAGGGTTGGACTCGTGTCGCGCCTACGTAAAGTTTTGTTTAACTGATTTCTTTGCTCTGCCAACTGACAGGTGGGACCCAGAAACCAGGTGACAATTTAACCAGTCAACAAAGTGCCACGTCGACTATGTGGCGGTCAGGAGGGTGCACTACGGTGCTCTACGATGAGCTAGTGATCGATAATCGCCGCAAAACTATATATAGTGACCGTAAGAGCGTATTGTTACATACGTTGACCGCCAAAGGTATTTTTATCATTTCAAATTAAGCCATATTAATCGGAAAGGACGCAGTATGGACTACTACTAGTACTAGTACTCCTTTGATGTGTCCCGTCAACTCGCCGAACGAGGAGAAGCTTGCTTACTACGCCTCTCCCTCGCCCACGCGCGCGGTGGTTCCCAGGACGAGGAGAGGGTTTTGACTACAGCGCCCTCTCCCTCTCCCTCGCCCTCGCCCTCGCCCTCGCGGTGGACGTGCAGCAATTCAATCGGTGTCAGATTGCCAGAAGCATATTGTACTGTAGTATCATCATTGTTGGACCTTCCGAATAGGCAAAGAGCCAAGTGCAAGGTTCACACGAGTACGATCTGTTGAACCTCCTGAAGAGGCAAAGAGCCAAGCGCAAGGTTTTGTAGGAGTTGTCGTCCTAGTAGGAGTGTACTACAACTATAGCAAACGATGCTACTATATGATGCCGCCACGTCACGTATATTCAAAGCTGTGCCACCTTTTTTTCTCAGAGAGCGTGTTGGAGCCCGTGCAACAACCACACAAGTTGCACGTACACATAACACATTTACTAGTAATAAATTCTAAAGGACAAATGCCAGTATGCCACACAAGTTCATCTCCAATTCATGTGATAAATTTGTGCACGACTAGTCTACATATATTCATAGCGCTACCGTTCACAATTACCGTACTCCACTTACACGTTATATATGGACTACATGCATGTCCTCCTCCAGGTTCCAGTCCCAGGTGTTCTTCATGGATGGCAAGTTCCATAGCGGTGGGCAACGGGAATCATTGTCACAGCTTTCTAGTCCGATTCCACACGATGGAGACTCATCCAAGCTGAAGCGGCATAAATCAGGGATAGCGTGTCCCAGCATGTCGTTCATCCGGCGGTGCGCAATGAAGACACAACCATGCTTCATGAACGGCAGGCCTTCCGTGTCGTGCACGGAAGGTGACATCCACTTCACAATGGGGTAGTTGTCCCCGAGGAAAAGTGAGTACTCTCCAAGAGTGTTCCTCGGCACCCACGTAGCATCACGGGGGTCGAACTCGGCGCCATTCATCTGGTACACACGGCATCCCAGATCTGTACACATGGTGACGTACATAGTCAAGGTCCATGCATAATAATGTTGTGCTCAAATATGGCGGTCAGTAATACTGTGCAGCAAATAGTACTACTCCGGTATAGAGGAAGTAAAATAACGGCTTATTATATATAGCCACTCTTGGCTACATGGATGAGATAGTAAGACATGGAAAAACAAAATGGTGGCAGCTAGTGGGTTCAAGTCTTCAAGGGCCTAGCTAGCTATACGCGTCCTCCAAGGTAAAAAGTACTCCTACTAGTACTACTAAGTATACTACTAGTACAACAATGAAAGAGAAGGCGAGAGGGTTAAAAAATGGAATACCTGGGTAGATGGTGACGGTCCGATCGTGGTAGATTGTGTGACCATGTTGCACATCAGTGGTACCATGGGTAATGACTGCTAAGATAGTTGATCCCAATATGCCAAAGTCAGCTACAAGGTTCCAAGTTAGACCAAATCATGGATGCAAATGCACATCCAGGATCAGCGATCTTATTTTGATCGCGGGATGACTGGTCCCTGCAAAATAATGGAGTACCGTTAGGGATGCAAATGATGGTTTGTGCATTCCGTTTGTAATCTCTCGTACCGTAGGATGGCAACCAGATGAAACAAGTCCCCTAGCTTGTCACCGTGAAGATGCGGCCTAGATGGCGCACGGCGTCTTCGAACGTGTAGGGGTACAAATCTGTCGTCGCCAACATGCGCAAGCCTCTGCCGTTACTGCATCTTGCATTGATGGCAATCCTTATGTCGAACACTGCGATGAGATAGTAATCGTCGTAGCCGCGTCGCTTTGTCGGCGAGTCCGCAATTGCTATCTTCTTCAATCTCATGTAGGCATCATCATACGTATTCAAGCCTAGCCAGTCCGGAAGGCCGATCCCAATGGTGGAGAAGGGGTCTACCGGAATGGCCGCACTGCTGTGGATGTTGTGCAAAATGATGGTGGTATCCGGCCGGAGGTATGCAAGCCAATCTTCGTTGGCACTGACCCGCACTCTATATATAAGACAAAGGCAGCGGAGAAATTACGGGATGGAAATGGAATAACTAAGTACTACATGATCAAACTCCATTACCGACCTGCTCATCGGACAAAATCCGACTACCTCTCATCGTCGGCAACTCTAGTGGAGTCAACGCGCAACCATGGCCAGGGAGCGGTGGACTGTTCGAAGGATTGTCCCATAGAAGAACCTTCTCCTCGAGGACGCATGGAAGACCAACAAGCATGGCCTTTTCCCAAACCTGTTTAAGCAGCGTCTTGAAAAGTTGGTGCAGGAAGCACCGAGTCTTGCGGCGGTGAGGACGTCGGAGCGGCGTGTGATTTCTCCCAGAGGATCGTCGTCCAAGGTCTCCCAGCCCCGACGAGGAGGAGAACCACCTGGCGAATCCATGGGAGCAGCGATGAACTGCCTTCTCTTCGGGGGAGGGGAACTGGCGAGGAGGAGATAAGAGCGTAGTAACCGCAGGGCCTCGTCCCTTCCAACTGTAGATCGTTCCTCGGCGAAGGGGTGAGGCTATTATTTACTACTAGTACTAGCATTATGGAACGTTATGGGATTGCATTATACTGTAAATAATAGCACTAGTAAGAAATTTTTGGCACTAGGTACTAGTTTTTGGCGTGGATTAAGAAATTTTGGGTATGTTTTTGCCATTTTTTGTACACGCCAACTAGTGTCAAAAACGTCTTACATTATATGTGACGGAGGAGTACGTATTGCATCGTAGTAGTACCAAGATTACTTTTCTCAACTAGTAGTGCGATGTACTATACTTCTAGTCTAGTCTAGTATAGTGCACCAGTTTTGAACTCTTGAATCTCGTGGCCAAGGAGCTACAGTTGGAAGTGGAGGGTACTATCGTTCTCTAGAACCATCGCTGTACTATCAATGCAGGGAAGTACACCTGCGTAGTGGCCTAGTGGGTACTCTCGGTGCTATATTCAGCCGCTCCTCTCACATAGGAGTAGCTGGCCTACTCAGCCGCTCCTCTCACGCACACACTAGCAGCCTGTTTATCAGCGACGGTTACTGCGGGGGCAGAACATTTGAGTTAGAGCATGGTTAATAGTATAGCCAGCTGCTGGCTATAAGCCAGTGTCATGTCAACTACAGCCCGTCTTATAGTCAACATGTATAATAGTAGATCAAAAGAGTGTACTATTTCTTTATTATGTGGCCCATATTTCATTCTCACAAAGTGCCTAGGAGCACGTGTTAGAGTTGGCTCTTCACGAAGAGCCCGTTTACCTTCTCTCTCCTCTTCTCTTTCTTCCAACTAAGCAGAAATATACTAGTTTATTCCTTATAGCCCACGACTCAGCTCTATTGTACTTGCTCTTATTTGATACAAGGAGACTAGGCTTTTCGCTTCCATTTGTTTAGGTGTAATGGATCTCGTCGAACTTTGTTAGTAGTTCCTTCTTTATGAATGAGATGAAGCAAAGCTTTTGCCTCCGTTTAAAAAAAACACGTCAAGAGGAATTTCTTTTATAGTAGAGCTGATAATGGAGTGAAATCCATGCGTGCAACGCCATAAGCTACAGAGTAGTAGTAGAGAACTTTACGTACGGAGCCATATTGCACAGTTCCCAATGCCCCGCCAGGCTTTTCCGGCTCCTCGGGCTTAATTGGGAGGCGCTAGTTTAAATATGCTACTAGCTGATGAGGAAGATGCAAGCGAGGTGCGGCTAGGGCGAGCACGCGAGCCACGAGATGCTGGGAAGGAAAACCCGTTCACGTGGCTAGGCTGTCCAGTGCACCCAGATTGTGGGGCCGCACGTCCGTTTGACTTCAAAATCAAACTACCCGTGTAAAATATGGCTCGCAGCGAAGTGTAGTAGTACTATTTTTTTTAAAAAGGCCGCCGTGCGTTCGGCCGGGATCGAACCCACAAAACGAGGTATACACTCCCGCGACCACTAGTAGTACTCGTTGGAGTACAACGCAACCTAGAATCGCCTTTTGTCGCTAGTAGTACGTACATTGTTCCTTACAAGAAACCCCTAATAATGCAAGAAACCACTCAAATGCCAAGAAACTACTACAACTTGCATACGTGGCAGACTTAAGATAAGACTACCTTATCAACCATTGTACATGCTCTTACCAACAAAAATCCTCGAGTGACCTCCTACCTCCGGCCCGTCCACCTAGTCATCCTCGGCCATGGGACGCAGCCTACCGCCGTCGGCGAATAGGTCAAAACCGCCCGGTGGTCTGAGCCCATGTTGCGGCAGCCCGGATGCCAAGACCGTCCGGCGCCATGTCCGCTAGCTAGCCAAGATAGCTCCGTCCAGCTGCTTGTCTGCAAGGTTTGCTAGCTAGATTGACACGGCAATGCGGCGGCTTGCTCGCACGCGCCGTGCTCAGGCCAGCCATCTGGCTCGAGCGAAGGCCAGCATGGCGGCTTGCTCGCTCTTGAGTCACGCTCGGGCCAGCCTGCCAACCCATGCGGAGGCCAGCGCGGCGTCCGGCCCGTCCGGCGGAGCGGCGACCAACTCGCTCATCACCGGCGCCACCGACGAACACGCATCAGTACTGTTTGAAGTAATGTTCAGGAAAAATAATGATTTGAGGGGGAATAACATGATAGAAGGTCAGATGTGGGTCCCTCGTGTCAACGGTCAAACAAAATGTGTTGGTTTAAGCTGCCTCACAAGACGGACGTGTGGGCCAACCCTGTCATAAATGGGTTTAAACGAACCTAATCGGTAGGAGTACTAGGTAGTAGTTTTTGGCATGGATTAAAAAATTTGGGTATGTTTTTGCTATTTTTGTACAATAGATTCTTCCTAGGGCTGGTTGAAAGTGGTAGTTTTTGTTAAATACTCTACATATTGTAAGTAGGAGTGAAAGTTAAGCTTTGGAAGCCAATAAGCAAGGCTAGTTACATAGTGCATATGTGTACATGATTGAAAGTAAATATCAACCATGAGTGACTAATATCTTGATGGAAAACTCAAACTATGGAATACT
The DNA here is from genome assembly GCA_021605145.1 of Aegilops bicornis. Lineage (NCBI taxonomy): Eukaryota > Viridiplantae > Streptophyta > Magnoliopsida > Poales > Poaceae > Aegilops > Aegilops bicornis. The sequence goes on from CM038671.1 coordinate 466,288,246, forward strand.
AGGGAAAAAATGCATGGTTGGAAATACTAGCAATGTTCATGTCCGTTGTAACGAATCATAATTAGAATAATACTTATTCACAAACTTGGTACAAAACACTCTAATTTTGATATACATATGTTTCAATTAGAATATATTCCTTGGGCTGCTTTGGTGAGGTCGAGGAGGGATGTGGTTGGTTTTAAGATACTAATTATGGGTTTTTCTACAAATTGGTAGACAAGTGGGATGTTGGTGAGAAAAGGCAACAACTTACCCCACAATCGTTAGATGTAGATCTAATGGTCGAAACGACGGATGGCGTATACACCAAAGATCACCAACTTAGTCTTGTGTAGGAGTACTAGCAAGATCCGTGCATTGCACGGAACATCAAGATGCATTTTTTTATAAAACACTTGTTGTGATTGACCTCATGGAGTAATCCCATGTGTAAAAAACTAATGATATCTCGAGAAATATGAGATAAGGTGAAGAGGACTGGGGTGTGGTGGTGGTTGGTGGTCGGACCGAGCGGAGGCATGGGGATTCACGACGCCCGGCAAATGCCACCAGGCCAGTTTGTTCCAGAGGCTTCCTTTCTTAATTGCTCAACAATGAGGTTTGTTGGAGATAGGGGTGAATGAGGGAAGGCCTTGTCTGCAAATGTGGAGAGGGGTGCGGGTATCTTTTAGTTTAATTTCCATCCGTCAGATATAGATCAGACGGTCTATATTGCAAGATGGCACATGTACCATCATCACCACCTCGGTTTTTATAAGAGAAGAAATATAAGTATGGAGATACAAACGTATTATCGATACTTGCTTCCGTAAACTATCATCTACATTCTATTCAACGCCTCGGCATGTGGGGCCTTAGCACAATGACTTCTCGACTGTGTAAAACAAAGATTTTCCCGTCACGACAAGGAGGGGGTGACGGCGGCGCCTTTTGGCTTGCTCTAGTCCTAGTAGTCATACTAGGTGGTCTAAGCACGTGTAGATTTATTCTTTTTCATGTCTCGTGTTCGCCAGATCGCCACGACTGTTGATGAATAGACGATAAGTTATTCACGGGGAAACCCTTGATGAGCGTGTTTGCGAGAGAGAGAGAGAGAGAGAGAGAGAGAGTGCGCGTGTGTGATATGTTAGAGACTGAGGCAATGATAACAAATTCTTTGTGTCTATGTGTGTGAAGGATAGAGAGAGACATGTACATGGGGCTTTGTGTTGTGTAACGTGGAGACACATATACATAATTAGAGAGTGAGTGTGTGAGATACACATGCGGACATGGGGAGAGATGAGGATCCAGATAAATGGGTGTTTGTGTGTGTTTGTGTGTGTTTGTGCATGCGTTTGTGTGTGAGAGGGAGAGAGTGTACGTGGAGTAGAGAGACCACTGATGATGTAAACCTAGTATAAGGGAAGGGGGAATGGTGTGACATGTGTAGTAGCGGGATAGCACGGGTGCGGGCTGGGGGAGCAGACTATTTGGAAGAGACATCGAGTGTGTGTGTGGGAGAGGGGTGTGAGAGCGAGAGAAAGAGAGAGCTAGCGACGGAGAGAGAGAGAGAGAGAGAGGAAGAGAGGGGGCGAGAGGGGTCATTTGTGTCCATAAATGGCGTATAGATAGGGAGACAATGTTGATGTTGTCCGAAATTGGCCTATGAACGGAGACGCAAGGGAAGCGAGTCATCGTGTGTGTGATAGGGACTTCATGAGAGATCTAGAATAGATGGTGTAGAGAATAATGTGCGGAATCGAGAACGATTATACATTAGGGAGCTATGCAAAGAGTCACGACATATATGTATGCAGGGAAGGAGCTGGGGCGGGTCCGCATGTGGGAGAGATAGAAAGAGGAGAGTGGTGCACAAGGAGACAAAGTGTGCTTGTTTGCGTGGGGTGGTGTGTGAGGTGAGTGCGCCGAGAAACCGACATAACTAGGGAGATAGACGTTTGGGGGTGACGTTTTGTGTGTATGGGAAATATACACTCTACATAGTGCGTGTGCTTGGGTACGAGAGATAGCGGGAGACCTAGAGAGTGAGGGAAGAGATGTGTGCATGCCCGAGAGATAAAGTGTTAGAGACCTATGTTGGGGTCCGGACTTTACAAGAGAGAGGGGTGTTAATGTGCTCGTATGTTGGTGTTTGGGGGAGAGAACGACTACTCTATGTGTGTGTGTGTGTGTGGTGGTGGTGGTGCGGGGGGGGGGGGGTTGACTTCAGATAAAGAGTGAGGTGTCTATATTTGAGGGACTTTAGCGTAATTGAGATATTGTGCACTCATAGTTGATCCATTTGTTTCACAGTTTGTACTATGAGATAACGATACTTTTGAACATGCGTGATATACCTTGATGTACCAGAATTACAAACCTAAGATTGGAATTTTGGAATTGACTCCATCATTAGCTTTTGTAATTCATTTAAACGGAGGTACATTTTTAAGCCGGGATTTCATGATTTCAAATTCATATATCAAACCTAGAGATATACACATACGGGCATGTTCAAACTTTATAATCATCCACTTTATTCATACACATACACATTTTTGCTTTTGTCATCATATTTAGGATAAACACATTTGGAATTTCGTTTGAATTGGACCGTATGATGGTATTTGCTTGTAGTAGCTCAATGATCCATATTTGAATTGAATGGACAATCTAAGTTTCGAGTTGGAGACATGGATTTTCAAAACTTGCACATTTTTTTGGGGTGCAAAACAAACAAATTGTCGGCCATGATATCATAGTCGGCCGTACGAGAGCAGAATACTTATAATTTTAGGCGCCAAAAGCTTTCAAACTTCCCGCTCACATCGAAATATCACGCGCCCGAAAGTTTAGCCCTGCGATATTCCTGTTTTACCCTGCCACATGAACGGAAAAGGGCTGATTTGGTAACTCCATTGTTTTCCCCTCTTTTGCCCCAACATTCTTCCCCGTAGCCTCCCCTCCCCCTTCTAACCACGGCAAGCCGAATCTAGTCCTCCGCCGCAGGTGGACCTCACACCCGCCGGATCTACCTTCCGCACCTTGGAACCCCCAACTGCCAACTCACCACTTCACCGGAGCCGCTTCAATGACCGGGCTTGTCCACCTCTCCGGATCTCCTTGACCGCCATCATGGTCCACCGCACCGGATCTGCTTAACCGCGTCCTCCACCACAACAGAGGCCCTTCATCGACTCCCTCGTCCGGCTCCTTCGCTGGCCCTTCATACAAGCCCTCGTCCGACGCAACAGATCCGCCTCACCGAAAGCACTATACAACGCTACCAACAAGCCTTCATCCATCAGACCGGACCTGCTCCACGGACGCCATATTCAACTCCACTGGCCCTGCTTTACTGAAGCCGCAGCCTCATGAGGTTATTTTGATTTGTACTCCTTCGTTTTTTCTCTTCTTTATCGTGGAACTGTTCACTTACCACAGATGATATTTCTTGCATGTTGACAAAGCGCCGCAAATCAGAAAGTAATCGAGCAGCTTCAGCGACGGCAACAGCCGGCCCAAACTCAACCACAACACGAGCACCATCGAAGATCCTTAGCTATCAAGTATGACAACGATACCCATACGCCGCCGAGAATCGGGTACTATTATCCAACGGTCGGCGCCTACGTTCACTTTCATAGCATAAGCACCGCACCTTTTAATTTCTTCAGGGCATCATTCAGTTTTTCATGAGATGCGTTATTCTGCTTGCACCTGTAGGGCCATACTTCTGGTAGTGAACATGTTACATGTGTTAAATTACATACCAAAGGCACATATAGTTAATATGCTTTAGTTTTGTTACGATGCCATCCGTTGGTTCCATCGATCGCTTAATGTTCTCTATGCTTAATTACACATCAGCAAACTAGCATGTGGTTCTCGCTTCCTTTTTTGTTTTACCCTACATTTTACGATGCTAGCTATTACATCACCGCTTTCGAGCCTCTGTTCATTACTTGTTTGTGTGTTCTTGATCTTCCCAAGTTGCATGACTAATTTGATGCTTCTATTAATTATGGAGCTGCCAACCCCATCAAGCAAAATATTTGTTCTTTTGGTGCCGCACCTCTAACAAGCATAAAAATAGAGGGAAGCAGATATATTGTCGTGTATGCACACACCCTTCTTTCATTAGTTTAGATGAACCATTGATGATCAATTCGACCAAAGTGCATGCGATTAAAATTAATTTTACCTAAATAGATGGTGCAGAATAAACTACAACAACTAGATTTGCAACCACGGGATGCTGACGATATCTTCAAAGAACATTGCAACAGCAGCTAGGCTTCACAGCAACATATGGTAAGCCAGTGTGTTTTAGTACATGTTAAATGTAATGTGAGTGGGCTGCTTTCTTGGCTTGTGCCCTCAACGTGTAATCCTACCGAATTACAAATAGTTCAGTTGTTCCGCTTTGGTCAGTATTGCTTGATTCAATGCTTGTTCGTTGTTACGTTATACCCGAAGTTGGCCAATATGTCGATTGCTCGCTGTACTATCGTAAAGAAATGCATGCCTATTTCATTTGAGTCCTTAACTTTTCCTCTCAACTTCATCACAAGACTCTTCGTAGTTTATATGAGGCCACACTGTTAAGTGCTTTCTCAGATTATTTCAACTGCTTAGATGCCTTGGCAACTTAAATATAGAGGTTGTACACTCCCTTTCAACTTTCATCTTACCATTTTAATTTCTTTTCGGCTGATGCTGCTTCGAACCATTTAAATATAGTTTGCCATGCTCGGCAATAATTGCCGGTCGTTTACCATGTAAGCTTCTTGCTCGGATCATACGATAACTACCTCTTACTTATGTCCAAATGGAACCTTTCGTGATGCCGCTCACACTAGGACACAAATGTACAACCCCGTAATCTATTTGTGGAAGCAAAGGCGCCATCCATGTTACCAGATGGTAGCAGTTCAGAGGCAACACCGCCAAAGAGCAGTCGAGTACGTATATTATAGTGCTTGAGGCTCTACTAGAGGCAGAAAGAGATGGTGTGGCTGCCATGAATGAGGTAATCTTTATCTTGAGGCTGGAAATTACGGAATTAGCGGCACACATTATGCAAGCAACCTAAGAATTGGAGGAAGTAAGAATGTTGCATTTGAAGATGGAGGAGGTCCTGCTGTTTCTGCTATCTGAAGCCCAAGGTAATCCTGGTTCTTCTTTAGATACCAGTTGAAATTATCATTAGATTATTGTACTTGCATGTTGTGTCATGTCTATGAATGGATTATGTTGCAAGACCCCCTATGTTGTCCGGAATTCCATGTTGTCCATGTGTTGTAATGATCCGAATTTTTTAGGCGAGGTAATCCTCAGTACTTGTATGATTGACATAAGGTGAACTGTTTTCGTCTGAGCATATTGTATTGGATGAAATAACTGTTTGAATCAGAGTGTATCCAACCTACTGAATTCGAAGATCACGGCATTTCTAAATCATAATCATATATAAAGGTGGAATAAATCTTTGTTGTGGTTTTGACAAATAAATAACAAAACGTATAATTATCTGTGGATATTCGTAATCGAATACAAACTGGATTTGAATTTAGTTTGCCAAGTCCCAGGGCAAACGTGAATGCTAATTCTCCCAAGTTTTCAACGGCGGCTAAACACCCACTATAATTTGTGGGCTGCCCAAAGCAAGTGTTTGCGAGATGAAAATTACTGTCTACCCTGACACTTGACATCCTTATCGACCGGATTTACACTGATGTCGATAGGGGTAGACTAGTAACTTCAATCAGACGTGACACGACAGCCTCTGAGCCCATTCAGACACGGTGGGCGCCAAACGTGGGCGGCAAAACACATTTGATTCAAGCTCGTCCGAAAGACATGTGTCTCTTCCTCCATTTCCCCATTCATACACGATGAACGGCAAAACAAACTCTCCTCGTCAGAAATCGATGTAGGCTAATATTTTAAATAGGGGTAGATGTGTAACTTCCATCAGACGTGACACAACCGCCCTACCTGTCAGCCCCGTTCATACACCATGGGTGCCAACCGTGGGCGGAAAAACACCCTCTCCTCCCCCGAAATAGTTACCGGCAAATATTTGGGAGATGCGAGATTACCGTCCTATCCCCAACCGACGCGATGTCTGAAATTTTAAACGGGGATAAGTTTGTAACTTTCCCCCATCTCAGAGAAGCGTGTCCCAAAGTTTGAGATCGCCCCCCTCCCCTCCATTTCCCCATTCATACACCGTCGGCGGCACGACAACCTCCGCACTGCGGCCAACCTCCTCCGTCCGCCACCCCATCCTCCACCTTGCCAGAGCCGCTACCCCTACCCCGTCGTCACATGCAAGAGATGGACGTCTCTCATCCAACCTTTGGACCAGAGCCTTTCATCGCCTCCTCTCGCTTCATCGGCCCTGCCGTCCACCTTTCCGCTGCCGCTCCTACGACCGCCTCGTCCCACAAAGAACAGGATATATCCCCCGACCCGACCGTCTGCCGTCTAAAGTCTTCTTCCCCGGCGCCGACAGCCATCGCACCCGCAGCACCCTCAACGTATCAGCATAGGCCTACACGGCGTCGCAAGAGAGGTGGTACTCTTCCATATGTGCTTAAGTTATTGATCTCACCCGGAAAATAAATCGTAATTTGTTTACTGTACTTTTCTTGTCCGTACCAAATCGTAGTGGCTAGTTGAAAGCAAACATTGGTTGCAGTAGCTTTGTCCGGTTTGCACCTTCAGATCCGCCATGGCACGGGCACTATACTCGTAAAGCTTATGGTTTCCCCCTTTATATTCACTACCATCATCGTAGGTGCTTCGTGTCGTGCTAGCACTGCTCCTCAAGACCTCAACCCAAGCTTACGTGTTCAAATACGAATCTGATATGATGCTCATATCACTAAAATAGAGAATGTTTAATTGGTCACCTAATGTTCCTATATTCGTTTCAAAAAGCATGTGCGCCACCCACTGGTCCAGCTAGTTCCACTTTCCTAATTTTTCTCTTGATGCTTAGGGCTTTCCCCTTTTATCTACTCTACTATGATCTGCGTAGGTGCTTTACGTCATCGTACTAGCATTACTCCACCCTTCAAGCTAAACAACACAACACTCAGAATTGAAAGCTTAGTTGTTCAAATATGATTGTGATATGACACCGATATTAGTTAACCGACACATTTAATTGGTTAGCTAAAGGTCCCACTTGAGTTTCCAAATGCATGTCGCGACATATAGAGAGACAACATAATTGCATTTCTTTGTCACTTGTTGACCGTACTTTCTTGTCCATACCAAATCTTAGTTGTTATTTCAAAGCAAACATCGGTTGCTAACTACCCTTCTTGCGCGGTTTGCGACTTCAGATCTGCCATCCCACCGCCATGGTCAACACTGTCTTGATCATGCTTATGTTTTCCCCATTTTATGATGACCACAATCAGCCTACGTGGTTTGTGTCGTAATAGCACTGCTTCCACCCATCGAAGCTAAACAAGCTCGGTTGTACAAATTCATATCTGATATTATTGCTGATATTAGTAAAACTGAGAGATGTTTAATTGGTTAGCTAAATGTTCCTACTTTAGTTTCGAAATGCATGTGAGCCACATATGGAGAGACCGGAAAGAATAGTATTTCTCTGTGCGCTCTAGTTCATCATGGGTGGCCAACCGACATTGTATTGAAACACTTGTAATATCTTCCATCTGCTTGCTCTTACGCTCTTCTTTAAGATGATACTCTTCTCTTGCGGTCGATCGTCGTGTCGAGTTGTTCTCCTTAGTATATTTTGAATCTGTCGAGTCGGTCGACTTGTTCTTCTTTACTATATGTTAAAGCTATCATCTGAGTGTCATCACTTACGGAGCTCTCATATTTTGAGTAGTAGGCCACATTATATTAATGCACACAACAAATTACAGCATGCATGGCATCTTTTAAAAGAATTGCGAGAGATAGAACAAAGGGGTTTACAGTGGAGGCGGTATTGGATTAGAATCACTTCTGCATTACAAAGAAAATCTCACTTGTTTTTATGTTTTCATGCATGTCAGATATTGAACATTATCAAAATTAATATGAGAATGGGCGCACGAGAGGAATATTGTGGAACGATCCACTGGCTAACAAACTTGGCATGGTGGAGGATGGCCTATCTTATTCACCCATCAAGGTGCTTGATCTAACTTTGCAAAGTTATATTGGTCGCACATATTTTGCATCTGACCGCTTGCATTTCTTCTACTTGTTACACCATCTGCTTAGTTTAAGCATCATATATGAGTATATGCCATAATTATCCATTTTCTGTACCTATTCCATGTGTCGTCACACTATGTTTTTCCAGTCAAATGTTGTTCTTTTCGTGATAGATGTCCAAAAGGAAGAGGGTGAGTGCAGATCCTCAAGGAGTACAAACTAGGTATTTGGAAAAGGTAGTGGTACTGTTAAATCAGATAGATCGGCAGCCACAGAAAACCACAGGCCCAACTGTACCACACTTTACCCCTACTCCAGTGGCCAAACCCCTATTAGAACTGCTGGTAGCCCAGCGTCAGGTACTGTCTATGGTATCAATTCAAAATTTGAACTCCTAAATTTCTGCTTGTGCCTTACCTTCTCTCTTGTATGAAAACTAATTTAAGATGAATCTCCTTGCTCACAGGATCATACGATCTCAAAACAATAATGGGCTCCGCATTGCTCTTGTCAGTACCTCTCTCCCTTTTGCCTTCTAACGCTGTACTTAATTAATTGCTATTTGATTATGTATCATCAGTCTGCACCTGAGCTTCATTATCCTCTGTTTCTTCCAATAATATTTGATCTATATTTACTCTTTGCAAAATGTAGAATAATGGCAACGCTTATAAAGAATTTTCTTTGGGGAATTTATTGAATTATCCTTCCATCAACATGGAGAAGGGCTTTGTCCAGCCCGTGTTAACATGTAATGTAAGTCCATCCTTCTCAAGCCTTCAAACTTTGTTCTAGTATAGATTTGGATAGGCATCATTGCCTTCACTTCTTTGTTTGCTTTCTTTGTTTACATCTGATTGGATGTTTGCAACAACTACCGATTTCAAATTGTAGTTGTAAAAACATGTTCCTTATCTTGAGAACAGATCCATTTATTTGCTTATATAATTGTGAAACCTGTTACGTGTCTCCTTGTTTCTCTTTAAGACTCGTATCTCTTACGCCAGGCAGAACTTTAGGGAAGATAGTGAGCCAAACCATCTTGAGGACAGCGAGATGACCCCAAGGTCCTGTCTTGATGAAGACAGTGAGTTGAAGCTACTCACCAGCAGGTATGAGACAACCTACATGCGATCGCTGCCTCAATCGATTCGACTTCTTGATCTCAACTTAAAGCGGAAAGGCTTGCTTCACTCAGCTCCGACTTGAAGTCAAAGATGCAATGAAGATGTCGAGGAGGACTGACGTCGCACCATCATGCCTTAAATCTAGTGTTGATGCATCTATCGTTGACACAACTGAGGTCTACTCAGCTTCTTCACTGTTTGGGGGCTGACACTGGCGGGCCTAGTGCCTTCAAGTGCTCTCGCTTTTGTATATTCTTTTGTCGTAGCGTTTATTTGCCTTTGGTGGCGAACTTTGATGCCCAGTGGATGTAATATGTGTGATAGCTGTGATAGCCTAGCATAAGTTGCTTGCTTATTTATTTCCTTGTTGTCTTGTTTATTTGTTTGCTTGTAGTCATTGCAGTTCTTTTTCCGCGGTTTGCTAGTGGCTGCAATAACCTATTTTTTAAAACTAGGCCACAATAACCATGGGCTAATATTCTTTGTGGTGACCTTTGGGCCTCCCTCTTGGCCGTAGAAACAGTGGGCCTTCTACGGGCCGTAGAAACAGTGGGCCTTCTACGGGCCATAGAAACAATGGGCCTTCTACGGGCCGTACAAACAATGGGCCTTCTACGGGTCGTATCATCAATGGGCCTTATACGGGCAGTATGATCGATTGGCCAAACATGGGCCAATAGCAGGCCGCATTATGGCCGTAAACGGGTAGAGTTGGAATCGTCTGTTCATGGGCCGACCATAACGGGCCATTGTTAATAGGTCGTATTTCATGACGCTATGAAAACGACCCAACGTGTTAACGGACCACAAACGGGCCGACTGTAACCACGGGCTGAATTTGGCCCATAAGCAGAAAATGACAGTAACGGGCCGTAAGTAAACGAATGCTGGAAATGAGCCCAAGAATAAATGGGCTCGAGAAGGCCGAAAGATAACATGGCTGGAAACGCCCAACGGAATAACGGGCCCTTAATGGGTATAAAGTGATACCTTTGTTCATTACGGGCCGCCACCACGGCCGTTAATGGGTGTAAAGTAACACACTTTATTCATTACGGGCGATTTCACCACGGGCCGTTAATAAGCCAAGAGTTACATAGGGCCTCATATGGGCCGAAGACGTCATGGGCCATACATGGGCGAGAAGTGGCAATTTGGAATCATATTGGGTGGCCCGGATGACGCTCATCGGGCCTAATTCGGATAGGGCGTAACGGACCTTGGGTTAGCGGGCTGTAAATAGGCTATATGCGAGCAGGCCGTTAACGAAGCTTTACATGGGCCGCCCGCCACCTTTGACCAAGTCAAACGGGCGGCCTTTTCACGTGAATGGGCCTCTGTTGGGCCGTGCCATGTGTCGACGTATCATAGGCGCCTTCTATCCAATGAGTGGATGACATCTGTCCCAACAGTGAGCCGACACGTGTTTCCTCCAGCCAATGATGATTTTACACGTGGAAAATCCCCATTGGTCGGGGCTGTTAACGGGTTAACGGATCCAAAACCCGACCCGATAGCTTAACGGCGTTCTGTTACGGTGGATGCCACGTGTCGGTCACCCTTGACGAAAGCATTTCTGTGACGCGCGATTTATCGTCATGGAAGTGGACACTTCTTTGATGATAATTTTGGTAATGTCATGGAACACTTCTACGACAGCACAGGTATGACTATCTTAATTCTGTCATAAATTTGTCATGGATGTACATGCATGACAAAAAACGCGACCTACTGTGACAAACATGTATCATCACGGAAGTGTATTTTTTTTGTAGTGGAGGCGGCCACGAGGGTGGTGGGCGCCCCCCCCCCCCTAGGGCGCGCCCCCTGCCTCATGGGCCCCCCGAAGCTCCACCGACGTACTCCTTCCTCCTATATATACCTCATTACTAGCAGATCGAATCGGAGCCAAAAACCTAATTCCACCGCCGCAACTTTCTGTATCCACGAGATCCCATCTTGGGGCCTGTTAGGAGCTCATGGGAAGGATTCCACCACGGAGGGCTTCTACATCATCATCATAGCCTCTCCGATGAAGTGTGAGTAGTTTAGCTCAGACCTTCAGGTCCATAGTTAGTAGCTAGATGGCTTAGCTTTAGGTTCAATCTTGCGGTGTCCTTACCCAGTGATAGAAAGGGTTGCTAGCACGTATTGTATTGTTGCCATCGAGGATAACAAGATGGGGTATTTATCATATTGCATGAATTTATTCCTCTACATCATGTCATCTTGCTTAAGGGGTTACTCTGTTTTTATTAACTTAATACTCTAGATGCATGCTGGATAGCGGTCGATGAGTGGAGTAATAGTAGTAGATACAGGTAGTAGTCGATCTACTTGTCTCGGACGTGATGCCTATATACATGATCATACCTAGATATTCTCATAGCTATGCTCAATTCTGTCAATTGCTCAACAGTAAATCGTTCACCCACCGTAAAATACTCATGCTCTTGAGAGAAGCCACTAGTGAAATCTATGGCCCCCGGGTCTATTCTCATCATATTAATCTTCCTACACTTTATTATTGCTTTGCTTTTTTACTTTGCCTTTTATTTTACTTTGCATCTTTATACCAAAAATACCAAAAATATTATCTATCATCTCTATCAGATCTCACTCTCGTAAGTGACCGTGAAGGGATTGACAACCCCTATTCGCGTTGGTTGCGAGGAGTTATTTGCTTTGTGCAGGTACGAGGGACTTGCGTGTGGCCTCCTACTGGATTGATACCTTGGTTCTCAAAAACTAAGGGAAGTACTTACGCTACTCTGCTGCATCATCCTCTCCTCTTCGGGGAAAACCAACGCAAGCTCAAGACGTAGCAACACCCAGGAGACTTGGAGTGCAAGTCAGAGGAGCCACGAGGCGGCCACAAGGGTGGAGGGCGTGCCCCCAACCTTGTGGGCCCCTCGATGACCCCCTGACCTAGATCTTCCTCCTATATATATTCTCAAATACCCCAAAAACTTCCCAGGGAGCCATGAAACCACTTTTCCACCGCCGCAACCTTCTGTACCCGTGATCCCATCTTGGGGCCTTTTCCGGCATCCTGCTGAAGGGGGGTTCGATCACGGAGGGCTTCTACATCAACACCATTGCCTCTCCGATGAAGCGTGAGTAGTTTACCACAGACCTATGGGTCCATAGCTAGTAGCTAGATGGCTTCTTCTCTCTCTTTTATTCTCAATACAAAGTTCTCCTTGATGTTCTTGGAGATCTATTCGATGTAATACTCTTGCGGTGTGTTTGTCGAGATCTGATGAATTGTGGATTTATGATCAGCTTATCTATGAATATTATTTGAATCTCCTTTGAATTCTTTTATGCATGATTTGATATCTTTGCAAGTCACTTCGAACTATCGATTTGGTTTGGCCAATGAGATTGGTTTTTCTTGCAACGGGAGAAGTGCTTAGCTTTGGGTTCAATCTTGCGGTGCTCGATCCTAGTGACAGAAGGGGAACCGACACATATTGTATTGTTGCCATCAAGGATAAAAAGATGCGGTTTTCATCATATTGCTTGCGTTAATTCCTCTACATCATGTCATCTTGCTTAAGGCGTTACTCCGTTCTTTATGAACTTAATACTCTAGATGCATGCTGGATAGCGGTCGATGTGTGGAGTAATAGTAGTAGATGCAGAATCGTTTCGGTCTACTTGACACGGACGTGATGCCTATGTTCATGATCATTGCTTTAGATATCGTCATAACTTTGCGCTTTTCTATCAATTGATCGGAAGTAATTTGTTCACCCACCGTAATAATTTCTATCTTGAGAGAAGCCTCTAGTGAAACCTATGGCCCCTGGGTCTATTTTCCATCATATAAGTTTCCTATCTACAATTTCATTTTTCGATTTACTTTCTTTGCAATCTTTTACTTTCTGTTACATAAACCAAAAATACCAAAAACATTACTTTACAGTTTATCCATCTCTATCAGATCTCATGTTGCAAATAACCGTGAAGGGATTGACAGCCCCTTTATCGCGTTGGGTGCAAGGTTGGTGTTTGTTTGTGCAGGTATTCGGTGGCTTGTGCATTATCTCTTGCTGGATTGATACCTTGGTTCTCAAAACTGAGGGAAATACTTACTCTACTTTGTTGCATCACCCTTTCCTCTTCAAGGGAAAAACCAATGCAAGATCAAGAGGTAGCAATGCACCGCTAGGTGACAGACCTATTGCAGGAGAAGATACAGACGTTATGAACGTTTGGCAAGCTCGATATGATGACTACTTGATAGTTTTGTGCTCCATGCTTTACAGCTTAGAATCGGGACTTCAAAAATGTTCTGAACGCCATGGAGCATATGAGATGTTCCAAGAGCTGAAATTGGTATTTTAGACTCATGCCCGTGTCGAGAGGTATGAGACCTCTGACAAGTACTTTGCCTACAAGATGGAGGAGAATAGCTGAGCTAGTGAGCATGTGCTCAGAATGTCTGGGTACTTCAATCACTTGAATCAACTGGGAGTTAATCTTCCTGATAAGATAGTGATTGACAGAGTTCTCTAGTCACTATCACCAAGTTACTAGAACTTCATGATGAACTATAATATGCAAGGGATGACGAAAGCGATTCCCAAGCTCTTCGCGATGCTAAAATCGGCGAAGGTAGAAATCAAGAAATAGCATCAAATGTTGATGGTTAACAAGACCACTAGTTTCAAGAAAAAGGGCAAGGCAAAGAAAGGGAACTTCAAGAAGAATGGCAAGCAAGTTGCCACTCCCGTGAAGAAGCCCAAAGCTAGACCCCAAACCTGAAACTGAGTGCTTCTACTGCAAAGGAAATGATCACTGGAAGCGGAACTGCCCCAAAAAAAACTTGAAGGATAAGAAGGATGGCAAAGTGAACAAAGGTATATTTGATATACATGTTATTGATGTGTACTTTACTAGTGTTCATAGTAGCCCCTGTGTATTTGATACCGGTTCAGTTGCTAAGATTTGTAACTCAAAACAGGAGTTGCAAAATGAACATATACTAGTTAAGGGCGAGGTGACGATGTGTGTTGGAAGTGATTCCAAGGTTGATAAGGTCACCATCGCACACTCCCTTTACCTTCGGGATTAGTTTTGAACCTAAAATAAATGTTATTTGGTGTTTGAGTTGAGCATGAATATAATTGGATCATGTTTATTACGATAGGGTTATTCATTTAAGTCAGAGAATAATTGTTGTTCTGTTTACATGAATAAAACCTTCTATGGTCATACACCCAATGTAAATGGTTTATTGAATCTCGATCGTAGTGATAGACATATTCATAATATGATGCCAAAACATGCAAAGTTGATAATGATAGCGCAACATATTTGTGGCGTTGTCGTTTAGGTCATATTGGTGTAAAGCGCATGAAGAAACTCCATGCAGATGGGCTTTTGGAATCACTTGATTATGAATCATTTGATACTTGCAAACCATGCCTCATGGGCAAGATAACTAAAACTCCGTTCTCCGGAACAATGGAGCGAGCTAATGACTTATTGGAAATAATACATACCGATGTATGCGGTCCGATGAGTGTTGAAGCTCGCGGCGGGCATCGTTATTTTCTGACCTTCACAGATGATTTGAGCAGATATGGGTATATCTACTTGATGAAACACAAGTCTAAAACATTTGAGAAGTTCAAAGAATTTCAGAGTGAAGAGGAGAATCATCGTAACAAGAAAATAAAGTTCCTATGATCTGATCGCGGAGGCAAATATTTGAGTTACGAGTTTGACCTACATATAAAACAATGTGGAATAGTTTCACAACTCACGCGACGTGGAACACCACAGCGTAATGGTGTGTCCGAACGTCGTAATTGTACTTTATTAGATAGGGTGCAATCTATGATGTCTCTTACCGATTTACCACTATCGTTTTGAGGTTATGCATTAGAGACAGCTGCATTCACGTTAAATAGGGCACCATCTAAATCCGTTGAGATGACACCGTATGAACTGTTGCTTGGCAAGAAACCTAAGTTGTCGTTTCTTAAAGTTTGGGGTTGCGACACTTATGTCAAAAGGCTTCATCCTGATAAGCTCAAACGCAAATCGGAGAAGTGCGTCTTCATAGGAAACAATTGGGTACACCTTCTACCACAGATCCGAAGAAAAGATCTTTGTTGCAAAAAAAATGAAAACTTTCTAGAGAAGGAGTTTCTCTCGAAAGAAGTTAGTGGGAGGAAAGTACAACTTGATGAGGTAATTGTACATTCTCTCGAATCGGAAAGTAGCTCACCAGAGAAATTCGTTCCCGGATGCCTACACCAACTAGAGAGTAAGCTAATGGTACTTCTCATGAAACTTCAGATCAAGTTACTATTGGACCTCGTAGGTCGAACAGAGCATGTTCCGCACCAGAGTGGTACGGTAACCCTATTTTGGAAGTCATGTTAATAGACCATGACGGACCTATGAAATATGAAGAAGCTATTTGAGCCCAGATTCTGATAAATGGCTTGAGGCCACGAAATCTGAGATAGGATCCATGTATTAGAACAAAGTGTGGACTTTGGTGGACTTCCCCGATGATCGGCAAGCCATTGAGAATAAACAGATCTTCAAGAGGAAGACGGGCGCTGATGGTAGTGTTACTATCTACAAAGCTCGACTTGTCGCAAAAGGTTTTCGACAAGTTCAAGGTGTTGACAATGATGAGATTTTCTCACTCATAGCGATGCTTAAGTCTGTCCGAATCATGTTAGCAATTGCCACATTTTATGAAATCTGGCAAATGGGTGTCAAAACTACATTCGTTAATGGATTTCTTACAGTAGAGTTGTATATGATACAACTAGAAGGTTTTGTCAAGGTGCTAACAAAGTATGCGAGCTCCAGCGATCCATCTATGGACTGGTCCAAGCATCTTGGAGTTGGAATATATGCTTTGATAAGGTGATCAAAGCATATGGTTTTATATAGACTTATGGTGAAGCCTGTATTTACAAGAAAGTGAGTGGGAGCTCTGTAGCATTTCTGATATTATATGTGGATGACATATTATTGATTGGAAATGATATATAATTTCTGGAGAGCATAAAAGGATACTTGAATAAAGAATTTTTCAATGAAAGACCTCGGTGAAGCTACCTATATATTGGGCATAAAGATCTATAGGGATATACATTTAATAGGACTTCCACAAAGCACATACCTTGACAAGATTTTGAAGAAGTTCAAAATGGATCAGTCAAAGAAGGAGTTCGTGCCTGTATTGTAAGGTGTGAAGTTGAGTAAAGACTCAAAACCCGACCACAACAGAAGATAAAGAGAGAATGAAAGTCATTCCCTATGCCTCAGCCATAGGTTCTATAAAGTATGCCATGCTATGTACCAAACATGTTGTCTACCTTGCCATGAGTTTGGCAAGGGGGTACAATAGTAATCCAGGACTAGACCACTAGACAGTGGTCAAAATTATCCTTAGTTACCTTAAAGAGAACTAAGGAAATGTTTCTCGATTATGGAGGTGATAAAGAGTTCACCGTAAAGATTTATGTCGATGCAAGCTTTGACACTGATCTAGATGACTCTAAGTCTCAACCTAGATACGTATTGAATGTAGGAGCAATTAGCTAGAGTAGCTCCATGCAGAGCATTGTATACATAGAAATTTGTAAATACATACAGATCTGAATGTGGCAGACCCATTGACTAAACTTCTCTCACAAGCAAAACATGATCACACCTAAGTACTCTTTGGGTGTTAATCACACAACCATGTGAACTAGATTATTGACTCTAGTAAACTCCTTGGGTGTTGGTGACATGGCAATGAGAACTATGGGTGTTAATCACATAAAGATGTGAACCATTGGTGTTAAATCACATGGCGATGTGAACTAGATTATTGACTCTAGTGCAAGTGGAAGATTGAAGGAAATATGCCCTAGAGGCAATAATAAAGTTGTCATTTTTATATTTCCTTATATCATGATAAATGTTTATTATTCATGCTAGAATTGTATTAACCGGAAACTTGATACATCTGTGGATACATAGACAAAACATCGTGTCCCTAGTAAGCCTCTACTAGACTAGCTCGTTAATCAAAGATGGTTAAGTTTCCTAACCATAGACATGTGTTGTCATTTGATGACCGGGATCACATCATTATAAGAATGATGTGATGGACAAGACCCATCCGTTAGATTAACATATTCGTCGTTCAGTTTTATTGCTATTGCTTTCTTCATGACATATACATATTCCTTTGACTATGAGATTATGCAACTCCCGGAGACCAGAGGAATACCTTGTGTGCTATCAAATGTCAACTGGGTGATTATAAATATTCTCTACATGTATCTACGAAGTTGTTTGTTGGGTTGGCATAGATCGAGATTAAGATTTGTCACTCCGAGTATCGGTGAGGTATCTCTGGGCCCTCTCGATAATGCATATCATAAGAAGCCTTTCAAGCAATGTGACTAATGAGTTAGTTGTGGGATGATGTATTATGGAACGAGTAAAGAGACTTTCCAGTAATGAGATTGAACTAGGTATGAAAATACCGACGATCGAATCTCGGGCAAGTAACATACCGATGACAAAGGGAATAACATATGTTGTCATTACGGTTCGAACAATAAAGATCTTCATAGAATGTGTAGGAACCAATATGAGAATCCAGGTTCCGCTATTGGTTATTGACCAGAGAGGTGTCTCGGTCATGTCTACATAGTTCTCGAACCCGTAGGATCCGCACGCTTAACGTTCGATGACGATTTAGTATTTGTAGACGGAGAGATTTGCAATACAATGAACGTGTATTGATGGAGTGCTGGTGCACGTATATATAATACAAGGAAGGCCTCTACCTCAACAATACAAGACTAGGAGGTGGGCCACAACTCCAATACATGTGCAATACAAAATACATACTCAACAGCCCCCCGCAGTCGAAGCGTCGCTGGAGACACAGAAACTGGATCGAAACTCCTCAAACACGGGAGTAGGCAATCCCTTAGTCATCACATCAGCAAACTGTTGCGTCATCGGCACGTGAAGAACCCGAACACGACCAAGGGCAACCTGCTCACGCACGAAGTGAATATCGAGCTCAATATGCTTCGTACGTCGATGGTGCACCAGGTTGGCGGAGAGGTAGACCGCACTGACGTTATCGAAGTAGACAAAAGTAGCCTTGTGAACATCACAAAGAAACTCCTGAAGCAGCTGGCATAGCCAAGAGCATTCGGCCATTGCATTAGCCACGGCACGATACTCTGCCTCGGCGCTGGAGCGGGAGACCGTGGGCTGCCGCTTCGATGACCAAGAGATCACCGAGGGCCCAAGGTAGACACAGTAGCCTGACGTAGAGCGTCGAGTGTTGGGGCAGCCAGCCCAGTCGGCATCCGAGTAGGCCACGAGGTCGGTGGAGGCGGAGGCCGTCAGGGTGAGTCCCAAAGACATGGTGCCACGTATATAATGAAGAATGCGCTTCACCAAGGTCCAGTGAGAGTCACGCGAAGCGTGCATGTGGAGGCACACCTGCTGGACAGCGTACTGCATGTCGGGTCGGGTGAGCCTCAGGTACTGTAGAGCACCGACGATGGAGCGATAGAATGCTGCATCGGACGCGAGAGACCCCTCCAGAGCAGAGACCTTCGCCTTCGTGTCGACGGGGGTGGGCGCCGGCTTGCAGTTAAGCATACCGGCACGCTCCAGGAGCTCGTGGGCATACTGGCGATGCGAAAAGAAGCCATCAGGCCATCGGACCACCTCGATGCCGAGGAAGTAGTGCAGGGGCCCCAAGTCCTTGAGAGCGAACTCATCACGAAGAGGAGCAGTCAACCGCTGAAGGAGATCAGGGGCGGATGCCGTAAGGATGATGTCGTCGACGTAGAGCAGCAGATATGCAGTGTCAGCTCCCTGATGATACACGAAGAGTGAAGCATCGGAGCGAGTGGACCAAAATCCCAGAAACTGCAGGAAGGCTGCGATACGCTGGTACCAAGCCCGAGGCACCTGCTTCAACCCGTAAAGAGAACGGGAGAGCAAGCACACGAAGTCGGGGTGCGCGGCATCGACGAAACCAGTGGGCTGCTCACAGAACACCTGCTCGGCGAGATAGCCGTGCACGAAGGCGTTGGAGACATCCAAGCGGTGCACGCGAGCAGCGCGCGAGACTGCCAGCTGGAGCACGACACGAATCGTGCCCGGTTTCACAATCGGGGCGAAGGTGTCGGTGAAGTCCACGCCCGCGCGCTGCCGAAAACCACGAACCACCCACCGAGCCTTGTAGCGCTCGAGAGAACCGTCTAGACGAGTCTTGTGGCGAAACACCCACTTGCCAGAGATGATGTACGCACGAGGGGGTCGGGGAACAAGCTGCCACGTGCGGTTGCGCTGTAGGGCGTCGAATTCCTCCTGCATCGCAGCTAGCCAATGGGGATCCCGAAGGGCAGCGCGAGCGGAGGTGGGGATGGGTGATGGCGTCGACGTCGAGGCGGCGCACACATACTCGTCAGAAGAGTAGCGCGTGCTCGGCCGAAGTACTCCTCCTCTGGCACGGGTAGTCACGCCAAGTGGCGGGACAGCAGGGCCGGTGGTGGTGACGGGGGCCGTGGCGGCGGCGGCCATGGTGGCGACAGGGGCCGTGACGGCCATAGGGGCGTCGGCGGTGATGGGGGCACCTGCGGCGGCGGGGACCGCGGCGCCAGTAGCGCCGGCCAAGCCGGCGGCAGAAGGGGCGACGGGCGAGGAGGACGTCGAGCCCGTCGCAGGGATGGCGTTGCCAGCCGGGGTGGCGGGCAGGGTGCCCACCGGCTCAACCTTGGAGGAGGGAGACGGGGACCCGGGGGCCCGGCCTCGGGGGAGGGAGTCGAGAAACCGGGTGGTGGCGGCAAAAGGCGCTGTGCCGGGG
This sequence comes from Aegilops bicornis, assembly GCA_021605145.1. Lineage (NCBI taxonomy): Eukaryota > Viridiplantae > Streptophyta > Magnoliopsida > Poales > Poaceae > Aegilops > Aegilops bicornis. The sequence continues at coordinate 466,308,424 of CM038671.1, forward strand.
GGGCGCTAGGGTTGGCCGCCGCGCATCACTCCAGGAAGGGGATGCGGGGGCCGGCGCCGAAGGAGCCGAAGTCGGAGGAACCTGAAAAAAAGGGAACACCGTCTCGACAAAATACACGTGCCTCGAGGTGTACACACGATGAGTGACAGGATCATAGCACCGGTAACCTTTGGTGTTAGGAGGGTAGCCAAGGAAGATGCACGGGACGGAACATGGTGCGAGTTTGTGTGGCGTGGTGGATGCGGTGCTAGGATAACAGAGACACCCAAAGATGCGGAGACCATCATAGGATGGTGGTGTACCGAAGATAAGGTGGTGAGGAGCGTAGTTCCACCGAGGACGACACGGACGAATGTTAACTAAAAGAGTGGCGGTGGCGAGAGCATCGGGCCAAAACCGAGCGGGCACGTTGGAGTGAAAGAGTAGCGTGCGAACGCAGTCATTAAGAGTGCGGAGAATGCGCTCGGCATGGCCATTCTGTTGTGAAGTGTAAGGGCAAGTTAGACGAAAGATGGTGCCGTGAGAGGCAAGAAGTGTGCGAAGAGCAGCGTTGTCAAACTCTTTTCCATTATCAGTTTGGAGCGCAAGTATGGGGCGACCGAATTGGGTGGTGACATAGGAATAAAAGGCGGTGAGTGTGGCTAAAGCATCGGATTTACAACTAAGAGGAAAAGTCCACACATAGTGAGAATAATCATCTACAATCACCAAGTAGTATAGATAGCCCGTGTTACTCGCAACGGGAGACGTCCAAACATCACTATGAAGCAACTGAAATGGAAAAGTGGAAATTGAAGTAGACGCACTAAAGGGAAGACGCACATGCTTGCCCAAACGACAAGCCTCACAAGTATGCTCGTCGAGCTTATTACATGAGAAAGAAAAACTCCTAAGAATCTGACGCAAAACGGTGGGGTTGGGGTGGCCCAAATGAGCATGCCAAAGGTCGACACAGGCGGTAAAAGCGACGGGTGTGGAAGTGGAGGCGCCGGCGTGCATGGGATAAAGCTCATCAGGGCTATCACAACGGTGAAGCACCATTCGGGTACGGGTGTCCTTCACAGAAAACCCAACACCATCGAATTTAACAGTAAGAGGATTTTCACGAGTAAGACGACGAACAGAGACTTAACTAGTGACTAAGTCAGGTGAAACAAGGACATTAGACATAGTGATAGGTGTGGAACTAGAAGGAAAACTAGTGCTACCGACATTTGTGATAGGTAAAGAAGAACCGTTGCCAACGGTGATACGAGTGGGAGTGTTAACTGGAGTGGAAGAGGATAGGTTACCGGGATGAGCTGTCATGTGTGCAGTAGCACCCGAGTCCATGTACCAGTCGCCTCCACCTCCGTAGAGACTCGGCAACGACGACGACACCGAGTGTAGGGCGGCCGGGAGGGTGGGGTCCCACGGTGTAGGAACTGGCGGCAACGGCTGGCCTCCATAGGGTGGCGCCTGAGCGGGCACGCCGTAGCCGCCGAGAGGTGGCGGAGCGAGCGGAGCATCGTAGGGCTGGTAGGGGGCGCCGAGGAACGCCTGGTGGCCCGTGGGACGAGGACTAAGGAGACCCTCTGCGGGTGCGCGGGGAAGTAGCCGGTCGGCGCGGGCTGACGAGGCACAGTTGGACCGGCGAACGGGTTCGACGAGCGGGTGGTGGAGGATCCCGGGAAAGACATGGCGGTGCAGCTATTTTTTTTGTACTGAAGAGAAAATACGGGGAGCAGCGGCTCGGGTCGGCGGCTTGACGGCAGCAGCAGCGGTGTAGGCGAAGCGGACGGCGTCTTTGGCGGCGCAAGCGAGCAAGGCTTGGCGAGGCGTCTTGGCGAAGCGGCGTGGCGTGCCCACGGCTATGCACGGCCCGCGTACCATACGTACATACTCGTCACCGCACGGGCTTGCTCAATCTCCTGCCCAAAGTGTCTAGTACGAGGCCGCCCAAGTATCTAGTACCAGACCGCCAAAGTATCTAGTACGAGGCCGCGTGCACGGCCGGCGTGAGTGCGTGCAAGCGCCGCTCGATCGCGATTAATCCCCGTGTGGTGTGTGCGAGCGAAGCGACGCGGGGCCGGGAAAGCGCGTGCGCAGGTGGAGGAGAGGAGCGGTGGCGGCGCGTAGGCACGCGAGCGGGCGGCGGCGCAAGAAGGAGAAAGCGGCTGAAGTGGAGCGGAAGCGAGGAAGATAACCTAAAAAACTGATACCATGTAGACGGAGAGATTTGCAATACAATGAACGTGTATTGATGGAGTGCTGGTGCACGTATATATAATACAAGGAAGGCCTCTACCTCAACAATACAATACTAGGAGGTGGGCCACAACTCCAATACATGTGCAATACAAAATACATACTCAACAATATTATATGAGTTATGTGATTTGGTGACCGAATGTTGTTCGGAGTCCCAGACGATATCACGGACATGACGAGGAGTCTCGAAATGGTCGAGGTAAAGATTGATATATAGGACGATGGTGACACCAAAAGTGTTCTGGAGGGTACCGGGTACTTATCGGGTCACCGGAAAGGAGTTTCGGGCACCCCCGACAAAGATATGGGCCTTATGGGCCAAGTGAGGGAACACACCAGCCCTGGTGCGCCCCTATGGAGGCCAGGCCAATGAGGAGGAGAAGGAAATAGGGGAGGCCAAGGAAAGTGTGGATTGGGATTCCTACTTCCTCCCGTCCCCCCCCCCCTTTCCTTCCACCTCGGTTATATATGGCAGGGGCGCGTGGCTTGGTAGGGACTCCAAGTAGGATTCCTCCTACTTGGGCGCCTCCTATGGCTGCTCCTCCCTCCCTCCCACCTATATATATGAGGAGGGGGGCGCCTAGCACACAACAGACAATTGCCTAGCCGTGTGCGGCGCCCCTCTCCATTGATTACACCCTCAATCATATTCTCGCGGTGCTTATGCGAAGCACTGCATGGATCACTTCACCATCACCGTCACCATGCCATCATGCTGACAGAACTCATCTACTTCCTCGGCACTCTACTGGATCAAGAGTTCGAGGGACGTCATCGAGCTGAAGGTGTGCAAAAATCAGAGGTGCCATACGTTCGGTGCTTGATCGGTCAAAACGAGAAGAAGTTCGACTACATCAACCGCGTTGTCAAACGCTTCCTCTTTCGGTCTACGCGTAGACATACTCTCCTCCTCTCGTTGCTATGCATCTCCTAGATAGATCTTGCATGAGCGTAGGGATTTTTTTTGAAATTGCATGCTAAGTTTCCCATAGTCGGTGAGGCTGGCATTAGCAAAACATATTGTGCAAACTCCTGAAGGATTTCGGCCCCTTCCATGAACGGGTTATGAGGCCATTCGCACGGCCGTACCTCCGCCATTCTCCGATTATGGAGATCACTGTCAGATGACTCCCCAATAACTCCCTTGGAGTTCTTCTTGGAAGCAAAATTCCTAAAGATACTCATCTTTTTCCTATGAACAAAATTATGAAATTTTTAGTCCACAAAATTTTCTTAACAGAACTTTACAAAATTGATAACAACAACTCATAAGTATGCATAGAGGCCATAGAAAGCATTCAAACTACTTAGAACTCTAAGAATTCAACATGCAAGCTCATCTACAACAACACCAAGAGTATCTAATTATTCAAAATATAAACCACTAAAGCAAAAACTAATTGGACAAACGGAGGAGTTACATACCAATCAACAATCCGCCAAAACAGTTTCAGAATCGGAGTTTCGAGCAAAGAGATCGAAATCCGCGGGTTTGAGAGCAAGAACACGAGAGATAGAGAGAGAGCAATTGTGATTTTTTTCTGGAGGTAAGTGGTGATGTGGGATGAATAGGTAAGTGAGGGGACCCACGTGGGGACCACAACCCACCAGGGCGCGCTTGGGGGTCTTGGCGCACCCAGGTGGGTTGTGCCCACCTGGTGCACCTCCCTCTGATGTTATTTGCACCAAAAGTTCTTAAATATTTAGCAAAAAAATCATATTAAATTTTCGGAGCATTCTAAGAACTTTTATTTTTGGGTCAATTTTTTATTGCATGGGAAAATCAGAAAACAGACAAAACATGGCAATTTATTTTATTTAACTAAAGAAAACAGAAAACAAAAGGTAGGGACAGAAGGTAGTTGTCGGTGTCAAAACCGGCGGATCTCGGGTAGGGGGTCCCGAACTGTGCGTCTAGGCGGATGGTAACAGGAGACAAGGGACACGATGTTTTTACCCAGGTTCGGGCCCTCTCGATGGAGGTAATACCCTACTCCTGCTTGATTAATATTGATGATATGGGTAGTACAAGAGTAGATCTACCACGAGATCAGAGAGGCTAAACCCTAGAAGCTAGCCTATGGTATGATTGTTGTTCGTCCGACGGACTAAAACCCTCCGGTTTATATAGACACCGGATAGGGTTAGGGTTACACAGAGTCGGTTACAATGGTAGGAGATCTACATATCCGTATCGCCAAGCTTGCCTTCCACGCCAAGGAAAGTCCCATCCGGACACGGGACGGAGTCTTCAATCTTGTATCTTCATAGTCTAGGAGTCCGCCAAAGATGATAGTTCGCTATCCGGACACCCCTAGTCCAGACTTCCTCGGAGTCTCTGAACTAGGCTTCAATGACGACGAGTCCGGCGCGCATATTGTCTTCGGCATTGCAAGGCGGGTTCCTCCTCCGAACACTCCATAGAAGGTTTTGAACACCAGGATAGTGTCCGGCTCTGCAAAACAAGTTCCACATACCACCCTAGAGAGAATAACTTTTGCACAGGTCTGCTGACGCATTCCGCGGCGTGACATCACACCACGGCCAGGCCTTTATACGAATCGTTTTTTACTGTCCCACCTCAGCGTGTTTAGCGAGGCGGTTTCCTTGTCACGTCTTATCAAAGCATAGATCGTGCCCCCTTATTCCGGGATTCTCATCAATACGGACGTGGGTAACCCATCCGCACCATTGATTACGGCGCTTGGGAGATAAGCGAGTTTTACCCGGTGGCGGGGACGATAGCTTCGTCTCATTCATATAAGGGATAAGGATCCACCTTTTCACCCACGCCTTCTTCCTACTTTGCTCATCCATTTCCGTGCACTCGAGCTCCAGCGCCCAAGTCCGCACATCCCACCTCAACCTTCTCCAACTATGTCCGAGCGGAGGCAGGTGGATGGCCTCCTCCGTCACGGAGGGGCACATCACAAAGCTGCGGAGGCCGGATACTTGTCCGGGCGACATCGCGTGTCGGCTCCCCAACAAGGGGCAGCTCATTCCAACCCCAGTGCCCCATGAGAGGGTGGTGTTTCTCCCCACTTCCTCCATGGACTAGGTTTTCCACTTCACCCATTTGTCCGGGGCTCATGTTCTACTACGGCCTGGATTTCCACGATCGGCCCCGAACTTCATCCTCAACATCTCGGTGTTTATCGTCAGTGTGCGAGGCCTTCCTCGCATCCAGCCCCACTTCGCTTATGGCTGAAGATCTTCAATGTCAGGCCAAGGTAGTGGGCGGCCGCCAAGCCGGAGTCGGAGGCGCCATGGTTGGCAAGATGGCCAAAGTCCTATGGCTCGAGGGCTCCTTTGTGGAGACCATAAAGGGGTGGCAATCGGGGTGGTTCTACATCACCGATCCGGGCGACTCTAAATGGGCGGCGGCCCCCGAATTCTGATCTGGCTTCCCCACACGGCTCACATCATGGAAGGAGACGGGCCTGACGTGGGGGGATTCGCATGAGCTGTCCGGACTCCAAACATGCGTCCAAAACACGGTGGACAAGAATCTCAGGCTTGTCAACGTAATCCAGGTGATGCTCATCCGCCGGATTCTCCCATGCCAACAACGGGCCTTCAAATTGTGGGAGTTTGATCCGGCACAGCACTCGACTCTGGAAAGGCTCTTCGACACTACGTACGAAGATGCCTGGAAGGTGCTGTTCAAGAGCGCCGAGGCTCCCACATCCGCTACCAAAGATCGCCGATTCAGCAGCTGGCGTCAAGCCAGCCGAGGTAAGTTATTTTACCCTTTATGGGACTCTTTTTCATAGTTTGACTCTATGCTGGATCTAAAACTCCCTAACCTTTGACAGATCGGCTGAAGACGTCCGGACAGATTAACTGTCCGGCCCCATTGCCAGAAGACCCAGCGGACGCCCGATTGACAGGGCTGCTGGCTCCGGCATCTCACATGGTGCCGGAGAAGAAGGCCAAGAAGGAGGCCACGGGAACTCGAAGGAGCTCCCAGCGCCAGGGGCTGTCGGACTCATCGCCCGACAACCCTGAGGCGGAATCCTCCTCTGAGGAAGAGGAGGAGGAAAAAGAAGCCTCTCCCCTAGCGGGGGAAGAGAAGAAGAGGAAAGCCGCCCCAACTGGGGAGGCCGGAGGGTCCAAGAAGGGAAGGACCCTTCCTCCGGACTTCTCCCCAACGCCGACAGCGACGAGGAGGAGTGGCCAACAAGGGCCAAGCCCCTGGCGAGATCGTAAGTGTACGGATACCCATGGCTTTTTTTATCATTGCATAGTGTTCTCTAATGCCGAACAATCATGCAGCCCGCCCAAGGGCGAGCTTCGCCCGCTTGTCGGCCGGGTCCCCGAGTTCATCGGAAATGGAGAGTACTTCACTTCCGTCCGCCTCCTCACCTCACGCTGTGGACGACGCCGAGGTGGGGCCCCAAGGGGGGCCTGGTCAAGAGGAGGTGGCGCAGGAGGCGCCGCAAGGCAACCTCCCGGACTCCAGGCGCGAGGGGAGCGAGACCCCCAGGGGCTCTAAGCCCGACCCTCGTCTAGACTCCATACTGGAACCTTCAGCGGTTCCGAAGTCCGGCAAGCGGCCCCTTCGTAGGAAGGGCAAGACGCCGGTGTCCTCCGTCCAATCGGAGGCACCGGATAGCTTACTGGAGGCGCTTAACGGCGCCTCCATCCACGAGGAGCACCGCACTGTTATGTGTGTGGTGATCCAGAAAGTTCAGTCCGCCAAGAGCGGGCTGACTGAAGCCTGTACCAGCCTTCTAACAGGCTTTGAGGTAAGTTTAGAATATGTAAAAATATTACCGCATAGACAAGTAGCCTCGATGCTTAGTTCGGTGTTCGGAAAGAAAAGCGGACTAAGGATCTAAAAAGATATACGTTAGGAGTCTAACATAAGTATGTCAATATGGGAATGCAGGCTGCGGCTGACCTCTGCCGCCTTGCTGCGGAGGTCAATGCATTGAAGCAGAGCCTCGAGCGGTCCGAGAACGAGCTCGGCCTTGCCAAGAAGCAGCTCGAGGACAAGGAAGGTAAGTAATACCTTATTAAAGAAATACCTTATAGAAAGGATTCAGTTGCAAAAAGTGACAGGAATAACGTGGGTATTGTAGGGGCCACGAAGGAGGTGGCGACCCTGAAGGAAGCGGCGTCCGCGGCCGAAAACAAAGCGGCCGTGGAGCGCACCGAGCGAGAGAAGCAGGAGGGGCGGGTGGCGGAGGTGCGGCAAGAGCTCCAGGCTCTCGTGGAAAAACACGAGAGTTTGGAGCGTGACTCGAAGACTCGAGAGTCCGAGCTCGCCTCGGCTTTTGAGAGTGCCAAAGCCGCTAAGGCCGAAGCCCAAAAAGCCCTCCAAGAAATTGAATCATTAAAGAAGATAGAGGCGGGTAAGGCATTCTTTATGCAAAGCAAGCATGCGAAAGTGAGTTACCTATTACTTACCCGGATTCGGAGCTCTCCAGGAGCATTCGCAGATCTGCCCCGTAGTGTGTCTGATGCTGCCGCGTTCTACCACGCCAAGGAGGGGAGCTCAACGGAGAAGGTGTTCTGGTCTCAGTATGCGAGGCGGACATCCGGTGCCCCTAAGCGACCAAATGAAGCAGCTGGTCGAGCTCCACAAGGTCGCCGAACAGGCCATGAAGGGCCTCATAGTTCAGGTGGCCATTGGAAGCCATGTCCGGAGCTACTTTGGGCTGGTAAGGGCGGCTGGTGGACGCCTTTGTCCATGGATTGAAGTCATCAAAGCGCTCCGTTTGCATTGAAGGTGCCGTCGGGCCCTTGCCCGTGCTAAAGTGCACTGGGGCAAGCTGGATGCGGAGAAGCTTGTGACGGACGGGCCACCGAAGGGCAAGGAGCATCGCACGCCTGAAATGTACTATGAGGGCATCCTGAAGGGTGCCCGCCGTATAGCGGATGAGTGCTCCAAAGATGTAATTTTTGAATAGACTCGCATTTGTTATCCTGTATGCTGAAAACTTGTTCATATGCGCTAAGCAACGCTTGTTAATTTAAAATATTACCTTCTGTGCGGCCGTTTATCAAATTTGAGAGATGGCAAGTCGTTGGCTTCAGCCCCCATGCCACGAGTCTTTGGGGTGTTCGGGATAAACTTGAGCGCTCTTGTTCCCATTCTTGGGTCCATCGAGGAGGCGCTCAACGCAACGTAACAAGGCAACTGTACTTATAATGCTTGAACACTCTCACTTAGCCATAGAATTCTATAATTTTAAATTTCGTGAAGCCCCTAGTATTCGGAAGACCGAGTTCGGGCGCTATCCACGACTTGGCCGGACACTGCCGGTTCCTCGCTCTAAGCGGAATAAGTATTTAGGGACCCGAAAAAACCTCTCGAACAACGACCGACTCTCGCCCTATCATGACGGTCAGTTTTAGCTTTCTCCACTGAGGTGCTCAACCCAGCTCAACCGGGCACAATCGCAGTGGTTCTCCCGGTGCTACCTTAGCCGATATAACGGAACGTAAGGTACCAAAACACGGGAGCCGGGCAAACCCAACTATTGACCCAAGACATGATTCGGATCCGATGCATATAATGCTATAAGTTCGGGGTGCCGCACTTGTAAAAGTGTTCGGACTTATCACACCATACTTTTGGGGTACTTAAGCCCCTGGTGTATTGGCCGTACCAAATTGTACGGTTGCGCAATGTCATAAATGAACATATATAATGGTAAAGAATGCAATAATAGGCAAGAGCTATATATTGGTTATTAAAAAGAAACTGCAAATAAAAGCAGAACGATACAAATTGTGCGATAAGCAAGGGATGGGACTATTTAACATGTCCCCTCCGAGGGTAAGCTCGGGATGGTATGTAAAACAGGTATAATGCTCGTAGTAGAGACCACCGACACTCAACGTAACTGTTTTCCTGGCTGTTGCATCGTGAGTTCGACGCGAATGCCGGACAGGGCTTCTGGAGAACAGAGTCCTGAAAGTAAGAAAAAAGAAAAAAGAAAAAGAATGACACAATCGGGAGCCCCTAGTGCGGTTGAGCCGCATTCTGGGCGTGCCATGGTCGTGCCCCTCCCCTTATGCCCATGGTATCTCCAGAGCGTAGTTATGTACGCAGCGTAGTACCGCTTCGCAATTTCACGAGGGCTGGGGTTGGGGCCGGATTGCTACGCTGCGCTTGGATCGTGCCAGCGGTCTTGTTGTAGGTTACTCCGGCGCACTTGATGTTGTCCGGACGTTTAGTGGCTGGACTCGAGAATTGCCGTGAGAGGCTGCTTTGCAACTCCGCCTCGGGGGCCGCCGTGTGCTCCTCCGTTCGGAGAGAGCGTTCGGTGCTTCCATTGACCGTGATTACTCCTCGAGGGCCTGGCATCTTGAGCTTGAGGTATGCGTAGTGCGGCACCGCATTGAACTTTGCAAATGCGGTTCGTCCGAGCAGTGCGTGATAGCCGCTGTGGAATGGGACTATGTCGAAGATTAACTCTTCGCTTTGGAAGTTATCCGGGGATCCGAAGACCACTTCAAGTGTAACTGAGCCTGTACAATTGGCCTCTACACCTGGTATGACGCCTTTAAAGGTCGTCTTTGTAGGTTTAATCCTTGAGGAGTCTATGCCCATTTTGCCACTGTATCCTGATAAAGCAGGTTCAGGCTGCTACCGCCGTCCATCGGGACTCTGGTGAGGTGAAATCTGTCAATAATTGGGTCAAGAACCAATGCGGCGAAGCCGCCGTGACGGATGCTAGTGGGTGGTCCTTCGATCGAAGGTGATCGGGCAGGAGGACCACAGGTTGAACTTCGGGCGACTGGCTCCATCGCATATACGTCCCTTAGTGCATGCTTCGCTCCCTTTTGGGTATATGGGTTGCGTATATCATGTTCACCGTCCGCACTTGTGTGGGAAAACCTTCATCCTCTATTGTTCGTGGCCGGGCTCTTCCTCGTCATCGCTATGCAGCCCTTGTCGTTGTTTTCGCGCTTAGCTTGCTGCTTGCTTGAACACCCAACAATCCCTGTTGGTGTGATTGGCTGGTTTTTCGGGGTGCCATGTATACGCACAAGCGATCGAGTATTCGGTCCAAGTTGGACGGGCCCTGGGTATTTCTTTTGAATGGCCTCTTCCGCTGACCGGGTTTAGAGCCTCTGAATCCGGCATTGACTGTCGTATCTTCAGCATTATCGCCGTTAATGTGGCGCTTGTTCTTGTTGCGACACGACCTGCCATTGCTATCCTTGGTATCCGAACTACCATGGTGTTTGGCCAAGTTATTGCTTCGAGCTAGCCAGCTGTCCTCTCCCGCGCAAAAGCGGGTCATGAGTGTTGTGAGGGCTGCCATGGATTTCGGCTTTTCCTGTCCTAGGTGCCGGGCAAGCCACTCGTCGCGGATGTTATGTTTGAAGGCTGCAAGGGCCTATGCATCCGGACTGTCAACGATTTGATTTTTCTTGGTTAGGAAACGTGTCCAGAATTGTCTGGCCGATTCTTCTGGCTGCTGAATTATATGGCTAAGGTCATCGACGTCTGGCGGTCGCACATATGTGCCCTGGAAGTTATCAAGGAATGTGGCTTCCAGGTCCTCCCAACAACCAATTGATTCTGCTGGCAAGCCGTTAAGCCAATGCCGAGCTGGTCCTTTAAGCTTGAGTGGGAGATATTTCATGGCGTGAAGATCATCACCGCGGGCCATGTGGATATGGAGGAGGTAGTCCTCGATCCAAACCGCAGGATCTGTTGTGCCATCGTATGATTCAATGTTTACGGGTTTGAAACCCTCGGGGATTTGATGATCCATCACTTAAATACGTGAAGCATAGTGGGTGTCTTGGCGCCTCTGTATTGGGCTATATCATGACGCAGCTCAAATGAGCTTTGTCTCATGTTCGCCCGGCCGGAGTTGATGTATCCGGCGTGACAGTTATCATCACGTGTCGTGGGGCGCCCACGCGATCCGTAGATCGATCTTGTTTGCCTTGCCTTGTCCTCCAATATGTCTCGCAGGTCTGGCGCGTTTCCCCGTGCCTTGGTAGAGCGGCGCCGGGGTGCGGCTTGAATGGAGGGTCTAGAGGCCTCTCTGTCGCGGCCACGGGGTGGCCGATCGGCCGCATCATGCGCTGGTGATGTAGGTTTGGGTGCTGCTTCCTCTAATTGGGGTAGCAGCCTGCGTTTTGGGCATCCCTTGGAGGGGCGTTCGAGTTCATACTCTTGGCTGCAAGGACTTCATCCATCCGCCACTAGCAAGTCTTGGTCAGCTCTAAGGCTGCTGCTGCTTTCTTGAGGCTGCTTGTCGTGGCCATAAGCCTGCGTTTGAAACGCTCTGTTCAGCCGATCCTCAGCACGACAAATTCATCGTCGTCGAGGCTTGCCTCATCTTGAGGAGGAGGTGCATAATTATCGTCCTCTACCTCTCTTTACATCGCCGTCGTGCAGACTTGCTTCTCCCTCCTCTGTCTTTGAATCCCGCTGGAGGAGGTTGTCTTCGGCACTGTCCGGGGTGTTATTATCTCCCGTGCCGGAATCACCGTTTTTGTTGTGGCGGGATTTAGAGCGGCGCCGCTGACGCCGACGCTTGGGCTGTTTCTTGGAGGGGTCATCCTCCGTTGTTCCATCGTCGTTCCCATCTTTTGGGATGTCCACCATGTATATGTCGTATGATGAGGTGGCCTTCCGATTGCCTGTAGGCGCTGGTTCTTGGTCGTCTCCAAAGATCGCCGTCCATACCGTTGATGTCTTGGTCGTGTCGAGCATGTCGGTTAAATCATCGGCAGTGGTTACAAAGTGGGTGGTGGGTGGGTGTTGAATTTCTTCGTCGTCCGCATCCCAACCTTCCCGGCCGTAGTCCGCCAGGGCTCTCGGATAAAGAGAGACTTTAGTGAATTCAGGATGTCGCCAAAGGGCGAGTGCCGAAAAGATGTCCGCGACAGTGAACTCCATAACCGGCGCCCAATCGGATTCGATTGGCAGGGGCGCGGAGGGTTCGGAGTCCGGAGAGGAGTCCGGCACCTTGGAGTCACGGTCTTCACAAAGGACAGGGATGGTGTTCGGCTCAATCACCGTAGAGATTTCAGCCCCCGAGGTGGTGTCCAACCAACCATCCTCGATCGGCCAGATCGGCTCCGAATCAATGGCCGGAGCGGACACTAGTGCGGCCTCCAGACACCGCTTGGCGGCAGAGTTAGATCATGCCCATCGAGATAGTGCGGCGGCGCTTGGCTGCGGCTCGAATCCGTCGAAGATCAAGTCTCCGCGGATGTCGGCCGTAGTTTAAACTTCAAACCTGACCTGATGGCGGGCGTAGCTTCGATCTGCTCCGGATGGCCTAGCGAATTGGCCCGCAGTGCAAAGCCGCCGAATACGAAGATCTGTCCGGGGAGAAAAGTCTCACCCTGGACTGCGTCGTTGCTGATGATTGAAGGAGCCATCGGGCCTAGTGCGACGACACAGAGGAACTCTCAATGAAAGCACCAAGGTCGGTGTCAAAACCGGCGGATCTCGGGTAGGGGGTCCCGAACTGTGCGTCTAGGCGGATGGTAACAAGAGACAAGGGACACGATGTTTTTACCTGTGTTCGGGCCCTCTCGATGGAGGTAATACCCTACTCCTGCTTGATTAATATTGATGATATGGGTAGTACAAGAGTAGATCTACCACGAGATCAGAGAGGCTAAACCCTAGAAGCTAGCCTATGGTATGATTTTTCGTCGTCCTACGGACTAAAACCTTCCGGTTTATATAGACACGGGATAGGGTTAGGGTTACACAGAGTCGGTTACAATGGTAGGAGATCTACATATCCGTATCGCCAAGCTTGCCTTCCACGCCAAGGAAAGTCCCATCCGGACACGGGACGGAGTCTTCAATCTTGTATCTTCATAGTCTAGGAGTCCGGCCAAAGATGATAGTTCGGCTATCCGGACACCCCCTAGTCCAGGACTCCCTCAGTAGTGCTCACTAAATTCACCAAAATCATACCTCTAAAAAATGATCCATTAATAAGGTTGATCAAGTCTTATTAACAACCACTTTCGATTAGCATGAAACCGAAGAACTTTCATAAACCACTAAGTTACCTCAACGGGGATATGAATGTCCCCAACAATAAGCATTTCATATTTCTTTTTAACAGTAGGTAGAGGTAGTTGAAAACTTCCAATAGTGATTGTCGGAGATTTTTCAATAACATTAACACTTGGAATTATTTCTTCGGAAAGTGCACCGTATGCTCATTACCGTTGATATGAAAAGTGACCTTACTTTTATTGCAATCAATAACATCCCCTGCAGTATTCAAGAAGGGTCTACCAAGGATAATCGACATTTTGTCGTCCTCGGGCATCTCAAGTATAATAAAGTCAGTCAAAATAGTAACATTAGCAACAACAACGGGCATATCCTCACAAATACCGATAGGTATGGCAGTTGGTTTATCAGCCATTTGCAAAGATATTTCAGTAGGTGTGAGTTTATTCAAATCAAGTCTTTTATATAAAGAGAAAGGCATAACACTAACACCAGCTCCTAAATCACATAAAGAAGTTTTCACATAGTTTCTTTTGATGGAGCAAGGTATAGTGGGGGATCCCGGATCTCCAAGTTTTTTAGGTACTCCATCTTTAAAAGTATAATTAGCAAGCATGGTGGAGATTTTAGCATCCGGTATTTTTCTCTTATTGGTGATGATGTCTTTCATGTACTTTTCATAAGGAGGCATTTTAAGATATCAGTCAAGCGAGTATGCAAAAAGACTGGCCTTAGCATTTCAGCAAATGTTCAAATTCTTCATCATCTTTCTTTTTAGTTAACTTAGGTGGAAAGGGCATAGGTTTTTGAACCCACGGTTCTCTTTCCTTACCGTGTTTTCTAGCAACAAAGTCTCTTTTGTCATATCTTTTATTCTTAGTTTGTGGGTTATCAAGACCAACTGCAGGTTCTATCTCAACATCATTGTCTGGTTCTTTATTATTTGTTTGAGTATCTTCCGGAACCTCATCATTATCTTTTTAATTATCAGAAGGTGAGTGTTCACTACCAGATTGAGTTTTAGCATCAGAGATAGAAACTTCATTATCATTATCAGGAGGTTTTTCTACTTCAGGTTCACTAGAGGCATGCAGAGTCCTATCATTTTTCTTCTTCTTTTTCTTTTTAGAAGGACTATGTGTATCAATGTTAACCCTTTGAGAGTCTTGTTCAATTCTTTTTGGGTGTCCCTCAGGAACCATCATTGATATTATTATTCATCTCAGATAACAACTCTCTTTGAGATTTAGCAACTTGTTCTAACTGAGTTTGAACCATAGAAGCATGCTTCCCTACACCTCTAACATCATTGTAGATTCTAAATAACAAGTCACTCAAGCGAGCAATCATATCAGAATTGTATTTCAATTGTTTCATGACATTTACATTGAAGTGATCTTGCTTTCTAATGTAATTTTCAAACTCATAAAGGCATTGGCTAGGGTGCATATTGTGAGGATTATCATTATCATTGAATTTCATTAGGAAATTTACCTCTACCACCTTAGGTGGTGGTGGTTTATCAAGCCCATGTATTTCTTCAATAGGAGGAAATTTTTTGACATCCTCAGCTTTAATACATTTTTCTCTCATAGATTTCTTTGCCTCTTGCATATCTTAGGGACTGAGATATAAGATACCCCTCTTCTTAGGAGTGGGTTCAGGAAGAGTCCAATCATCATAATTTTTCAATATGTTATTCAATAATTCTTTAGCTTGTCCAATAGTTCGTTCCCTGAAAACACAACCAGCACAACTATCTAGGAAGTCCCTAGAAGCATCAGTCAGTCCATTATAGAAGATATCGAGTATTTCATTTTTCTGAAGAGGATGATTCGACAAAGCATTAAGCAATTGGAGAAGCCTCCCCCAAGCTTGTAGGAGACTCTCTTCTTCAATTTGCACAAAGTTAAATATTTCCTGTAAGGCAGCTTGTTTCTTATGAGCAGGGAAATATTTTTCAGAGAAGTAATAAATCATGTCCTGGGGACTACGCACACAACCAGGAGTAAGAGTATTGTACCAAGCTTTAGCATCACCCTTTAATGAGAACGGAAACAATTTTAGAATATAATAGTAGCAAAGTTTCTCATCATGAGCAAAAAGGGTGGCTATGTCATTCAACTTACTAAGATGTGCCACAACAGTTTCAGTTTTATAACCATGGAAAGGATCAGATTCAACCAAAGTAATCAACTCTGGGTCGAGACAGAATTCATAGTCCTTATCATCAACAAAGATAGGTGAAGTAGAAAACCGAGGATCACATTTTACTTTAGCATTCAAAGACTTTTCTTTATACTTGCATAATAATTTTTCTAGATCATCTCTATCCTTACAAGCAAGAATATCTCTAGTTGTCTCCTCATTCATAACATAACCTTCCGCTACCTTTGGCAATTCATATCGAGGAGGGCTAGTTCTAATAGGTGTTTCAAGATTTTCAGTTTCAAGCTCTTCATCAGTTTAAACAATTTCATCAGTTTCAACATTCTCAAAAGCTTTAGTTCTAGCAATTTGTTCATCAAGAAATTCACCTAGTGGCTCATTATCATCAAGTAGGGTACTAGAATCATCATAAGTATCATTCATAACAGAAGCAACATCATGAGTAACTTGCGACATATCAGGATTGATAGCATGTGGTGGTGTTGCAAGTCTACTTATAACAGAAGGTGAATAGTGTGCAGAGCTAGATGGCAGTTCCTTACCTCCCCTCGTCTTAGAGGGAAAAATCTTAGTCTTAGCGTCCTTCAGATTCTTCATAGTGATAGTTTGATAATAATCCCAAGTGATTCAACAAATATAGCTATACTCCCCGGCAACAGCACCAGAAAAAGGTCTTGATAACCCACAAATATAGGGGATCGCAACAGTATTCGAGGGTAGAGTATTCAAACCAAATTTATTGATTCGACACAAGGGGAGCCAAAGAATATTTGTAAGTATTAGTGATACGTCTCCAACGTATCTATAATTTTTAATTGTTCCATGCTATTATATATTCTGTTTTGGATGTTTAATGGGCTTTATTATACACTATTATATTATTTTTGGGACTAGCCTATTAACCGGAGGCCCAGCCAAAATTGCTGTTTTTTTTCCTATTTCAGTGTTTCGCAGAAAAGGAATATCAAATGGAGTCCAAACAGAATGAAACCTTCGGGAACGTGAATTTCGGAAGAAACGTGATCCAGAGGACTTGGAGTGGACGTCAAGAAATGAACGAGGAGGACACGAGGTAGGGGGCGCGCCTACCCCCTGGCACGGCGGTGGCTTGTTTTATGGAAACTATTGTTCTCTCATGCTTCACTTATATCATTTTGAGAGCCTACAAAACAGCATGGTAATTTGCTTTAATTGTGAAATTAATCTTAATATGATAGGCATCCAAGATTAGTAAAAAACTTTCTTATAAGTGTGTTGAATACTAAGAGAAGTTCGATACTTGATAATTGTTTTGAGATATAAAGATGGTGATATTAGAGTCATGCTAGTTGAGTTGTCATGAATTTGAGAAAGACTTGTGTTAAAGTTTGTGATTCCCGTAGCATGCACGTATGGTGAACCGTTATGTGATGAAGTCGGAGCATGATTTATTTATTGATTGTCTTCCTTATGAGTGGCGGTCGGGGACGAGTGATGGTCTTTTCCTACAAATCTATCCCCCTAGGAGCATGCGTGTAATACTTTGTTTCGATAACTAATAGATTTTTGCAACAAGTATATGAGTTTTTTATGACTAATGTTGAGTCCATGGATTATATGCACTCTTATCCTTCCACCATTGCTAGCCTCTCTAATACCACACACTTTTCGTCGGTATCATACACCCACCATATACCTTCCTCAAAACAGCCACCATACCTACCTATCATGGCATTTCCATAGCCATTCCGAGATATATTGCCATGCAACTTACCACTGCTCCGTTTACTATGACATGCTCCATCATTGTCATATTGCTTTGCATGATCATGTAGTTGACATCGTATTTGTGGCAAAGCCACCGTTCATTATCTTCATACATGTCACTCTTGTTTCATTGCATATCCCGCACACCGCCGGAGGCATTCATATAGAGTCATATTTTGTTCTAAGTATTGAGTTGTAATACTTGAGTTGTAAGTAAATAAAAGTGTGATGATCATCATTATTAGAGCATTGTCCCAAGTTAGGAAAGGATTATGGAGACTATGATTCCCCCACAAGTTGGGATGAGACTCCGGACTAAATAAAAAAAGGGGGCCAAAAATAGAGAGAAAAGGCCCAAACAAAAAAAACAAATGAGAGAAAAGAGACAAGGGACAATGCTACTATCCTTTTTCCACACGTGTGCTTCAAAGTAGCACCATGATCTTTATGATAGAGAGTCTCTTGTTTTGTCACTTTCATATTCTAGTGGGAATTTTTCATTATAGAACTTGGCTTGTATATTCCAATGATGGGCTTCCTCAAATTACCATAGGTCTTCGTGAGCAAGCAAGTTGGATGCACACCCACTTAGTTTTCATTATTGAGCTTTCATACACTTATAGCTCTAGTGCATCCGTTGCATGGAAATCCCTACTCACTCACATTGATATCTACTAATGGGCATCTCTATAGCCCGTTGATACGCCTAGTTGATGTGAGACTATCTTCCCTTTGTCTTCTCCACAACCACCATTCTATTCCACCTATAGTGCTATATCCATGGCTCACGCTCATGTATTGCGTGAAGATTGAAAAGGTTTGAGAACACCAAAAGTATGAAACAATTGCTTGGCTTGTCATCGGGGTTGTGCATGATTTAAATATTTTGTGTGGTGAAGATAGAGCATAGCCAGACTATATGATTTTGTAGGGATAACTTTCTTTGGCCATGTTATTTTGAGAAGACATGATTGCTCTATTAGTATGCTCGAAGTATTATTACTTTTATGTCAATATTAAATTTTTATCTTGAATCTTTCGGATCTGAATATTCATACCACAAATAAGATAATTACATTGAAAATTATGCCAAGTAGCATTCCACATCAAAAATTCGGTTTTATCATTTACCTACTCGAGGACGAGCAGGAATTAAGATTGGGGATATTTGATACGTCTCCAATGTATCTATAATTTTTTATTGTTCCATGCTATTATATATTCTGTTTTGGATGTTTAATGGGCTTTATTATACACTTTTATATTATTTTTGGGACTAACCTATTAACCGGAGGCCCAGCCCAAATTGCTGTTTTTTTGCCTATTTCAATGTTTCGTACAAAAGGAATATCAAACGGAGTCCAAACGGAATGAAACCTTCGGGAATGTGATTTTCGGACCAAACGTGATTTAGTGAATGGAGTGGACGTCAAGAAACGAATAAGGAGGCCACAAGGCAGGGGCGCGCCTACCCCCCTGGGCGGGCCCTCCACCCTCGTGGGCCCCTCGTAGCTCCACCGACCTACTTCTTCCTCCTATATATACCTCGTGCCCCAAACCATCGTAAACAGGCCAAAACCCTATTTCCACCGCCGCAACCTTCTCAGACCTCGAGATCCCATCTTGGGGCCTTTTAAGCAGCTCACTTGAGGGGGGCATTGATCATGGAGGGCTTCTACATCAACACCATAGCCTCTCCAATGATGTGTGAGTAGTTTACCTCAGACCTTGGGTCCATAGTTATTAGCTAGATGGCTTCTTCTCTCTCTTTGGATCTCAATACAAAGTTCTCCTCGATTCTCTTGGAGATCTATTTGATGTAACTCTTCTTTTTGCGGTGTGTTTGTCGAGATCCGATGAATTGTGGGTTTATGATCAAGATTATCTATGAAAAATATTTGAATCTCCTATGAATTCTTTTATGTATGATTGGTTATCTTTGCAAGTCTCTTCGTATTATCAGTTTGGTTTGGCCTACTAGATTGATCTTTCTTGCAATTGGAGAAGTGCTTAGCTTTGGTTCAATCTTGCGGTGCTCGATCCCGATGTGATGGGGAAAGCGACATGTATTGTATTGTTGCCATCGAGGATAAAAAATGGGGTTTATATCATATTGCATGACTTTATCCCTCTACATCATGTCATCTTGCTTAAAGCGTTACTCTGTTCTTATGAACTTAATACTCTAGATGCATGCTGGATAGCGGTCGATGTGTGGAGTAATAGTAGTAGATGCAGAATCGTCGGTCTACTTGTCACGGACGTGATGCCTATATACATGATCATACCTAGATATTCTCATAACTATGCTCAATTCTATCAATTGCTCGACAGTAATTTGTTCACCCACCGTAATACTTATGCTATCTTGAGAGAAGCCACTAGTAAAACCTATGGCCCCCAGGTCTATTTTCCATTATATTAATCTTCTGTAAACAAGTTAGTTCTATCTTTATTTACTTTGCAATCTTTACTTTTATTCTTTATCATAAAAATACCAAAAATATTATCTTATCATCTCTATCAGATCTTACTCTCGTAAGTGACCGTGACGGGATTGACAACCCCTTTATCGCGTTGGTTGCGAGGTTCTTATTTGTTTGTGTAGGTGCGTGGGACTCGGCGTAGTCTCCTCTTGGATTGATACCTTGGTTCTCAAAAGCGAGGAAAATACTTACGCTACTTTCTTGCATCACCCTTTCCTCTTCAAGGGAAAACCAACGCAAAGGCTCAAGAGGTAGCAAGAAGGATTTACGGCCCGTTGTCGGGGAGTCTACGCACAAGTCAAGACATACCAAGTACCCATCACAAACTCTTATCCCTCGCATTACATTATTTGCCATTTGCCTCTCGTTTTTCTCCCCCACTTCACCCTTGCCGTTTTATTCGCCTTCTTTTTTCGTTCGCTTCTTTTTCGCTTGCCTCTTGTTTGCTTGTGTGTTGGATTACTTGTTTGTCACGATGGCTCTACCTAGATTTGGTGATCTTCACCTTAAAAGGTTAGAAGAGATTGAAAGCAACATCAGAAGTTTTATGACTTTACAATTTGAGAATAATAATTTCTTTAGAAACGAGCTTAAGGAACAAAAAGGCTTTATGGGATACATGAATAAAGAGCTCGATGATATGTCTAAGGAATTTTATGTTTTGAAATCTCAGATTGCTCATCTCGAAAAATTAATAGCTGAAATCTCGGATAAGCAGGCCACCTTAGTTAATAAGATGGCCGCTAAACCAGAATTTTTTTATGAGAATAAAGATGAAGATCTAAAAGTTATTGATGTGTCTCCTATTAAATCTGTGTTTTGCAATATGAATCTTGATAATGATGGGACTGGAGATGAGTCAACTTTAGTTAGAAGGCGTCCCGAAAATTCGGACTTTTTAGATCTTGATGCAAAAATTGGTAAAAGTGGGATTGAAGAGGTCAAAACTTTAGATATCAATGAACCCACTATTTTGGATTTCAAGGAATTTAATTATGATAATTGCTCTGTGATAGATTGTATTTCCTTGTTGCAATCCGTGCTAAATTCTCCTCATGCTTATAGTCAAAATAAAGCTTTTACCAAACATATCGTTGATGCTTTGATGCAATCTTATGAAGAAAAACTTGAGTTGGAAGTTTCTATCCCTAGAAAACTTTATGATGAGTGGGAACCTACTATTAAAATTAAAATTAAGGATCATGAGTGCTATGCTTTATGTGATTTGGGTGCTAGTGTTTCCACGATTCCAAAAACTTTGTGTGATTTGCTAGGTTTCCGCGAATTTGATGATTGTTCTCTAAACTTGCACCTTGCGGATTGCACTATTAAGAAACCTATGGGAAGAATTAATGATGTTCTTATTGTTGCAAATAGGAACTATGTGCCCATAGATTTCATTTTTCTTGATATAGATTGCAATCCTTCATGTCCTATTATTCTTGGTAGACCTTTCCTTAGAACGATTGGTGCAATTATTGATATGAAGGAAGGGAATATTAGATTCCAATTTCTGTTAAGGAAAGGCGTGGAACACTTCCATAGAAATAAAAATAAAATTACCTTATGAATCTATTATGAGATCCATTTATGGATTGCCTACCAAAGATGGCAATACCTAGATCTATCCTTGTTTTTATGCCTAGCTAAGGGCGTTAAACGATAGCGCTTGTTGGGAGGCAACCCAATTTTATTTTTTGTTTTTGATTTTTCCTTCTGTTTAGGAATACATATTTTATCTAGCCTCTGGTTAGATTTGTTTTTGTGTTTTAGTTAGTGTTTGTGCCAAGTTAAACCTATAGGATCTTCTTGGATGATAGTTATTTGATCTTGCTGAAAATTCCAGAAACTTTCTGTTCACGAAAATAATTGTTAAAAATTACTAGAACGTGATATAATGCTTATTCCAATTGCAGAAGATCAATAAACAAATTATTTAGGTCTTCCTATTTTTGTAGAATTTTTAGAGTTCCAGAAGTTTGCGGTAGTTACAGATTACTACAGACTGTTCTGTTTTTGACAGATTTTGTTTTTCGTGTGTTGTTTGCTTATTTTGATGAATCTATGGCTAGTAAAATAGTTTATAAACCATAGAGAAGTTGGAATACAGTAAGTTTAACACCAATATAAATAAAGAATGAGTTCAATACAGTACCTTGAAGTGGTGTTTTGTTTTCTTTCGCTAACGGAGCTCACGAGATTTTCTGTTAAGTTTTGTGTTGTGAAGTTTTCAAGTTTTGGGTAAAGATTTGATGGATTATGGGACAAGGAGTGGAAAGAGCCTAATCTTGGGGATGCCCAAGGCACCCCAAGGTAAATCTAAGGACACCAAAAAGCCAAAGCTTGGGGATGCCCCGGAAGGCATCCCCTCTTTAAATCTTAAATCCATCGGTAACTTTACTTGGAGCTATATTTTTATTCACCACATGATAAGTGTTTTGCTTGGAGCGTCTTGTATGATTTGAGTCTTTTTTTTAGTCTACCACAATCTTCCTCGCTGAACACACTTTTGAGAGAGACACACATGATTCAGAATTTATTAGAATACTCTATGTGCTTCACTTATATCTTTTGAGCTATATAGTTTTTGCTCTAGTACTTCACTTATATCTTTTAGAGCACGGCGGTGGCTTGTTTTATGGAAACTATTGTTCTCTCATGCTTCACTTATATCATTTTGAGAGCCTACAAAACAGCATGGTAATTTGCTTTAATTGTGAAATTAATCTTAATATGATAGGCATCCAAGATTAGTAAAAACTTTCTTATAAGTGTGTTGAATACTAAGAGAAGTTCGATACTTGATAATTGTTTTGAGATATAAAGATGGTGATATTAGAGTCATGCTAGTTGAGTTGTCATGAATTTGAGAAAGACTTGTGTTAAAGTTTGTGATTCCCGTAGCATGCACGTATGGTGAACCGTTATGTGATGAAGTCGGAGCATGATTTATTTATTGATTGTCTTCCTTATGAGTGGCGGTCGGGGACGAGTGATGGTCTTTTCCTACAAATCTATCCCCCTAGGAGCATGCGTGTAATACTTTGTTTCGATAACTAATAGATTTTTGCAACAAGTATATGAGTTTTTTATGACTAATGTTGAGTCCATGGATTATATGCACTCTTATCCTTCCACCATTGCTAGCCTCTCTAATACCACACACTTTTTAAATGGGTATCATACACCCACCATATACCTTCCTCAAAACAGCCACCATACCTACCTATCATGGCATTTCCATAGCCATTCCGAGATATATTGCCATGCAACTTACCACCGTTCCGTTTACTATGACATGCTCCATCATTGTCATATTGCTTTGCATGATCATGTAGTTGACATCGTATTTGTGGCAAAGCCACCGTTCATTATCTTCATACATGTCACTCTTGTTTCATTGCATATCCCGGTACACCGCCGGAGGCATTCATATAGAGTCATATTTTGTTCTAAGTATTGAGTTGTAATACTTGAGTTGTAAGTAAATAAAAGTGTGATGATCATCATTATTAGAGCATTGTCCCAAGTTAGGAAAGGATTATGGAGACTATGATTCCCCCACAAGTCGGGATGAGACTCCGGACTAAATAAAAAAAGGGGGCCAAAAATAGAGAGAAAAGGCCCAAACAAAAAAAACAAATGAGAGAAAAGAGACAAGGGACAATGCTACTATCCTTTTTCCACACGTGTGCTTCAAAGTAGCACCATGATCTTTATGATAGAGAGTCTCTTGTTTTGTCACTTTCATATTCTAGTGGGAATTTTTCATTATAGAACTTGGCTTGTATATTCCAATGATGGGCTTCCTCAAATTACCATAGGTCTTCGTGAGCAAGCAAGTTGGATGCACACCCACTTAGTTTTCATTATTGAGCTTTCATACACTTATAGCTCTAGTGCATCCGTTGCATGGAAATCCCTACTCACTCACATTGATATCTACTAATGGGCATCTCTATAGCCCGTTGATACGCCTAGTTGATGTGAGACTATCTTCCCCTTTTGTCTTCTCCACAACCACCATTCTATTCCACCTATAGTGCTATATCCATGGCTCACGCTCATGTATTGCGTGAAGATTGAAAAGGTTTGAGAACACCAAAAGTATGAAACAATTGCTTGGCTTGTCATCGGGGTTGTGCATGATTTAAATATTTTGTGTGGTGAAGATAGAGCATAGCCAGACTATATGATTTTGTAGGGATAACTTTCTTTGGCCATGTTATTTTGAGAAGACATGATTGCTCTATTAGTATGCTCGAAGTATTATTACTTTTATGTCAATATTAAATTTTTATCTTGAATCTTTCGGATCTGAATATTCATACCACAAATAAGATAATTACATTGAAAATTATGCCAAGTAGCATTCCACATCAAAAATTCTGTTTTATCATTTACCTACTCGAGGACGAGCAGGAATTAAGATTGGGGATATTTGATACGTCTCCAATGTATCTATAATTTTTTATTGTTCCATGCTATTATATATTCTGTTTTGGATGTTTAATGGGCTTTATTATACACTTTTATATTATTTTTGGGACTAACCTATTAACCGGAGGCCCAGCCCAAATTGCTGTTTTTTGCCTATTTCAGTGTTTCGTACAAAAGGAATATCAAACGGAGTCCAAACGGAATGAAACCTTCGAATGTGATTTTCGGACCAAACGTGATTTAGTGAATGGAGTGGACGTCAAGAAACGAATAAGGAGGCCACAAGGCAGGGGCGCGCCTACCCCCCTGGGCGGGCCCTCCACCCTCGTGGGCCCCTCGTAGCTCCACCGACCTACTTCTTCCTCCTATATATACCTACGTACCCCCAAACCATCAGAAACAGAGCCAAAACCCTATTTCCACCGCCGCAACCTTCTGTACCCCTGAGATCCCATCTTGGGGCCTTTTCCGACGCTCCGCCAGAGGGGGCATTGATCATGGAGGGCTTCTACATCAACACCATAGCCTCTCCAATGATGTGTGAGTAGTTTACCTCAGACCTTCGGGTCCATAGTTATTAGCTAGATGGCTTCTTCTCTCTCTTTGGATCTCAATACAAAGTTCTCCTCGATTCTCTTGGAGATCTATTTGATGTAACTCTTCTTTTGCGGTGTGTTTGTCGAGATCCGATGAATTGTGGGTTTATGATCAAGATTATCTATGAAAAATATTTGAATCTCCTATGAATTCTTTTATGTATGATTGGTTATCTTTGCAAGTCTCTTCGTATTATCAGTTTGGTTTGGCCTACTAGATTGATCTTTCTTGCAATTGGAGAAGTGCTTAGCTTTGGTTCAATCTTGCGGTGCTCGATCCCAAAGTGATGATGGGGAAAGCGACATGTATTGTATTGTTGCCATCGAGGATAAAAGATGGGGTTTATATCATATTGCATGAGTTTATCCCTCTACATCATGTCATCTTGCTTAAAGCATTACTACTGTTCTTATGAACTTAATACTCTAGATGCATGCTGGATAGCGGTCGATGTGTGGAGTAATAGTAGTAGATGCAGCAGGTGAGTCGGTCTACTTGTCACGGACGTGATGCCTATATACATGATCATACCTAGATATTCTCATAACTATGCTCAATTCTATCAATTGCTCGACAAGAATTTGTTCACCCACCGTAATACTTATGCTATCTTGAGAGAAGCCACTAGTAAAACCTATGGCCCCCAGGTCTATTTTCCATTATATTAATCTTCTGTAAACAAGTTAGTTCTATCTTTATTTACTTTGCAATCTTTACTTTTATTCTTTATCATAAAAATACCAAAAATATTATCTTATCATCTCTATCAGATCTTACTCTCGTAAGTGACCGTGACGGGATTGACAACCCCTTTATCGCGTTGGTTGCGAGGTTCTTATTTGTTTGTGTAGGTGCGTGGGACTCGAGCGTAGTCTCCTACTGGATTGATACCTTGGTTCTCAAAAACTGAGGAAAATACTTACGCTACTTTACTGCATCACCCTTTCCTCTTCAAGGGAAAACCAACGCAGTGCTCAAGAGGTAGCAATTAGCAGCTGAGTTGTCAATTCAACCACACCTGGAGATTAATTATCTGCAGCAAAGTGATCAGTAGCAAAGTAGTATGATAGTTTTGATAGTAGTAGCAACAACAATGGTAACGGTAACAGTGATAGCAATGATTTTGTAGCAGTGACAATAGTAACAGTAGCAGTAGTAACTTAGCAAGATCAATATGCAGGAAAATCATAGGCATTGGATCGGTGATTTGTTGGATGATATTCATCATGCGACATTTATAACCTAGGGCGATACGACACTAGATCCAGTTCATAAATATAATGTAGGCATGTATTCTGTAAATAGTCATACGCGCTTATGGAAAGAACTTGCATGACATCTTTTGTCCTACCCTCCCGTGGCAGCGGGGTCCTATTGGAAACTAAGGGATATTAAGGCCTCCTTTTAATAGAGAACCGGAACAAATCATTAACACATGATGAATACGTGAACTCCTCAAACTACAGTCATCACCGGGAAGTGTCCCGACTATTGTCACTCCGGGGTTGCCGAATCATAACACGTAGTAGGTGACTATAACTTGCAAGATCAGATCTAGAACATAGATATAATGGTGATAACATAAATGGTTCAGATATGAAATCATGGCACCCAGGCCCAAAGTGACAAGCATTAAGCATGGCAAAGTTATAGCAACATCAATACCAGAACATAATGGATACTAGGGATCAAACCCTAACAAAACTAACTCGATTACATAGATAATATCATCCAAATCCTCACCGACCAACGATCCTACGAAGGAATTACTCACTCCCGGTGGGGAGCATCATGGAATTGGTGATGGAGAAGGGTTGGTGATGACAAAGATCGAAGTTCCCCCTCTCCGGAGCCACAAACGGACTCCAGATCTGGCCTCCCGATGAAGAACAGGAGGTGGCGGCAGCTCCGTCCTGTGAAATGCGATAATTCTTTCTCCCTGTTTTTTTTTGAAAATATGTGATTTTATAGCGTCGTTTTCAGGGTCTGCGCCTGGAGGGGGTGGCGCGCCCTGGTGGGTTGTGCCCAACCAAGTGCCCCCCTCTGGTGGTTCTTGGCTCCATAAATTCTCCTTTATTGTATAAAAAAAATCCTCGCAAATTTTCGTTCCAATCCGAGAACTTTTATTTTTGCACAAAAACAACACCATGGTAGTTTTGCTGAAAACAGCGTCAGTCTGGGTTAGTTTCATTCAAGTCATGCAAATTAGAGTCCAAAACAAGAGGAAAAGCGTTTGGAAAAGTAGATACGACGGAGACGTATCAATCCACCATCTTTCCACTGGCCTTCGTGATCGCCTGCGCGGTATAAGAAAAAGAATTATAACCACGCATGCACGCATGCATCAAATTCATACGAAAATTCGGCAAGACCTTCCCCAAAAATTGGGCATATTGAGTTTACTAGAAATTCACCGAAACGTAATAAATTGACATTTCGGTAAAACATAGGCATCTCATGTCACACACATTTCGGTAAATACACATAGGCAACTCATGCCAAGGACAATTTGGTCATATCACACACTCACACGCACATAAATTGCATTATTGCACAACAATACTTTTTACTCACGTATATAGGTGATGAGGTTGGTGTCGCTTTTGGGATCGAAGTGGACAAAGATATTTAATGTCCTTCATTAATGAGAGGGTGGTAGCTAGCTTACTTCATTTAATGAGTAGATCTACTTGAGGAGGAGATGAATCTAACTATTGGAGAGGGGGAGAGAGCTAGTGAGTGAATGGAGTGGAAGGGGCAAGGGATATGGGAAGAAGAGAGAGGGAGAAGAAAAGAAAGTGAGGAATGTGAGCCATTATGGAGGGGCAAAGGAGAGAGAGGGAGGAGGGTGGAGAAGCAAGAGAGAAGAGAGCAAATGGAGAGGAAAGCAATCTAGAGAGAAGAAAGGGGGAGGGAAAGGGAGGAGGAGGGGAGAAAAAGGTGTCCGTTTCGGCTGGTGCGCCTTAGCAGTATGGCGGGGCACAAGGTCCGTGCTACTGCTATTCCTATTACCTGTAGCGTGGGTTATATAAACCGCGCTGCTGCTAAATAGGGCCCATCAGCTGCCTCGTTTACCAGTAGTGGCAGCGTTGGGTATAAGCCCCGTGCTATAACTATAGGTTAGTTGTAGCGTGGGTGATATACCCAATGCTACTACTATGGCTTGACCTGAGGGTACCATGGGGCCCTGCTACTTCTTGAGCTTGCATTGATTTTTTTCCTTGAACAGGAAAGGGTGATGCAACAAAGTAGAGACAAGTATTTCCCTCAGTTAAGAAACAAGGTATCAATCCAGTAGGAGGCACAAGCAAGTCTCCAATATATGCACCTGCAAAAACTAACAAACACTTGCACACAACGAGAAAAAGAGGTTGTCAATTCCTTCACGGCCACGAACAAGAGTGAGATCTAATAGAGATAGGTATAAAAGATAAATAAAAGAGCAAATTAAAGTAAATATAAATAAATTGCAGCAAGGTTTTTTTGGTTTATTTATCTGAAAATATATGATGAAAGATAGACCCGAGGGCTATAGGTTTCACTAGAGGCTTCTCTCTTGAAGATAGCATATGGTGGGTAAACAAATTACTGTTGAGCAACTGATAGAAAAGCGCATAGTTATGACGATATCTAAGGCAATGATCATGAATATAGGCATCACGTCTGTGACAAGTAGACCGAAACGATTCTGCATCTACTGCTATTACTCCACACATCGACTGACTCCTGCCTGCATCTAGAGTATTAAGTTCATAAGAACAGAGCAACTCTTTAAGCAAGATGACATGATGTAGAGGGATAAACTCAAGCAATATGATATAAGCCCCATCTTTTTATCCTTAATGGCAATAATAAAATACGTGGCTCGCTGCCCCTTCTGTCACTGGGAGAGGACAATGCAAGATTGAACCCATTACAAAGCACTTCTTCCGTTGCAATAAAAACCAATCTAGTTGGCCAAACCAAACGGAAAGGTGCCTCTACTCTCGGATGCACCCACACATGTTATCCTGGCCATCGTTTTGTTTAGAGACTCGTGTTGCATGCTAACACGATGCAGGTCATTTGCAGATACATGTCTGATTATATTTGTTAGGCACAGTTCTCTGTTCCTTTCTTAGGCGTGCAGAGCTAGATCGTAGTCCCGTGGGAGGTGGTGCTGGTATCTGCACGCCTTGTCATATCACTTGCCAATGTCGGGCCCTCCTTTGTCTGAATAGCCCAGCCGCTCTAATTTATCAGTCCCAGCCTCACCAGCCCGTCAACTGTGTTGACCATTAAGTATCAAAACTATGCATCGTGTGATTCTCAAAATATGAAATAAAAATATGCATCGTGTTTGATGACTTAAAACTCTTATTTTTTTTATTATGCATGTGATGTTTGCATTCCATTTTACTGAAAAACGCACTAAGCATATAGCGTTCCATTAACCATCCTGAAGTGAGAATCAGCGCATCGTCTTAGAAAAAGAGGAGGAAGAATGCAGAGGAGTGTCATCGGCAAAAAATTAGGACTCACGGGCCGACATGTTTGCTGCTGTCTACCTTTTAGACCTGTCAGACGATGGGGAACCGTCATGTACAGTGGCCAACCAGGCATTCAAATTTTGGCATCGTTCCTGCATGTATTACTGTAAGGGTGTCTGCAAAACACTCTAAACCGTGAAAGCGAAGTTCAGATCTCGAGGCCGCACACCCTGCCACAAGCGGCCAGGATAAGGTGTGTGCACACACCCGGGAGTAGAAAAAACGGTCTCCAAACTAAACCGATAGTTCGAAGAGAATTACTAAGCTATCTCAATCATGCATAAAAGAGTTCAGAGAAGACTCAAATAATATTCATAGATAATCTAATCAAAATCCACAATTCATGGATCTCAATAAACGCACCACAAAAGAAGATTACAACGGATAGAACTCCAAAACATCGAGGAGAACATTGTATTGAAGCAAAGATAGAGAAGAAACCATCTAGCTACTAGCTATGAACCTGTAGGTCTATGGTAAACTACTCATGCTTCATTGGAAGGGCGGCAAGGTTGATGTAGAGGCCCTCCGTGATCGAATCCCCCTCCGACAAAGTGCCGGAAAAGGCCCCAAGATGGGATCTCTCGGGAACAGAGGCTTGTGGCGGCGGAAAAGTATTTTGGTGGATGCTTCTGATGTTGGGGGTTATTTGAGAATATATAGAGGTGGAACTAGGGTTAGGGACTCGAGGGGCCCTGAAGCCGGGCGCCACGGAGGCTTGTGGCCTCCTCTGGACTCTTCTGACCCTCTCTCCAAGTCACGTAGGTGTCCTCTGGTCCAAGAAAAATTACCATAAAAATTTATTTCGTTTGGACTCCGTTTGATAAATCTTTTCTATAGAAGTCAAAAACATGAAGAAAAAAAACAAAAACTGACATTGGACTCTAGGTTAAAAGGTTAGTCCCAAAAATAATATAAATAACATGTTAATGCATATAAAACATTCAATACAGATAATATAATAGCATGGAACAATAAAAAATTATAGATATGTTGAAGACGTATCAGACCCACTTAACAGCTGCGCTGGTTATATCAATCCGCGCTACTATTATACTGTACCTATAGCGTGGGGTTGTGATCCGTGCTACTACTACTTAACAATAGCGCAGACCACTTACCCCTCGCCAGTGGTATTTGTCTACCTAAAGGGTTTTCCTAGTAGTGGCATATGGTCATTTAGTCCTAGAGATTAGGGAGTTAAGAGCAGTAGGTAGTTTTTACCTTAGAAAATTCATTGTAGTCAAAATAAAATTGTCGATCGGTTGGTCAACTATAGCCGCTTCGAGAGAACTACTGTTGTGTGGTTAAACTCGGTTCCATCTTGTATCGAGGATTTGTGGCCTCTCGACTATAACACTATAACTTTCCAATAAACACCCCTTTTATCATGCAAAATATAGTATATATATACTATTTTTCTCCAGAAGCAGGGCAGACCCTTCTCGGGCGTGTATATATTCCTTCCTTGATTCTTCCTCTTCCCTCTACAAGTTACTCCATTTCTTTCCTCCATCCTTTTGCTTCCGGCCACTCTCTGCACGTTGTTGGCCTGTGGGAGAGCTGGTGGCACTGTGGCACTGACATCCGTATTTATCTGAATTGCAGCCTTCTACCATCAAGCTCTCCTCCGGTTCTTCCAGTTGCATGCACACAAAGTTTCCCAGATGTATCACTATCTGCGACTCTCTCTACTGCTGGTCACCACTCTCTGACGTAGCAATTGCTCAAAGATGGAGGGAGATCAGCGGCAGCAACCAGTGGAGCGGCCTCCTAGACCCCTCGACATCGACGTCCGGCGCGAGGTGATCCGCTACGGCGAGCTGGCGCAGGCGACGTCGGACGCCTTCATCACGGACCCCGCGTCGCCGTACGCCGGGGCTTGTCGCTACAGCCCGGCCTCGTTCTTCAACAAGGTTCAGGCGTCCGACCCGGGTGCGTACCGCGTCACAAGGTTCATCTACGCGACATCGAGCGCCCGGCTGCCTGACGGGTTCATGGCGAGGCCGCTGCCGGCGGGCGCGTGGAGCACGGAGTCCAACTGGATGGGGTACGTCGCGGTGGCCACGGACCGCGGCGCGGCGGCGCTCGGGAGGCGGGACATTGTGGTGGCGTGGCGCGCGACGAAGAGGGCGACAGGTGGGCCAGTGACCTGGACTTCGCGCTGGTGCCGGCGGCCGGCATCGTCGGGCCGGGGCGCGGCTGGTCGCAGCCGTACGTGCACAGGGGTTTCTGTCCGTGTACACGTCCAAGAATTCCACGTCCCGGTTCAACAGACGAAGCGCGCGCGAGCAGGTAAATTCGTTGCGACATTTCAGGTTGACAGTCTTAGATTAGTTCTATTTTGAGGAGTACTATTCTGAGGGTGTTATTACTTATTAACAGTCTTAACTACTTCTCTAATCTGCACTCTCCTAGAACTGGAATATTAATACCCTACTAAAAAAAGAATTGGAATATTATCGTCCCAACTGGACTAGGTCGATGATCTGCTGTAGGGCATAAGTCCATCGGCATAAACAGTTCCCCATAATTCTCCTAGACTTGGAAATTTTTTTGTGCTGGCAGTCCCAACAAGTTCGCTGTTGTGCTGCTGCGCATAAATTCGTTCCCACTAATGCATAGGGCTTGGGTCAAGACCGGGACATCTCGTCGTGTCATCCGAATATCTGACTGAAGTTGACAAGGGCCAACGCTCCTCATTTAAGACCAACGAAATTGCAGTGTGCAAGGCCAGCAGGTTTCACACTCGTTCTGCTGAATTCACGTACAACCCGACAACCTCTCTTTCTGAACATCACATGGTGTTGTTAATTGGGGTGGTTGTTGTTTTTCTCTAGAGTAGCAGAGTAGGAGAGACACGGAATCTGTTTGGATTTTGGAACATCTGCATTTCATACTCTTAAACTAGTATATCGAAGGAGTTCACGGGTAGGACGTGGGTGAATGCTTGTATAGGTATGAATGTATATGCGTGTTTATGAGCATCTGCGATCATGCTGTGCTTGAAAAAACATTTGCATTTCATATAGGAGTGTTAAAGGAAGGAACCATCACATGCTCCAAATTTTTGGCAGGTGCTGACTGAAGTAAGAGGGCTGCTCGATACGTACAAGAACGAGGACTGCAGCATCAGCATAACGGGCCACAGCCTGGGAGGCGCACTGTCCACGCTCAACGCCATCGACCTGGTCGCCAACGGATTCAACGTCCGCGGCACGTCCCGAACCCCTGTGCCCGTCACGGCCATCCACTTCGGCGGCCCCCGCGTCGGCGACGAGCAGTTCAAGAAGGCTTTCCACTCAATGGCCGGCCTAAGCCTGCTCCGGGTCCGCAACGTCCCGGACATCGTGCCGACCATCCTGCCGCCCGTGTACTACGCCGACGTCGGCGTGGAGCTGCTCGTGGACACGCGCAAGTCGCCGTACCTCAAGGAGAAGGCGGGCCCTGCCCAGTGGCACAACCTCGAGGGCTACTTGCACGGCGTCGCGGGCACGCACGGCGCCCGCGACGGCGCGGGGTTCGGCCTGGAGGTGGACCGCGACTTGGCGCTCATCAACAAAGAAGAGGACGCGCTCAGAGACGAGTACCCCGTGCCGGCGATGTGGTGGGCGGAGAATAACAAGGGCATGGTCAAGAACGCCACTGGACACTGGGTGCTGCACGACCACGAGGAGGGTAACCTTGCGTTGTGATAATTTTTTTTTGCCTAAGATCGTTGAAAAGCTTTTTACGAAATATAATACTTCCTCTTATCGAAAAATATTTCTGTGTTTGTCATTCTGTAAGGAAAAATTACTAGCATCAGACAATGCACATTACTTTATATGACATGATATGTTTGCGCCAAAATTAATGGTCAAAATATGATAGCAATGCCTGTGTCACCGTAAGTAAAGCCTTGCGATTCTCCTCGAATTCGTCTACCAGGACAAAGTTGAACGAGCTCCGGCATAGATACATGTCGTCTTTTTGGGTCGATTAGACTATGCTTTCTCATTATACGTTCTTGACGGCAAGATCGGGCGTCAGACTCTTTAGATTGATTCAAGTGTTCAACGACAACGATTACGGCTACTAGCATTGGTCCTCAAGGGCACCTGCATGAAGATATTTTGGTTGCCATCAACAAGGTAAGGCCAGCTCTTTATGGAAGTGGCAACAACGGCGTCGACGGCTAATTTTAATGATGGTAGTGGTTATACGATGGTCCAGTTACCATAATATAATTATTATTATGTTTAAGGTGCTTTATAATTTTAATAAACTTATATAATAGATTTGTGTCTTTCAAAAAGAAGTAAAGCTTTTTTTAGCGGAAAGGAAACCAGTTTTCTTAGCGGAAAAAACCCACCTTTTTTAGAATAAAACCAGTTTTTTAGGGGAGAGAAGAAAGTCAGCTAAACTAGAAAAAACAAAACAGAAAACAACTATAAAACCAGTAATTGGCCTAGTCCATGGCCCACATTGCGGCAAATAGTAGAATTTGCCCGCCATATCGCCCATTCATCGGGCGCAGCTAAATTGGGCTCGTTGATGTCCATGTTCGCCCCTTGCAATGGGTGGGTGCAGCGCTCGTGCTCTGTACCATCCCAAATGGTACCGGGCCGCATGAAACGAAGGTCATGCTTGATGCGCTTCATCAGTTTTTTTTAATAGTATAGACATAAGCGCTCGTATATACTTGATGCGCTTCATCGGTTTTTTTAAACATGATAGAAACATAAGCCTCATATATACGCGCATACATTCACCCTTATAAAGACATGATCTACCCCTATGAATTGAGCCTAAGCCGGCATATCATCTTGAAATTTACAAATGACTTGAACTCGTCAACAATCCTGAAATAAATCCAGCTCCGTAAGTTGAGCTCCGGTAATTTATTGGTGCTTGAAGGCTCTCGTAGAAGGGTGTGCAAATCATACCAAATTAGAGTTCAGGGGGTATTTGTCCATCCAGCCACATTTAGGGGTGAAAATGGACTTCTTTCCGGTGTTGAATGACTTGGGAATCATAGTCGATGTGATCACCCATTACCGCCCATGCGTGCATCATCTGCATACTATTTCACCTCAAAACAAATCTGCGTACTATTTTTTTATACTGAGACCCCTCATAGTATTATCAGCTTGCTATCTTTTTATACTAGTTCCATTAGTTTGGACTGCAGGTTTAATGTAGAATGTATCATGCATATACAACGTCCATTTTGAGCGTCCAACTCTATAAACTTTGTTAATACATAATGCTTGACCTGTGGCAAGTCCTCTTATAGTGGACTGACATAAGCCGTGCGTACATATATCTAGGACCAAATCAGGTCTACCACCTAATGAATTGTTTTTAATGTACATACACAATTCTCACAAGAAAAATCTAACCTACATGTACAGTCCGAATCATGTGACCAACAAATTATTTGTCGTTCAAAAAATCACGTCAACTTTGGTTATTTTGGTTATTACCAAAACCAAACCGAAGTTAAATGGTTATTACCGAAATTGAACCGTATTTATGTATAAAACAGTATAAACCAAAGTATAAAAACCGTATAAACCAAAACCCGTATAAACCGAACCGAATCAAACCGAAAAAACCGAACATGCACCTTGTGGATAGCTCGGTCTAGATGTGTGAATTGGTATGTTGCGCAACCTTCACCAACGTATCGAACTGAGGCAATGGCCTCTTCGGATCGATTTGATGCAACACAGGAGAAGAAGGGATAATGTTGATATGGCTTCTCAAGACCACGGATCAGGGACAAATGAACAGGCTGATTAAACGTTGTTAAAACGTTGGTGACGATTAACCTTTCACATGAATAGAATACATTTCGTTGGAACCTGGCTACTTTTGACGCCTTCTCGGTTAAATCCATGATATGGACTACATCAATGATGGACAACTTTTCCACCATAAATATTGATTAGGGTTGGCCCGATCTTCTCAATAAGCGGATGATGTCGATGAAGAACTTGTTGGATAACTTGTGAGATGCTCTCGAACTCTCCGGCTGTTCCCCTGTTGCCAATGCGATCGATCTTCAACTCTATGGATATTCGCAACATCACACACTTGCGCACGTAGCCGCCGACCACGAAGCGGTTTTGCAATCTCCCAATTTCCGATGGAACGACATATAGCACTTGTCTTTCAGCAGCAAATACACCCTATCGAAACGAATTTGGTGTTGATAAATATTCGTGATCGATGGAAAGAGGAATATGAATTCAGATGAATGCTTATTGCAATTCAATTTGGTCGAGGTTAACATGGTCTAACCCTAAAAGCCACGACTTACAAAGGTATATAAAGACCCCTGGAGCGTCCAACCTAGTGTTGGAGTCAAAATCAACCATATCTCTAACTTTCCTAACTTAAGCGGCTCTATCTGGAAAACAGGCAGAAACAACCGTCGTATTGTTCTGACGACTGCGACTCGGTCACCTTGAATCGCGGGCTGTGGGTATACAGTTTGGAAAGCACACGACTCAAGCTTTCTAAATTTTATTTATATGCCTTATTTGGAGCGCGGACATGGATTCTGCACATATATCAATTTCGGGCCTCCTGGCAGTCAATTCGAGTCTGACATGGAATATCTTGTTTTCAACTTTTGTTCTCTTCATGTGATGATAGCGCCACTTCCTCCCACACCTCCCTCGTGCTTGCCACCATTCCTTGCGCATAGCTTCTTGCCCATGCGCCCGTCTCGCCATTGATTCAATCCTAGTGATACGTTAAGTCCATGGCTTAGGTAGTATAACATTCTTCCAAATCAAAGTAACATGTTCAACTAGGAATGAATTCACCTTGTGATATTTGTCAACGAGGCTCAATATTTCTTTCCAGCTGAATCATCATATTTCGTGATTATATCCTTATCCCCCCTTTCTTTGAGAAAGGCCATCCGCGGCTTTGGGTAAGCTGAAAATGGCAGAAACAAAAAGAACAACGTGTACTCATAGTATATGTATATAACATGTTGTATCATTTTTTTGTCATGAAAAAGATTCCCAACATGCAACTTAAATTGCAACTATAGAACACAAAGTGTCCATATGGGAACAAATAATATCTCAGGAATCGGCAATCATAATTGCAAGTATAAGTGAAGTTTATACAGTCATGACGAGAATGAGGAACAAACATGTATTATGTCTTATTATTCAGTATTAAGTCCAAAGTCCTCATAGAAGATCGATGATCAAATGTGCTATAAGCAAAGTCAAACCAATCCAAAATATTCAAAAGTACATATATTGGATACCATGTTTCAACTGCGCCACTCTGATATGTAGAACAAACATATATATGATCATGATCATTACTCGCAGCGCGTAAGATGCAACTCAGTTTGCAAATATAAGTGAAGTCTATAGTAGTAGCATATAAATGCAACACATGTTGGAACAAACACGATGGATCGGATTCTATTATAGCATGATCAGAACAATCCAACATAGTTGAAATTTTAGTTCGCCATGATACATCAAGTAGAACTGAATGATATTTCATATTCTCATGAAAAGTATATACTATCCCAAAGCAAAATGTCGGGGATATCGTGCGACATATGCCAGGGGGTGGCTTATCATGGATGGGCACAAAAGTACGTCGTCGGGCTCTAGAGGTGGGAGTGAGCGAGACCGCATAAGCCTGCGAATCTTACCCA
Source organism: Aegilops bicornis (assembly GCA_021605145.1). Lineage (NCBI taxonomy): Eukaryota > Viridiplantae > Streptophyta > Magnoliopsida > Poales > Poaceae > Aegilops > Aegilops bicornis. Next base: position 466,345,285 of record CM038671.1, read on the forward strand.
GGTTCGGGGCTCTCCTAGGAGATAACACCCCTAGTCCTGCTCTGCGGGGTCTCCGCATGATCACTATCTCAACAAGGTAGCTACAAGCTTGTCCTTGAGCTGTTTGGCTAGAGGAGAAAGAAGAACAAGGCTAGCTCTACACCACTCTCTCTACGTGATGTGTGTGTCTACTAAAGTTCTGAACCCTTTGCATGGGTTGCCTGGGGGGTTTATATAGGCCTATCCCCAGGGGTACAATGGTAATCCGGCCAGGTGTAGGACCCGCCCGTCGGTGTCTATGGGCGCCGGCTTCTCCGCCGGCTGTTGGGGCCCGCCTCTCGGTGGGTCCCGCCGGCTGTCGTGAACTCAGCCGACAGCCCCGCCCGCCGCTTGCGGGTCTTGCCGGCTGCTTAGTACTGTAGCCATGCCACTGATGATGGAGGCTTTGTCGGGGAGGGTGTGGCTACAGTCCCGCCACCTGGCGGGCGATCACTGTAGCCACTCCCTGTCTCATCTTGTTGATGGCGCACATATTTTGAGGAGGGAGGAGGCCGCCTGCTAGGAGGCGGTCTGCTCCCGCTGCCGCCTTGTGGGGCTCGCCGATAGGTAGGGCCCATCGCCTGCGGGCCGTACCGACCGGCCATCATGGGGGCGCCGCCCCCTATGCAGTACGTGATGTCACGGGCCGCATGGCAACAGTGTTGCGTCGGGCAAGGGATGTCCGTCTGGCGCGCCAAGATCAGGCTACCGATACGTCTTCAACGTATCTATAATTTTTGATTGTTCCATGCTGTTTTATAATCAATCTTGGATGTTTTATAATCATTTTATTATATCATTTTTTGGTACTAACCTATTGACATAGTGCCAAGTGCCAGTTGTTGTTTTTTACATGTTTTTTACATCGCAGGAAATCAATATCATACGAAGTCCAGATGCCACGAAACTCCACGATGATTTTTTATGGGCCAGAAAGAAGGCGGCCCTGGTTGCACCTGGGGGGTGCCCCGAGGGGGGCACAACCCACCAGGGCGCGCCAGGAGGCCCAGGCGCGCCCTGGTGGGTTATGCCCACCTCGCGTGCCCCCCTGAACCGCCTCTTTCTTCTATAAATACCCCAAAATACTGTAACCCTAAAGCGTCGACGAAATATTCATCCAACCGCCGCAGAGTCCAGAACCACCAGATCCAATCTAGACACCATCTCGGATGGGGTTCACCACCTCCATTGGTGCCTCTCCGATGATGCGTGAGTAGTTCTTTATAGACCTTCGGGTCCGTAGTTAGTAGCTATATGGCTTTCTCTCTCACTCAATTCTCAATACAATGGTCTCTTGGAGATCCATATGATGTAACACTTTTTGCAGTGTGTTTGTTGGGATCTGATGAACTTTGAGTTTATGATCAGTCATATCTTTTTATATCCATGAAAGTTATTTGAGTTTCTTTGATCTCTTATATGCATGATCTCTTATAGCCTTGTATTTCTTCTCCGATATTTGGGTTTTTTTTGCCAACTTGATCTATTTATCTTGCAATGGGAAGAGGTGCCCGGTAGTGGGTTTGATCTTACGGTGCTCGATCCCAGTGACAGAAAGGGAACTGACACGCATGTATCGTTGCTACTAAGGATAAAAAGACGAGATCTATATCTAACGCCATATAGATAAAAAGATCTTGTCTACATCATGTCATCGTTCTCATTGCATTACTCCATTTTTCCATGAACTTAATACACTAGATGCATGCTTTGGATAATGGTCGATGTGTGGAGTAATAGTGGTAGATGCAGGTGAGTCGGTCTACTAATCTTGGACGTGATGCCTATGTAATGATTATTGCCTGGATATCGTCATAATTATTTGAGGCTCATCAATTGCCCAACAGTAATTTGTTTACCCACCGCTTGCTATTTTTCTCGAGAGAAGCCACTAGTGAAACCCTCGGCCCCGGTCTTCTTTCTCATTTATTTGCTTTGCGATCTACTTATTCCTTGCATTTATTTTCAGATCTATTAAACCAAAAATACAAAAATACTTTGTTGCACTTTATTTTATTTGCGATCTATTATTTCAATCTATTACAACTTTTTCCCGTCCATGCACCGTTTCTGGCGCCGTACCCCGAAAGGGATTGACAACCCCTTTAACACGTCGGGTTGCGAGGTGTTGTTATTTGTGTGCACGGGCTGTTTATGTTGTGTTGCTTGGTTCTCCTTCTGGTTCGATAACCTTGGTTTCATATCTGAGGGAAATACCTACCGCCGTTGTGCTGTATCATCCCTTCCTCTTTGGGGAAATACCGACGTAGCTTCAAGCGACATCAAAAGGAATTTCTGGCGCCGTTGTCGGGAAGGATCTTCAACATAACCAGGTTCCTAATCACAAATCTCATCTCCTTGCAGTTTACATTATTCGCCATTTGTCTCTCGTTTTCCTCTCCCCCACTTCACAAAAATTTGCTGTTTTATTCGCCTCTCTTTTCCATTCGCCGTTTTCTTGCCGGATCTGTTTTTGAGTGCAATCTTGTTGTGTGGTCATCATGACTCAAGAGAACACCAAATTATGTGATATCTCAAGTACCAACAACAATGATTTTATTGGCACTCCGTTTGCTCCTCCCGCCACTAGTGCGGAGACTTGTGACATTAATACCGCTTTGCTGAATCTTGTTATGAAAGACCTATTTTCTAGTACTCCTGATGAGGATGCCGCGTCCCATCTTAATACCTTCATGGAATTATGCGATATGCAAAAGAAAAAAGATGTGGACAATGATGTGGTCAAGATGAGATTATTTCTGTTTTCTTTGCGTGATTCTGCAAAAAATTGGTTCTCTTCTTTGTCTCGCAATAGTATCTATTCTTGGAATAAGTGCAAAGATACTTTTATCACTAAGTATTTTCCCCCGCAAAAATTATTTCCCTTAGAACCCAGATCATGAATTTCCAGCAACTTGAACATGAGCATGTTGCACAATCTTGGGATAGGATGAAAATGATGCTAAGGAATTGCCCAACTCATGGGTTAAATCTTTGGATGATCATACAAAAAAATTATGCGGGGTTGAATTTTGTTTCTCGTAATCTTTTAGATTCCACCGCGGGTGGTACTTTTATGGAAATTACTTTGGGTGAAGCCACCAAATTGCTTGATAATATCATGGAAAATTATTCACAATGGCATACCGAAAGAGCTCCTACTAGTAAAAAAGTTAATTCGGTTGAAGAAATTTCTTCCTTGAGTGATAAAGTTGATGCTCTTATGAAATAGATTGCTAGTAAAAGTGCTCCTATTGATTTTAATGATATGCCTTTGTCTACTTTGATTGAGCAAAATAATGATGCCATTGATGTGAATTTTATCTCTAGAAATAATTTCAACAACAATGCTTATAGAGGAAATTTTAGTCCTAGGCCTTTTCCTAGTAATTCCTCTAATAATTATGGTAATTCCTATGGAAATCAATCTTACAATAACAATAGGAACACCTCTGATCTTGAGAATAATATTAAAGAATTTATCATCACACAAAAAGTTTTCAACACTTCCATAGAAGAAAAGTTGAATAAGATTGATGATTTGTCTATAAGTGTTGATAGAATTTCTCATGATGTGGAAAATCTCAAGATGAAATTTTTTGTGCCTAAAGTAGATGAATCAATTAAAGCTCTTTATGTTTTTATGGATGATAGTAAGAAAGGAACTGCTATGCTTAAAGCTAAAAGAGAATTTTTAGAGAAAACTTTTTCTAGTGATTATTCTTGCAAAGATGATGAAGATCTTAAAATGATTGGTGTTTCTTCTATTGATTCCTTGTTTAGTAAAGTTAAGAATGATGAAAAAGGGACTGGAGGAGAGTCAACTTTAGGTAGAAGGCGTCCCAATATTTCAGAGGGTGAAAATCTTGTTGAGAAAATTGATAAAAGTGGGTTTGGAGAGGTCAAAACTTTAACTACATATGTGCCCACTCTTTTGGATTACAAAGACTATAATTATGATAGTTTCTCTTTGATTGATTGTATTTCTTTGTTGCAGTCCATGATAAATTCACCCCATGCATATGAACAAAATAAAGCTTTTACTAAACATATTGCTGATGCTATGATGAAAGCTCTTGAAGAAAAAATTGGAATTAGAAGTTTCAATTCCTAGAAAATTGCATGATGAATGGGAACCTACTATCAAAGTCAGGATTAAAAATTATGAGTGTTTTACTCTATGTGTCTTGGGTGCTAGTTTTTCTACAATTCCGAAATCTTTATGTGATGTGCTTGGTCTTACTAATCTTGAAGAATGTTCTTTGAATTTGCAGAGGATTCTACTATTAAAAATCCTATCGGAAGAATTAATGATGTTCTTATTCTTGTAAATAGGAATTATGTGCCATAGATTGTATTGTTCTTGATATTGATTGCAATTCGCCTTGTCCAATTATTCTTGGTAGACCGTTTTTATGCACTATCAGTGTCGTGATTGATATGAAAGAAGGCAATATTAGGTTCCAATTTCCTTTGAGGAAAGGTATGGAACACTTCCCTAGAACAAAAATCAGGCCACCTTATGAATCAATCATGAGGGCATCTTATGGATCTCGAACCAAAGATGACAAAACTCAGATCCTTGCTTTATGCCTAGCTAAGGGCGTAAAACTATAGCGCTTGTTCGGAGGCAACCCAATGAATAAAATTTATTTTTTCTTTTTTCTTTCTGGTCTTGAGTGTTTACACAATTATGCTGCTGTTATAATTGTGTTTTTTGTTTTAATTAGTGTTTGTGCCAAGTAGAACCAATAGGATCTTCTTGGGTAATAGTTGTTTGATCTTGCTGAAAAAGACGGAAACTTTGTGCTCACAAAAATAATTGTCCAAATTCACCAGAACGTGATAATAATTCTTTTTGCAGAAGATCAATATATAAATTATCTAAGTTGTCCTAGTTTTTAACAATTTTTGTAGTTCCAGAAGTATTCAAACAAATCAGATTTCTGCAGTCTGTTCTGTTTTGACAGATTCTGTTTTCTTTGTGTTGTGTGCTTATTTTGATGGCTTTATGGTTTTATTTGATGAGCTTTTGCCATAGAAAGGTTGGAATGCAGTAGATATTATACAAAAACAAAATAAGAATTGGTTTGATACAACACTTAGTAGTGGTTTATTTTTCTTACACTGACGGATCTCACGAAGGTTTTGTTAAGTTATGTGTGATTGAACTTTTCAAGTTTTGGGTTATCTTACGATGGATGAAGGAAGGATGTAAGAGCCTAAGCTTGGGCATGCCCCGTCATCCCAAGCTATTATCCAAGAATGAGCAACCAACTAAGCTTGGTGATGCCCCCGAGCGGCAGCCCCGCTTTCTTCCAACAACTATCGGTATTTTACTCGAGGCTATATTTTTATTTGTCACATGATATGTGTTTGGCTTGGAGCGTCTTGTATGATATGTGTCTTTGCTTGTTTTATTTTGTGTTTTAAGTCATCAATCCTTGCTGGACACACCTGTTTGAGAGAGCCAAAATTATATCATGACTTGTTAGAATTGCTCTCTATGCTTCACTTAAATCTTTTATGAGCTAGGACTTGTTCTAGTGCTTCACTTATATCTTTTTGAGCACGGTGTGCTTTGTTATTTTTGAAGAAAGCTCTCTTGCTTCACTTAAATTATTTTGAGAGAAAGAAATTTTTTATGCTCATGATCTTAACTTATATTTGTTTGAGCTTATGAAAAGCAACACACGAAAATTAGTCCCAAAGTGATAGATATCCAAGAAGGATAAAGAAATAAAGAAAAAAATGTCATGAAGATCATTGGACAAAATAAACTTGATTCTTAGTAATAGTTTTGAGATAGTTATGTTGATGAGTAATTGTTCTCTAGTAAGAATATTGGTGTCAAGGTTTGTGATTCCCAATGCATGCACGAAACTCAATAATCATCAATGAAAATTATATCCTACTTGTGGGGCATTATTCGGTGTTAATTATGCTTAATGCTTGCCTATGAGATTATTCGTTTCTTGGTTGGTTGCTTCCCAATCTTTTGCTAGCCTTCACTTTGCACCAAGTATGACCTCTACTTGTGCATACAAAATCCTTTAAACCAGTTTTGCCACATGTGTCCACTATATCTACCTATATGCGGTATTATTTTGCCGTTCTAAGCAAATTTGCATGTGTCATCTCTAATTTTCAAAATAAAATTCTCTTTTGTGTGTTTGTTTCGCTCGTGGAACGGTAACAGGTGGCTAATATTTTCCATGCTGGATGTGTTATTCTCAAGATGAGTGTTTATTCACTTGTCATTGCACGAGAGTAAGGCAAAGGTCTTAGGGATGCCCAGTCCCGAATGCAAAAATGAATTTACTTTATGTTGTCAAATAATAAATTCCTTGGAAAGTGTTGGTATGGAGGGCACCCGTGGATACGGTTAGCCATGGAAAGTGAAAGTATGGTGGGAAAAGGAATAAACTTTATTTTCTATTTGGGAACCGCCTATGATATATCTAGCATGGAAAGTGTTGGTAACTCTAAGTCGTTTTCATTGGTGGGATGCATACACCTCCCAAAATGTTTTTATCTCTAAGTTTTTCGCTTTGAGCTCTGACACCTCTACAAATCCCTACTTCCCTCTACGAAGGGCCTTTCTTTTACTTTATGCAATTTTTATTTTTGAATTCGAGTCTCCATCTTCTCTCATAAAAAGCACCAACTAGGAGGCAATATGACCGTGCTTAAGTACTGGGTGTAGTTAATATTCGAGTTTGTTTCATGAATGGATCAATGATTGAGCATGATGGGCTAGGGATAACTTATTTTAGCGTTGATATTTTGAAAGACATGGTTGCTTGTTGATATGCTTGAGTATCTAAATTATTATGTCAAAACTAGACTATTGCTTTGAATCACATAAAAGTCCAAATGTCCATGCTATAAAAAAAGAATATGATACGACATGGTGAACAACACTCCACATAAAAAATTCTGTTTTCATCACTTACCTACTCGAGGACGAGTAGGAGTTAAGCTTGGGGATGCCAATACGTCTTCAACGTATCTATAATTTTTGATTATTCCATGTTGTTTTATTATCAATCTTGGATGTTTTATAGTCATTTTATATCATTTTTTGGTACTAACCTATTGACATAGTGCCAAGTGCCAGTTGCTATTTTTTCCATGTTTTTTACATCGCAGGAAATCAATATCATACGAAGTCCAAATGCCACAAAACTCCACGATGATTTTAATGGGCCAGAAGGAAGGCAATGGGCCCTGGTTGCACCTGGGGGGTGCCCCGAGGGGGGCACAACCCACCAGGGCACGCCAGGAGGCCCAGGCGCGCCCTGGTGGGTTGTGCCCACCTCGGGTGCCCCCGGACCGCCTCTTTGCTCTATAAATACCCCCAAAATACCAGAACCCTAGAAGCGTCGACGAAATATTCATCCAGCCGTCGCAGAGTCCAGATCAACCAGATCCAATCTAGACACCATCTCGGATGGGGTTCACCACCTCCATTGGTGCCTCTCAGATGATGCGTGAGTAGTTCTTTGTAGACCTTCGGGTCTGTAGTTAGTAGCTAGATGGCTTTCTCTCTGTCGTTGAATTCTCAATACAATGGTCTCTTGGAGATCCATACGATGTAACTCTTTCTGCGGTGTGTTTGTTGGGATCTGATGAACTTTGAGTTTATGACCAGTAGATATCTATTTATATCCATGAAAGTTATTTGAGTTTCTTTGATCTATTATATGCATGATCTCTTATAGCCTCGTATTTCTTCTCCGATATTTGGGTTTTGTTTGGCCAACTTGATCTATTTATCTTGCAATGGGAAGAGGTGTCCGGTAGTGGGTTCGATCTTGCGGTGCTCGATCCCAAAGGACAAAAGGGAACCGACATGTATGTATCGTTGCTACTAAGGATAAAAGACGAGATCTATATCTACCGCCATATTTATAAACGGATCTTGTCTACATCATGTCATCGTTCTTATTGCATTACTCCATTTTTTCATGAAATTAATACACTAGATGCATGATGGACAGCGGTCGATGTGTGGAGTAATAGTAGTAGATGCAGACAGGAGTCAGTCTACTAATCTTGGACATGATGCCTATGTAATGATCATTGCCTGGATATCTTCATAATTATTTGAGGTTCTATCAATTTCCCAACAATAATTTGTTTACCCACCGCTTGCTATTTTTCTCGAGAGATGCCACTAGTGAAACCTACGGCCCCGGTCTTCTTTTCTCATTTATTTGCTTTGCGATCTACTTTTTCCTTGCATTTATTTTCAGATCTATTAAACCAAAAATACAAAAATACTTTGCTGCACTTTATTTTATTTGTGATCTATTATTTCAATCTATTACAACTTTCTCCCGTCCATGCACTGTTTCTGGCGCCGTACTGCTACCTCTTGAGCATGCGTTGGTTTTCCCTTGAAGAGGAAAGGGTGATGTAGCAAAGTAGCGTAAGTATTTCCCTCATTTTTTGAGAACCAAGGTATCAATCCAGTAGGAGGCCACACGCAAGTCCCTCGTACCTACACAAACAAATAAGAACCTTGCAATCAACGCGATAAAGGGGTTGTCAATCCCTACTCGGCTTCTTGCAAAAGTGAGATCTGATCGAGATGATAAGATAATATTTTTGGTATTTTATGATAAAGACTGAAAGTAAAGATTTCAAAATAAATGGCGACAGAAATAGCTAGTTGACGGTATATTAATATGATGGAAAATAGACCCGGGGGCCATTGGTTTCACTAGTGGCTTCTCTCAAGATATCATAAGTATTACGGTGGGTGAACAACTTACTGTCGAGCAATTGATAGAAAAGTGTATAGTTATGAGAATATCTAGGCATGATCATGTATATAGGCATCACGTCTGCGACAAGTAGACCAAACGATTCAAGGCATACTACTATTACTCCACACATCGACAGCTATCCAAAGATGCATCTAGAGTATTAAGTTCATAAGAACAGAGTAACACATTAGGCAAGATGACATGATGTAGAGGGATAAACTCAAGCAATATGATATTAACCCCATCTTTTTATCCTCGATGGCAACAATACAATACGTGTCGTTTCCCCTTCCGTCACTCGGATCGAGCAACGCAAGATTGAACCCAAAGCTAAGCACTTCTCCCATTGCAAGAAAGATCAATCTAGTAGGCTAAACCAAATTGATAATTCAAGGACTTGCAAAGATAAAAAATCATACATAAAAGAATTCAGAGGAGATTCAAATATTGTTCATAGATAATCTTGATCTTAAACCCACAATTCATCGGATCTCGACAAACACACCACAAAAAGAGTTACATCGAATAGATCTCCAAGAAGATCGAGGAGAACTTTGTATTGAGATCCAAAGAGAGAGAAGAAGCCATCTAGCTAATAACTATGGACCCGAAGGTCTGAGGTAAACTACTCACACATCATCGGAGAGGCTATGGTGTTGATGTAGAAGCCCTCCATGATCGATTCCCTCCCAGAAGCGCGGAAAAAGGCCCCAAGATGGGATCTCACGGGCATGTAAGGTTGCGGCGGTGGAAATAGGGTTTCGTGGTGCTCCTGGACGTTTTCGGGGTATATGAGTATATATAGGAGGAAGAAGTAGGTCGGTGGAGTTGCGAGGGGCCCACGAGGGTGGGGGCGCACCTCCCTGCCTCGTGGCCTCCTCGCTTCTTTCTTGACGTCCACTCCAAGTCCTCTGGATCACGTTTGTTCCAAAAATCACTCTCCCGAAGGTTTCATTCCGTTTGGATTTCGTTTGATATTCCTTTTCTGCGAAACTCTAAAATAGGCAAAAAAGCAGCAATTTGCACTGGGCCTTGGGTTAGTAGGTTAGTCCCAAAGATAATATAAAAGTGTATAATAAAGCCCATTAAACATCCAAAACAGATAATATAATAGCATGGAACAATACAAAATTATAGATACGTTGGAGACGATCAAGCATCCCCAAGCTTAATTCCTGCTCGTCCTCGAGTAGGTAAACGATAAAAACAAATTTTTTGATGTGGAATGCTACCTAGCATATTCTTCAATGTAATTTTCTTTATTGTGGCATGAATGTTTAGATCTGAAAGATTCAAGATAAAAATTTAATATTGACATAAAAATAATAATAGTTCAAGCATACTAACTAAGCAATTATGTCTTCTCAAAATAACATGGCCAAAGAAAGTTCATCTCTACAAAATCATATAGTTTGGTCATGCTCCATTTTCGTCACACAAGAATGCTCTCATCATGCACAACCCCAATGAAAAGCCAAGCAATTGTTTCATACTTTAGTAATCTCAAACTTTTTTCAAATTTCACGCAATACATGAGCGTGAGCCATGGATATAGCACTATGGGTGGAATAGAATAATGATGGGGGTTATGTGGAGAAGACAAAAAAGGAGAAAATCTCACATTGACGCGGCTAATCAATGGGCTAGGGAGATGCCCATCAATTGATGCCAATGCAAGGAGTAGGGATTGCCATGCAACGGATGCACTAGAGCTATAAATGTATGAAAGCTCAACAAAAGAAACTAAGTGGGTGTGCATCCAACTTGCTTGCTCACGAAGACCTAGGGCATTTGAGGAAGCCCATTGTTGGAATATACAAGCCAAGTTCTATAATGAAAAATTCCCACTAGTATATAAAAGTGACAAAACTAGAGACTCTCTATCATAAAGATCATGGTGCTACTTTGAAGCACAAGTGTGGAAACAGGATAGTAGCATTGTCCCTTTTTTTTTTCTTTTTTGGGCTCTTTTTGGGACAATGATGTATTAATGATGATCATCACACTTCTATTTATTAACAACTCAATGATTACAACTCGATACTAGAACAATATATGACTCTATATGAATGCCTCCGGCGGTGTACCGGGATGGGCAATGAATCAAGAGTGACATGTATGAAATAATATGCATGGTGGCTTTGCCACAAATAAAATGTCAACTACATGATCATGCAAGGCAATATGACAATGATGAAGCGCGTCATAATAAACAAAACGGTGGAAAGTTGCATGGCAATATATCTCGGAATGACTATGGAAATGCCATAATAGGTAGGTATGGTGGCTGTTTTGAGGAAGATATAAGGAGGTTTATGTGTGATAGAGCATATCGTATCACGGGGTTTGGATGCACCGGCGAAGTTTGCACCAACTCTCAAGGTGAGAAAGGGCAATGCACTGCAATCAAGAGGCTAGCAATGATGGAAAGGTGAGAGTGTATAATCCATGGACTCAACATTAGTCATAAAGAACTCACATACTTATGGAAAAAATCTACAAGTCATCAACAACCCAGCACTACGCGCATGCTCCTAGGGGGATAGATTTGTAGGAAAAGACCATCACTCGTACCTGACCGTCACTCATAAGGAAGACAATCAAAGAACACCTCATGTTTCAAATTTGATACACAACATTTACCATATGTGCATGCTACGGGACTTGCAAACTTCAACACAAGTATTTCTCAAATTCACAACTACTCAACTAGCACAACTTTAATATCACTATCTCCATATCTCAAAACAATCATCAAGTATCACACTTCTCTTAGTATTCAATGCACTTATATGAAAGTTTTTATTATATCCATCTTGGATGCCTATCATATTAGGACTAATTTTATAGCCAAAGCAAATTACCATGATGTTCTAAAGAACTCTCAAAATAATATAAGTGAGGCATGAGAGATCAATAATTTCTATAAAATAAAACCACCACCGTGCTCTAAAAGATATAAGTGAAGCAATAGAGCAAAATTATTTAGTTCAAAAGATATAAGTGAAGCACATAGAGTATTCTAATAAATTCCGATTCATGTGTGTATCTCCCAAAAGGTGTGTACAGAAGGGATGATTGTGGTGAACTAAAAAGTAAAGGCTCAAATTATACAAGACGCTCCAAGCAAAACACATATCATGTGGTGAATAAAAATATAACATCAAGTAAAGTTACCGATGGACGAAGACAAAAGAGGGGATGCCTTCTGGGGCATCCCCAAGCTTAGGCTCTTGGTTGTCCTTGGATTAAACCTTGGGGGTGCCTTGGGCATCCCCAAGCTTAGGCTCTTGCCACTCCTTGTTCCATAATCCATCAAATCTTTTCCCAAAAACTTAAAAAACTTCACAACACAAAACTCAACAGAAAATCTCATGAGCTCCGTTAGCAAAATAAAACAAACCACCACCTTAAGGTACTATAATGAACTCATTTTTTATTTATATTGGTTTTAAACCTACTGTATTCCAACTCCTCTATGGTTCATAACCTCCTATACTATCCATAGATTCATCAAAATAAGCAAACAACACACGAAAAACAAAATCTGTCAAAAACAGAACATTCTGTATCAATAAGATTTGTTTGCATATTTCTGGAACTCCAAAAATCCTGAAAAATTAGGACAACCTGGAAAATTTGTGTACTGATCTACTGCAAAAATAATTGTTAATTTATCATGTTCTGGTGAATTTTAACAATTATATTCGTGAGCGCAAAGTTTCTGTCTTTTTCAGCAAGATCAAACAACTATCACCCAAGAAGATCCTATTGGTTCTACTTGGCACAAACACTAATTAAAACATAAAACCACATCTAACTAGAGGCTAGATCAAAGATTTATTACTAAACAGAACCAAAAGCAAAAAAGAAAATATAAAATTGGGTTGCCTCCCAACAAGCGCTATCGTTTAACGCCCCTATCTAGGCATAAAAGCAAGGATAGATCTAAGTATTGCATCTTTGGTAGGCAAACCATACGTGGCTCTCATGATAGATTCATATGGTAATTTTATTTTCTTTCTAGGAAAGTGTTCCATGCCTTTTGTCGGTGTCAAAACCGGCGGATCTCGGGTAGGGGGTCCCGAACTGTGTGTCTAGGCGGATGGTAACATGAGACAAGGGACACAATGTTTTTACCCAGGTTCGGGCCCTCTCGATGGAGGTAAAACCCTACTCCTGCTTGATTAATATTGATGATATGGGTAGTACAAGAGTAGATCTACCACGAGATCAAGGAGGCTAAACCCTAGAAGCTAGCCTATGGTATGATTGTTGATGATGAAGTTGTCCTACGGACTAAAACCCTCCGGTTTATATAGACACGGATAGGTTAGGGTTACACGAGTCGGTTACAATGGTAGGAGATCTACATATCCATATCGCCAAGCTTGCCTTCCATGCCAAGGAAAGTCCCATCCGAACACATGACGAAGTCTTCAATCTTGTATCTTCATAATCTTGGAGTCCGGCCGTGGACACGGTCAAATATCCGGACACTCCCCTAGTCGGGACTCCCTCGGTAGCCCGAACCAGGCTTCAATGACGATGAGTCCGGCGCGTTGATTGTCTTCGGCATTGCGAGGCGGGTTCTTCTCCAAATTCCATATACTTGTCAAACAGTGTCCGGCTTCTGATAAATGCTGTGCTCTTCAGCTTCTACGCCCAATAATGGCAATATTCCACGTGTTTGGATGAATGTGAACAGCAGGTATTTTACAATTACCCCCTATCCATGCAAATGAGCCGCCCATAAAGGGGCAAGGATCTAGATCTGAGTCACACCATCTCCCCTTGCAAGCCTTCATCGGACGCCTCGACCCAAGTCCATTCCATCATGGGCCGGTCGGCCTGCTCCTCTTCTCGCGCCTCAGCCCTCAGCCAGAAATTGGGAGAGATGTAGTCCCGCATAACGAGCTAGTTATACTCCAAACTAAGGGGTTTCTCCCCCAGCCTTCTTGGTTCCGGTTCGAGCTGGACTGCGCCACCTACAAGGGCGGAAAGCAAGCGGAGGCGTCCCAATCCCTCTAAAGGAGAGCGGGTGTGCTTCATCTCTTATCTAGTAAGAGGCCTCGGATTTCCCATCCATCCGCTTTCTCCGGGGCTCTTGGAGTTCTCTGACCTCCAATTGCACCATCTTACTCCCGCCTCCATCCCGCACATCGCGGGCTTTGTGGCCCTTTGCGAACTATTCTTGGGCGTTGAGGCTCACTTGGATTGTGGAAGAGAATATTCGCCTAGTGCCCCGTTCTCATGAGGGGTCAATATATCAAGTGGGCGGAGCCGAGCTATGGCGCATCGCCGGGACCGTATACCTGTCCGGAACCCCAAAGAAGGCGTCCGAAGACTAGCCTTTGGAATGGTTTTATATGGAGGATGTCCCGCTGCCCGATCCTGTTCAGATCGGCCTTCCGGAGTTCAACAACGCTCCTCTGAAGAAGCGCCTAAGCTGGCGTCCTCGGAGCCTCCGGAGAGAAGATGACCAGGATGTCTGTTATTTGATGAGCCGAATAAGGTTACTGGCTCATGCCGGATTGACCATGCCAGGGGTCATGGCAATCTGCATTATGAGGGGAGTGCAGCCGCTTCAATACAGAGGCCACCCCATGTGGGACTTCAGCGGGAGGACGGCGCTACCGCCACGGCCGCAAAGGGCGGAATCGATCACCGAACTGGTGAAGACCTTATCCGCCATGTACAAAGGAGAGGAGGAGGACTTCCTCCGTCTCAACCCATCGAAGGAGTTTCCTTGAGTAATCCTCGAATTTGGGTAAGCAAACATCTTTGCGATCTGTCCGATCCATGTTCCCGTAGTTAAATATCTCATTTCATGGTTTTGTTTTTCGCAGGACCTGCGCCGGACTGTGGAGAAGATACACAGCCCGTCTCCACAACCCGAGGATCCAGAACGGTCCCTCGATCCGACCTCCGAAGAGGATCCGGATATAAAGGTGGAGTTGATCGATGGGGTATTCTACCAACTTAGCGTCGACAACGCGTTGGTCGCCATTACGGCGGATTACCCCGGAATATTTCCAAGCCTCCACAGTAAAGGAGACCGAGATCCCAAAATTACGATAACGACCCATCCGTGCTTTATTATTGATCACCGTATACCGATGGTGTTTAGCAGGGGGTACCTTGAGGCAGGAAGCCGAGCCTGCAAGTGACCAACAAAAGGCGGTCTGCCCCCGCAGTTAAAAAGAAGTGCGGTCCGGATCGAAACTCCGCCGCAGCGGTATGGCATGTCACCGTACACCTGTGATTGATTCCTGGAAGGCGAACTAATCGCCGATATCCTTTTCAGGAAAAAGAGCGCTCGTCGGACTGAATCCGGAGAGGTTGCTGATCGAACCTTCACCGGACAGGCTTCAAAGCCGGGTTGGAGGTCGAGGCGAAAGACGAGACATGCGTCGGATGTTCCTCCGACGGAGGATGCCGACAGCTGTCCGCCACCAACTCCGAGGTGGAGAGCGCCTTGAACCACAGCGCCGCGACGCTTCTTATGTGACGTGGCGTGTTTCTCCCGGAGGCCTTGAATGCCTTTGAGTCGGAGATGCGCACCTCCGTACGCTCAAGATGGACTAGCCAGAGCCACGGAGGCGTTATGTGAAGGACATACGGGTAAGTAATTTTGTGATGGTATATGCCAAGAGTCTCCGAGAGACTTAAAATAGTTAGAATAACTGATTTGAGGATCATTTGTTATGCAGGATCTTACAAAAAGAATACCCGATTGTCCCAGGAGCTCAAAGAGTGCAAAGCCCAACTTGAGGCCGCACTAGCGCTGCAGGGGGAGCTACAGAGACCCCTGCTGGTAATATATGCTTCAAAAGATAAATAATTTAGGAAGTGCAGCGTGTGTGTAAAGCTGACAAAAACATTGCAGATGGCGCCGGACTGGATCCGGACAAGCAACAGCTCTTGCGCCAGTTAAAGGCCGGCGAGCGTGTGCTACAAGGGTGCAGCGGGGAGAAGAATAACCTCCAAGACACGAACACCAAGCTGGGCGAGGAACTGAAGGACGTTCATGCCCGATTATCCGACTCCGTAAAGGGAGAATCGACGGCCGTCAGCGGCATTTTCAAGTAGTGCTTGAGCGAACTTTGAAAGAGTTCGGCGAGGAAGGCGACTAACATAAACATGTATGTAGGTTTGCTCACAGTCGTCCCGAGGAGGAGATGCCCAATTAAATCGGGTGATCTCCTTCCCGACTATTCGTCAACCGCGAAACGAAGTCCGCAAGTGATGAAAGGCATCGGTCAAGCCTTGTGGCCATCAATCTCCCTTTCGAAGGCATTGGGGAGCCGACGGAGCTGACTTCAAGGTGCACGCGGCGCGCTTCCGCTATGGAAGATATCGGCCTGCCGTCAAGGCGCCAGGAGGCTGGGCCATGGTGAAGACACGGTACCACGGCTGACCCAAACCACATGGCCGAGGTCGGACTGTGGGGCCGAATGGGATGGAGATCCCCAGCAAGTTAGTGTACGACCAAGTAGAATTGGCCGCCAAGTATTCCCAAAGAAGATTGTAAATTAGATAGCCTATTAGATGGCATTGAGGAGGAATACAATGAGTCGAATTGACTATGTAAAAAGATGACATTAAAGAAATGTCTTCTAGCCGGATTGTAGATCGTTTGTCATAGCGGACCTTTTCGCTTCAACCGCCGGACGCAATAGTCCGGAGTGTGTCCGAATACCCTCGTGGTTATATAAGAACCGTGGTATGCATGAAGACAAGGCGTAGGGGTCATTGTTGCTGTATCAGACAAGTGCCCAACTAGTTATGCGATATTACATGGGTAGTAAGAAGCATCTTCCAGGAGAATAGTTCCGTTAAGGGTTCCTTTCATTGGGTGCATGCCCTAAAGTGCATGTCAAGCTGCTATGAAAGCGTAAAATCATCTGAGGGGCAGATGGGTAAAAAGTTAAAAATCATCTTTCAATTCACCGACCGAATATTCCCTTAAGAACGCTAGCTTCGGCTTCACCTAGTCTGAGGTACACATCCGCTGACCCGGCGATAACAATCACAGAGGTGCTCCTTTACCACCTAGCCGAACAATCGGGAACGAGGGGTAAGCACGAGGAGCCAGCAACCCAACTTGGCCAAAAGCGAAGTCATATCGATGCATATAATGGTGAATAAAGGGTACATGCGGAAGTTTAACACATGTGCTTTGGGCATGAAGCTCAGATAAATAAGCTTACATAAAGAAGCCCCGTGTATAATGAGTGCGGAAACGCAAACGAGCCTCTAAAGGCTACAAGGAGAAGAAGGAGGAAGGAGAGAAATAAAAGACAGCAAAAAATAAAAATAAAGAATGCGCACGGAGGAAGGAGACGAACTTGAAGTCCGGCACTAAGGCGTAGAATCTTCATAGGCAGACTCTGCGTTCCATGGGTTCGGCTCAAGTCGGTTATCCGATGCATTTCGTGAGCGGTATGCTCCGCCGGTCGGGACCTGGTCGATGATGAAGGGACCTTCCCATTTGGGCTTGAGTTTGTCCTTTTTCTTGTCCGTGAGCGTAGAACTAGTTCGCCAACGTTATAAGCTTTGGCCCGCATTTCTCTGTATTGATATCTTCGAGCCTGCTGTTGATAGAATGCGGAACGATGCTTTTTGCCACGTCGCTCCTCCTCCAATGCGTCCAAACTGTCCTGCCGATCGAAGTTCGGCTTCTCTTTCTTCATACATGCGCTTTTCGAGGTGAGTCATGAATTATGTCGCAGGCAAGACTGCCTCTGCAAGGCCGTACCTCATAAAAATGGTGTGAATCCGGTAGTGCGATTCGGCGTGGTCCGCAGCCCCCAGTCGGAGTCGAGCTCCTCAACCCAAAGGCGTGTTAGATTCCTTGAGGGACCGCACTAGTGCGGGTTTAATGCCGCTCATGATTAGACCCGTTTGCCGTTCGACTTGACCATTAGTTTGAGGGTGATAGATCGAGGCGTAATCGAGCTTGATGCCCATGTTTTTGCACCATAGTTTGACCTCATCTACCGTGAAGTTGGTGCCGTTATCGATGATGATCTTGTGGGGAACACCGTAACGGTGTACAACCCGGATATGAAGTCTATCACCGTCCGGATTCGCCGTTTAACGAGGCTAGCCTCTATCCATTTGGTGAATTTATCTACCATGACCAATAGGTATTTCTGCATGTGGGTTCCTCCCTTAAGGGGTCCAACCATGTCAAGCCCCTGCATCATGAACGGCCGGTGATGGGTATAGTCCTAAGGGCGGTGGGTGGCATGTGGCTTTGGTTAGCAAAAAGCTGGCAACCGACGCATCGTTGGACTAAGTCCTACGCATTTGCCCGGGCCGTCGGCCAATAAAATCCTGTGCGGAAGGCCTTGCCTCCAAGGGCCCGGGCTGCGGCGTGGTGCCCACCTAGTCCGGCATGAATTTCAGCCAGGAGGGTTCGCCCTTCCTCTTCAGAGATACACCTTTGCAGGACTCCGGTAGTGCTTTTCTTATAAAGCTCTCCCTCGTGGAATTTATAGGCTTTAGAACGCCGTACTATGCAGCGGGCCTCATTTTGGTCTTCGGGTCGTTCCTGCCTAGTTAGGTAGGCTAGGAGTGGTTCCGTTCACGGGGCGATAACCGCCATTATTTCGTGAGCAGAGGGTGTTATCTCGGGGCGAGCCTCCGGTTGTGTCAGACTGTTCGGCATCGGGCGGTGCGGTTGGGTCCGGATTATTATTGCTGGACTCTCCTTCCCATAGTACGGATGGCTTGAACAGCCGTTCCAAAAAGATATTGGGTCGCATCGCGCTTTGCGCCGATGCGTGCCAATATATCCGCCGCCTAGTTGTTATCCCGGGCTATATGATGAAATTCTAGCCCTTGAACCCGTCTTGACATTTTTAGGACCGCATTGCGGTATGCTGCCATTTTCGGATCTTTGGCGTCAAAGTCTCCATTTATTTGAGATATTGCGAGGTTTGAATCCTCGCGCACCTCTAGGCGTTGAATGCCCATGGAGACCGCCATCCGGAGGCCGTCGCGGAAGGGCCTCGTATTCGGCCTGCGTTGTTGGAGTCCGTATACATTATCTGAAGGGCGTATTGGACTGAGTCTCCGGTTGGGGACGTGTGACGGCGCCAGCCCCTGTGCCAGCCAACATTTTGGAGCCGTCAAAATGCATGATCCAATTGGAGTATGCGCCATACTCTTTAGGGAGTTCGGCTTCAGTCCATTCGGCCACGAAGGCGGCCAAAACCTGCGACTTGATAGCTCGTCATGGCTTATAAGTTATGTCGAATGGAAGGAGCTCTATGGCCCATTTAGCAATCCGCCCGGCGTCAAGGTCGGTTGTTTATAATGTCGTTAAGAGGTACTTGAGGCTACCGTTATCGAACACTCTTGAAAGTAGTGTCGCAGCTTCCGGATGCCATGAACACCGCATATGCTATCTTTTGATAGTGTGGGTACCGGACTTGCATGGAGTGAGGACGGTGGACACATAATAGACCGGTTTTGAGCAGGGGAACCGGTGTCCGTCCGTTCTCGTTCGACGACGAGCACCGGCCCGACAACTTGATGTGTTGCGGTGATATATAATAACATTGGTTCGCCAGCGTTAGGCGGCCAGACCGGATTTGTTGCCGAATGGCCTTTATTTCTTCGAGTCCGGCCGTGGCGGCATCCGTCCACTCGAAGTGTTGATGCGGCGGAGGCGGTAAAGAGGTAATGCCTTTTCTCCTAAACGGGAGATAAAGCGGCTTAGAGCCGCTACACATCCCGTCAATTTTTGTATTTGTTTGAGTTCTTTTGGAATGTCCAATTGTGACAGAGCTCGAATCTTGGCTGGGTTTGCTTCTATTCCTCTACCGGACACAATGAAGCCTGTGGAGCTTTCCGGCCGAACGCCGAAGACGCATTTTTCCGGATTGAGCTTGATGTCATATCTTCAAGATTGTCGAATGTGAGCCTCAAATCGTCTACTAGAGTTTCGGCGTGTTTGGTTTTGACGACCACGTCATCTACATATGCTTCCACCGTTTTGCTGATCTGGTTGGCGGACATGTACGAATCATCTGCGCTGATATGTTGCGCGGCGTTTTTGAGCCCAAAGGGCATTATGTTGAAGCGAGCGGGCCGTATGGAGTGATGAATGCTGTTGCGGCGAGTGCGGCTCTACCATCTTGATTTGGTGGTAGCCAGTACGCCACGAGGAAGCACAATGAGTCGTGGTCCTGCTGTGGCGTCAATGATTTGATCAATTCGCGGGAGGGAAGGGATCCTTTGGGCAAGCCTTATTGAGGTCTTTGAAATAAACACATAGGCGCCAGGATTTATCCTTCTTTGGTACCATCACCAGGTACGCTAGCCAGTCCGGAAGTTTTATATCTCTGATGAATCCGGCCTCCAAAAGATTGGCTAGCTCCTCTCCCATGGCCTTTGTCTCTTTGGTTCTAAAAGCGCCCGAAGAGCCTGTTTGGTAGCTTGAATCCTTTTAGGATATTTAGGCTATGCTCTTCGGCCTGGCGTGGGATTCTGGCATATCTGAAGGGTGCCGAGCAAAGATGTCCCGATTTTCTTGTAGAAATTTTCGTAGTCTGGCGTCTACATCGTGGTTTAATTGTGTCCCGATGGAGGCCGTCTTTGCGAATCCGTTGGGTGGACTTGGAATTTGACTATTTCATCCGCTGGTTTAAAAGAAGTGGACTTGGATCTTTTATCAAGTATCACATCGTCCTGTTCACCGTGGAAGCGCATCGCGGTGAGTTCCTCGGCCGCTAGGGCTTGGATAGTGCCTCGAGGGCTAGTGCGGCTGTCTTATTTTCGGTAGCGGAGCGCTATGCTCGGAGCACTAGCGAGAGTGATGATGCCATTCGGACCGGGCATTTTAAGCTTCATGTACCCGTAATGGGGTATAGCTTGGAAAATTGTGAATGCCTCTCGTCCTAGTATCGCATGATATCCGCTGTTGAATGGGGCCACTTGAAATGTGACCTCCTCGGACCTGTAATTGTCCGTGAGCGAACACTACATCCAGCGTGATTTTTCCTGTGCGGCATACTTCCCGGTGGGTATTATTCCTCTAAAGGTTGTGCTTTGCTTCGCTCAATGCGATTCCATCTATTTCCATCTTTCGAGAGTTTCCTCATAGATGAGGTTTAGTCATTGTCGCCATCCATGAGTACCTTAGTGAGGCGAAGCCGTCTACTATCGGGCCGAGAACCAATGCGGTGGTGCCGGGTAGTTCGAATTTAGGTTAAATCGCATTGAAGGTAATAGCCGTGTTACTCCATGGATTCATTGTTGCTACTTGGTAGACTTGACAAGGTTGCGGAGTTGTCCTTGTTATTTGATGCGAAAGTCTCAAGACTGTTAAGACCGTCTTGGTGTTCTTTGGGCTGGGATTCGAAGCTAGAAGCTCTTCGCCACTTTTCGCCACTGCCGTAGTATCCAAAGCATGCTCGAAGGCTATGAGTTGGAGCGCGCCTCATGCTATGAATTTTGCAGGTCCGTTTAGCCAACCCTCCGATGCGGTTCCGTACCCTTTAGGGGTTTTGGTTTTTGGTATTCAATCCGGTGCTTGATAATGATGCACCCTTTTGTTCCGGACTAGGGATGTATTCAGGCCGGATTATCCCAAAATTTACTTTCGGTTTTCGAGCGCTCCATTGCACAATATTTTTTGTACTATGGTCGCCAAGTCGACAAAGCGTGTGATTTCCTTGACGGCTTATGGCGTTTAGTATTCCCTTGTCCATGCAATTATTGCAAAAATTGGGATTGTGTCCTCCTCTCGGCGATCCTTTATCCTGTTCATAACCGGGAGGAATCGCCCGATAATGGTGTCTTGTTTCACCGGGCTCTTGCCGAATTCGAGAGAGATCGCCAATGTTTGGGTGGGCGGGTGGCATTAAATCCGGAACCCCGTCCAATTCGGCCGAGAAGTTTCTGAACTCGGAATTCTGGATTTTTGAGTGCAATCCAATGAGTCCGGCCCGCCGCCTGACTTTAGGGTCAGGGCTTGATCAACATACGTCCCTCCGCTGGAGTCCGCATGGAGGGATCGGGAATCCGGACGTAACTAGTCCTTAAGGTAGGGGAAGAATCGCCGCATTGCTCCTCTATCGCAGTAACATGATGGGTAGCCAGGGGAGAGTTGATCTCTCTTAGATCGGTTTTAGGCCCGATCCGTTCGTAATCTGTGGCGACTCCCAGGGCGGTGATGCGATCAAAGAGCTCATTTATGGAGGAGAGCTCGATCGGATCTAACTATTCTGCCAGTTCCGAACTAACATGAAGATTGGATTTGATGACTCGAGAAGTCATCGTTGGCGCGGAGGCCGAACTGGCGGTCATGAGAAAACCGCCAAGCCGAAGAGTCGACCGATGGCCAAGGCTTCTTTGGCGAAGGTGTCGCCTTTAAAGACGAGGCGAGGCATCCCACCGACGGCGACGGCATTGCAGGAACTCTCAATAAAAGCACCAATGTCGGTGTCAAACCGCGGATCTCGAGTAGGGGTCCCGAATCGTGCGTCTAGGCGGATGGTAACAGGAGACAAGGGACACAATGTTTTTACCCAGGTTCGGGCCCTCTCGATGGAGGTAAAACCCTACTCTGCTTGATTAATATTGATGATATGGGTAGTACAAGAGTAGATCTACCACGAGATCAAGGAGGCTAAACCCTAGAAGCTAGCCTATGGTATGATTGTTGATGATGAAGTTGTCCTCTGGACTAAAACCCTCCGGTTTATATAGACACCGGATAGGTTAGGGTTACACAGTAGTCGGTTACAATGGTAGGAGATCTACATATCCGTATCGCCAAGCTTGCCTTCCACACCAAGGAAAGTCCCATCCGGACACGGGACGAAGTCTTCAATCTTGTATCTTCATAGTCTTGGAGTCCGGCCGTGACGATAGTCCGGCTATCTGGACACCCCCTAGTCCGGGACTCCCTCACCTTTCCTTAATGGAAATTGGAATCTAATATTCCCTTCTTTCATATCAATAATTGCACCAATCGTTCTAAGGAAAGGTCTACCAAGAATAATAGGACATGAAGGATTGCAATCTATATCAAGGACAATGAAATCTACGGGCACATAATTCCTATTTGCAACAATAAGAACATCATTAATTCTTCCCATAGGTTTCTTAGTGGTGGAATCTGCGAGACGCAAGTTTAAGGAACAATCATCAAATTCACGGAAACCTAACACATCACACAAAGTTTTTGGAATCATGGAAATGCTAGCACCCAAATCACACAAAGCATAGCATTCATGATCTTTAATCTTAATTTTAGTAGTAGGTTCCCTCTCATCATATAGTTTTTTAGGGATAGAAACTTCTAATTCAAGCTTTTATTCATAGGATTGCAATAGAGCATCAAAGATATGTTTGGTAAAAGCCTTATTTTGACTATAAGCATGCGGAGAATTTAGCACGGATTGCAACAAGGAAATACAATCTATTAAAGAACAATTATCATAATTAAATTCCTTGAAATCCAAAATAGTGGGTTCATTGCTATGTAAAGTTTTGACCTCTTCAATCCCACTTTTACCAATTTTTGCATCAAGATCTAAAAACTCCGAATCATTGGGACGCCTTTAACTAAAGTTGACTAATCTTGAGTCCCATCACTATCAAGATTCATATTGCAAAACAAAGATTTAATAGGAGACACATCAATCACTTTTAGATCTTCATCCTTATTTCCTTCTAGATCTTCGGTTTACGGCCATCTTATTAACTAAGGTGGCCTGCTTATCCAAAATTTGGGCTATTAACTTTTCAAGATGAGCAAACTGAGATTTCAAACCATAGAATTCCTTAGACATATCATCAAGCTCTTTATTCATGTACTCCATAAAGCCTTTTTGTTCTTTAAGCTCGTTTCTAAAGAAATTGTTATGTTCAAAATGCAAAGTCATAAAGCTTCTAACGTTGTTTTCAATTTCTTACAACCTTCTAAGTGTTGGGGAACATAATAATTTCAAAAAAAATCCTACGCACACGCAAGATCATGGTGATGCATAGCAACGAGAGGGGAGAGTGTCGTCTACGTACCCTCATAGGCGATGGCGGAAGCGTTATAACAACGCCGGTTAATGTAGTCGTGACGTCTTCACGATCGACCGATCCTCGCATCGAACGTATTTACACCTCCGCGTTCAAAGACACGTTCAGCTTCGGTGGCGTCCCCGCCGAACTCATGATCCAGTAGAGCTTCAAGGAAGATCTTCGTCAGCATGATGGCGTGTTGACGGTGATGATGATGCTACCGACGCAGGGCTTTGCCTAAGCACCGCTATGATATTACCGAGGTGGATTATGGTGGACGGGGGCACCGCACACGGCTAAGAGATCAATGATCAATTGTTGTGTCTCCAAGGGGTGCCCCCCTCCCCGTATATAAAGGAGTGGAGGACGGGGAGGGGGTCGGCCTCCTATGGCGCGCCCCATGAGGAGTCCTCCCATCGGGAGTAGGACTCCCCCCTTCCAAGTAGGAGTAGGAGAGGAGAAGGAAGGGAGAGAAGGAGAGAAGGAAAGGGGGGCGCCGCCCCCTCCTCCTTGTCTAATTCGGACAAGAGGGGAGGGGGCGCGCGGCTTCCCTGGCCGCCCCTCCTCTTCTCCCACTAGGGCCCATTAGGCCCAATATACTCCTCGGGGGGTTCCGGTAACCCCCCGGTACTCTGGTATATGTCCGAAACCTCCCGAAACACTTCCGGTGTGTGAACATAGTCGTCCAATATATCGATCTTTACGTCTCGACCATTTTGAGACTCCTCGTCATGTCCATGATCATATCCGGGACTCCGAACTTCCTTTGGCACATCAAAACACAAAAACTCATAATACCGATCGTCACCGAACTTTAAGCGTGCGGACCCTACGGGTTCGAGAACTACGTAGACATGAACGAGACACGTCTCTGATCAATAACCAATAGCGGAACCTGGATGCTCATATTGGCTCCCACATATTCTACGAAGATCTTTATCGGTCAAACCGCATAACAACATATGTTGTTCCCTTTGTCATCGGTACGTTACTTGCCCGAGATTCGATCGTTGGTATCTCAATACCTAGTTCAATCTCGTTACCGGCAAGTCTCTTTACTCGTTCCATAATACATCATCCCGCAACTAACTCATTTGTTGCATTGCTTGCAAGGCTTATTATGATGTGCATTACCGAGAGGACCCAGAGATACCTCTTCGACAATCAGAGTGACAAATCCTAATCTCGATTTATGCCAACTCAACAAGTACCTTCGGAGACACCTGTAGAGCACCTTTATAATCACCCGATTCACGTTGTGACGTTTGGTAGCACACAAAGTGTTCCTCTGGTATTTGGGAGTTGCATAATCTCATAGTCATAGGAACATGTATAAGTCATGAAGAAAGCAATAACAACATACTAAACGATCAAGTGCTAAGCTAACGGAATGGGTCATGTCAATCACATCATTCTCTAGTGATGTGATCCCGTTTATCAAATGACAACTCATGTCTATGGTTAGGAAACATAACCATCTTTGATCAACGAGCTAGTCAAGTAGAGGCATACTAGTGACACTCTGTTTGTCTATGTATTCACACATGTATTATGTTTCCGGTTAACACAATTCTAGGATGAATAATAAAAATTTATCATGAAATAAAGAAATAAATAATAACTTTATTATTGCCTCTAGGGCATATTTCCTTCACTAAGGTGTGGATCAACGTTTCTAGGCAAGGCCATCGAGGGCCAACAGAACACAAGAAGCAAGAAAAAGAGGCGAATCGGAAAGAGAGGCGAATAAAACGGCAAAGGTGAAGTGGGGGAGAGGAAAACGAGAGGCAAATGGCAAATAATGTAATGCGAGGGATAAGAGTTTGTGATGGGTACTGATATGTCTCCAACATATCTATAAATTTTGATTGCTCCATGCTATATTATCTACTGTTTTAGGCAATATTGGGCTTTATTATCCACTTTTATATTATTTTTGGGACTAACCTATTAACGGAGGCCCAGCCCAGATTTGTTGTTTTATGCCTATTTCGTGTTTCGAGGAAAAGGAATATCGGCGAGTCGAAAGCGAACGAAATCAATCGGAGAAGTTATTTTTGGAAGGAAACCCACCGGATAGACTTGGACTCTCGTCGAAGATACAGGAGCTGGCCAAGAGGGTGGGGGGCGCGCCCACCTCGGCGCGCCCCGCCTCGTGGGGGCCCCAGCTCCACCGACGCACTTTGCACCCATATATACCTACGTGTCGTAAAACTTCCGTAACAGAAGTTAGATCGGGAGTTCCGGCCGCAAAACCTCCAGAGCCACCAAAACCAATCGGGACCTGTTCCAAGACTCACGGAGGGGGGAACCCTCACCGGTGGCCATCTTCATCATCCCGGCGCTCTCCATGACGAGGAGGGAGTAGTTCACCCTCGGGGCTGAGGGTATGTACCAAGAGCTATGTGTTTGATCTCTCTCTCGTGTTCTCGACTTCGCATTTATCTTGATGTATCATGAGCTTTGCTATTATAGTTGGATCTTATGTTTCTTCTCCCCCTCTACTCTCCTGTAATGGATTGAGTTTTCCCCTTTGAGTAATCTTATCGGATTGAGTCTTTAAAGATTTGAGAACACTTGATGTATGTCTTGTGTGGGATAACCGTGGTGACAATGGGTTATTCTATTGATCCACTTGATGTATGTTTTGGTGATCAACTTGCGGGTTTCATGACATTGGGAACCTATGCATAGGGGTTGGCACACGTTTTCGTCGTCATTCTCCGGTAGAAACTTTGGGGCACTCTTTGAAGTACTTTTATGTTGGTTGGATGAATCTGAGATTGTGTGATGCATATCATATAATCATGCCCACGGATACTTGAGGTGACAATGGAGTATCTAGGTGACATTAGGCTTTTGATTAATTTGTGTCTTAAGGTGTTATTCTAGTACGAACTCTAGGGCTGTTTGTGACACTTATAGGAATAGCCCAACGGATTGATTGGAAAGAATAACTTTGAGGTGGTTTCGTGCCTACCATAATCTCTACGTTTGTTCGCCGCTATTAGTGGAGTTGGAGTGACTCTATGTTGCATGTTGAGGGCTTGTTATATGATCTATCTATGTTATTATTGTTGAGAGAACTTGCACTAGTGAAAGTATGAAACCTAGGCCTTGTTTCCTATCATTGCAATACCGTTTACGCTCACTTTTACCACTTGTTACCTTGCTGTTGTTAGTATGAATTCCTTGAATATCCATGATGCTAATGATATGCAAAGCCACAAGCTTGGGGAAGCTATGTTTGATGAAGATGATATTTTTTGTCCCCCAAGCTTTGATGAGCAAATTTACTATGATGAAAGCATGTCTCCTATCTATGATGATTATTGTGATGACACGTATGCTTTAAAGAATAATGATAACCATGAAACTTGTCACCTTGATCTTAATTTTCAATCACATGATAGTTATTTTGTTGAGTTTGCTCCCACTACTATTCAAGAGAAGAATTTTACTTATGTGGAGAGTAGTAAATTTCCTATGCTTGTAGATCATGAAAAGAATGCTTTAGGTGCTGGTTATATTGTTGAATTCATTCATGATGCTACTGAAAATTATTATGAGGTAGGAACATATGCTTGTAGGAATTACAATAATATCATTTTCCTCTCTATGTGCTTAAAGTTTTAAAGTTATGCTTGTTTTACCTTCGTATGCAAGTTGATTCTTATTCCCATAAGTTGTTTGCTCACAAAATCCCTATGCATAGGAAGTGGGTTAGACTTAAATGTGCTAGTCATATTCTTCATGATGCTCTCTTTATGTTTCAGTTCTTATCTTTTTGTGAGCATCATTGAAATCATCATGCCTAGCTAGGGGCGTTAAACGATAGCGCTTGTTGGGAGGCAACCCAATTTTATTTTAGTTTCTTGCTTTTTGGTTCTGTTTAATAACAAATAATCCATATAGCCTCTGTTTATATGTGGTTTTGTGTTTTAATTAGTGTTAGTGCCAAGTAGAACCTTTGGGAAGACTTGGGTGAAGTCTTTATGATCATGCTGTAAAAAACAGAAACTTTAGCGCTCACGAGATTAGCTAGAAATTTTTACTGGAGAGTGCTATTTAGTTGATTCTTTTTGCAGATGATTACTAGACAAATTCCTCAGGTCCACCAATTTATTTTAGAATTTTTGGAGTTCCAGAAGTTTGCGTTAGTTACAGATTACTACAGAATGTTCTGTTTTTGCCAGATTCTGTTTTTAGGTGTGTTGTTTGCTTATTTTGATGAATCTATGGCTAGTATAATAGTTTATAAACCATAGAGAAGTTGGAATAAAGTAGGTTTAACACCAATATAAATAAAGCATGAGTTCATTACAGTACCTTGAAGTGGTGTTTTGTTTTCTTTTCGCTAACGGAGCTCACGAAGTTTTCTGTTAAGTTTTGTGTTGTGAAGTTTTCAAGTTTTGGGTAAAGATTCGATGGACTATGGAATAAGGAGTGGCAAGAGCCTAAGTTTGGGGATGCCCAAGGCACCCCAAGGTAATATTCAAGGACAACCAAGAGCCTAAGCTTGGGGACGCCTTTAAGGCATCCCCTCTTTCGTCTTCGTTCATCGGTAACTTTACTTGGAGCTATATTTTTATTCACCACATGATATGTGTTTTGCTTGGAGCATCATTTTCTTTTGTTAGTATTAGCTTGCTGTTATTTAGAATAATGTTTTGCATCTTTAGTTTCAATAAAAAATTCAAGGATAGCCTTTGCCATGCTTATTTTGCTAGTATACATGTTGCTGTTTGAAAACAGAAAGTTTACCGCTGTTGCAAAAATTCCTCAGAAAAGTCAGAGAATGGTATAATGTAGAATCTTTTTGCATATTGAGCTCTGATAAATTTATTACAGTGGGAATTTAGTTCATAATTTTTGGAGTTAATTAAGTATTGATACTCTTGCATTCTTTACAGACTGTACTGTTTTGGCAGATTGCTGTTATGTTTGCATTGTTTGCATATGTTTGCTTGCTTAATGATTCTATTTAAGGATAGGAGTATTAAATATGCAGAGGCATTTAGTATGCAATGTTTAATAATAATGTTAGTGATTTGTTACAGTAGAAAATGATAAAGTTTTGCATTGGTTAATACTAACCTATCTCACGAGTTCTTGTTGAGTTTGTTGTGGATGAAGCTTTTGATAAAAAGAGAAACCATGATATGAGAGGAATTAAGGAGACACAAAAGTTCAAGCTTGGGGATGCCCAAGGCACCCCAAGATAATATTACAAGAAGTCTCAAGCATCTAAGCTTGGGGATGCCCGATAGGCATCCAACCTTTCTTCTTCAACAACTATCGGTTAGTATCGGTTGAGCCTAAGTTTTTGCTTCTTCACATGAGTTGTGCTATCCTTGCAATGTAGTTTTCTTTAGCTTTGCTTGCTGTTTGAATAAAGTATCAAGATCTGAAATTATTAAATGGGAGAGTCTTCACATAGTTACATAATTATTCGACTACTCATTGATCTTCACTTATATCTTTCTAGTAGTTTGTCATTTCCTCTAGTGCTTCACTTATATCTTTTAGAGCACAATGGTGGTTTTATTTTGTAGAAATATATGAACTCTCTTGCTTCACTTATATTATTTTGAGAGTCGTTAATAGCATGGTAATTTTCTTAAAATTAATATACTTGGTATTCAAGATATGTGAAACTTTCTTTTGGGTGCGTTGAATACTAAGAAAAGTTTGATACTTGATAATTGTTTTGAGATATGGAGGTAGTGATATTAAGGTCATGCTAGTTGGGTGATTATGAATTTAAAGAATGCTTGTGTTCAAGTTAGCTAGTCCCGTAGCATGCACGTATGGTTAAAGTTGTGTAACAAATTTGAAACATGAAGTGTACCTGGCTTGTGCATCCTTATGAGTGGCGGTCGGGGACGGCGATGGTCTTTTCCTACCAATCTATCCCCCTAGGAGCATGCGCGTAGTACTTTATTTTTGATGACTTCTAAATTTTTGCAATAAGTATATGAGTTCTTGTGACTAATGTTGAGTCCATGGATTATACGCGGTCTCACCCTTCCATCATTGCTAGCCTCTTGATGCACTGCATTGCCCTTTCTCACATTGAGAGTTGGTGCAAACTTCACGGTGCATCCAAACCCCGTGATACGATATGCTCTATCACACATAAACCTCCTTATATCTTCCTCAAAACAGCCACCATACCTACCTATTATGGCATTTCCATAGCCATTCCGAGATATATTGCCATGCAACTTTCCACCATTCCGTTCTTCATCATCATGCCATACTTTACTTTTGTCATATTGCCATTGCATGATCATGTAGTTGACATCGTATTTGTGGCAAAGCCACCATGCATTATTTTTCATACATGTCACTCTTGATTCATTGCACCATCCTGGTACACCGCCGGAGGAATTCATATAGAGTCATATCTTGTTCTAGTTTCGAGTTGTAATCCTTATGTTGTAACAATGAAAGTGTGATGATCATCATTATTAGAGCATTGCCCAATCAAAAAAAATTAGAAAGGCCAAAAAAAGAAAGGCCCAAAAAAATAAATAAAAAATAAATAAAAAGGGCAATGTTACTATCCCTTTTTCCACACTTGTGCTTCAAAGTAGCACCTTGTTCTTCATGTAGTGAGTCTCATAAATTGTGCTTCAAAGTAGCACCATGTTTTTCATATAGCGTGTCTCATATGTTGTCTTTTTCATACTAGTGTGAATTTTTCATTATAGAACTTGGCTTGTATATTCCTACGATGGGCTTCCTCAAATGCCCTAGGTCTTCGTGAGCAAGCAAGTTGGATGCACACCCACTAGTTTTCTTTTGTTGAGCATTCATTTATAGCTCTAATGCATCCATTGCATGTCAATCCCTACTCCTCATGTTGACATCAATTGATGGGCATCTCCATAGCCCGTTGATTATCCTCGTCAATGTGAGACTTTCTCCTTTTTTGTCTTCTCCACACAATCCCCATCATCATATTCTATTCCACCCATAGTGCTATATCCATGGCTCACGCTCATGTATTGCGTGAAGATTGAAAAAGTTTGAGATTATTTAAGTATGAAACAATTGCTTGGCTAGTCATCGTGGGTATTGAAGTTGGGAACATCTTTGTGTGACGAAAATGAAGCATAGCCAAACTATATGATTTTGTAGGGATGAACTTTCTTTTGCCATGTTATTTTGAGAAGACATGATTACTTTGATTAGTATGCTTGAAGTGTTACTATTTCTTTTATCAATATTAAACTTTTGTCTTGAAACTTTCGGATCTGAATATTCATACCACAATTAAGAAGAATTACATTGAAATTATGCCAAGTAGCACTCCGCATCAAAAACTCTTTTTTATCATTTACCTACTCGAGGACGAGCAGGAATTAAGCTTGGGGATGCTTGATACGTCTCCAACGTATATATAATTTTTGATTGCTCCATGCTATATTATCTACTGTTTTAGGCAATATTGGGCTTTATTATCCACTTTTATATTATTTTTGGGACTAACCTATTAACCGGAGGCCCAGCCCAGATTTCTTTGTTTTATGCCTATTTCGGTGTTTTGAGGAAAAGGAATATCGAATGTCGAAAGCGAACGAAATCAATGGAGAAGTTATTTTTGGAAGGAAACCCACCGGATAGACTTGGACTCTACGTCAAGATACGGAGTTGGCCCACGAGGTGGGGGCGCGCCCACCCTGGCGCGCCTGCCTCGTGGGGCCCCGGCTCCACCGACGCACTTTGCACCCATATATACCTCGTGTCGTAAAACTTCCAACAGAAGTTAGATCGGGAGTTCCGCCGCCATAAAACCTCCAGAGCCACCAAAACCAATCGGGACCACTGTTAAAGACCGCCTGGGAGGAACCCTCACCCGTCGCCATCTTCATCATCCCAAGGCTCTCCATGATGAGGAGGGAGTAGTTCACCCTCGGGGCTGAGGGTATGTACCAAGAGCTATGTGTTTGATCTCTCTCTCTCTCTCTCTCTCTCTCTCTCTCTCTCATGTTCTCGACTTACGATCTTGATGTATCGCGAGCTTTGCTATTATAGTTGGATCTTATGTTTCTTCTCCCCTCTACTCTCTTGTAATGTATTGAGTTTTCCCTTTGAGTAATCTTATCGGATTGAGTCTTTAAAGATTTGAGAACACTTGATGTATGTCTTGCGTGGGATAACCGTGGTGACAATGGGTTATTCTATTGATCCACTTGATGTATGTTTTGGTGATCAACTTGCGGGTTTCGTGACATCGGGAACCTATGCATAGGGGTTGGCACACGTTTTCGTCGTGATTCTCTGGTGGAAACTTTGGGGCACTCTTTGAAGTACTTTTATGTTGGTTGGATGAATCTGAGATTGTGTGATGCATATCGTATAATCATGCCCACGGATACTTGAGGTGACAATGGAGTATCTAGGTGACATTAGGGTTTTGATTGATTTGTGTCTTAAGGTGTTATTCTAGTATGAACTCTAGGGCTGTTTGTGACACTTATAGGAATAGCCCAACGGATTGATTGGAAAGAATAACTTTGAGGTGGTTTCACCAGAATCTCTACGTTTGTTCTCCGCTATTAGTGGCTTCGGAGTGACTCTTTGTTGCATGTTGAGGGCTTGTTATATGATCTATCTATGTTATTATTGTTGAGAGAACTTGCACTAGTGAAAGTATGAACCCTAGGCCTTGTTTCCTATCATTTGCAATACCATTTAAGCTCACTTTTACCACTTGTTACCTTGCTGTTTTTATTATTTCAGATTACAAAACCTTTATCTACCATCCATATTGCACTTGTATCACCATCTCTTCGCCGAACTAGTGCACCTATACAATTTACCATTGTATTGGGTGTGTTGGGGACACAAGAGACTTTTTGTTATTTGGTTGCGTGGTTGTTTCAGAGAGACCATCTTCATCCTACGCCTCCCATGGATTGAGAAACCTTAGGTCATCCACTTGAGGGAAATTTGCTACTGTCCTACAAACCTGTGCAGTTGCAGGCCCAACAACGTCTACAAGAAGAAGGTTGTGTAGTAGACATCAGGTACTTGGTATGTCTTGACTTGTGCGTAGACTCCCCGGCAACATTGCCAGAAATCCTTCTTGCTACCTCTTGAGCATGCGTTGGTTTTCTCTTGAAGAGGAAAGGGTGATGCAGCAAAGTAGCGTAAGAATTTCCCTCAGTTTTTGAGAACCAAGGTATCAATCCAGTAGGAGGCCACACGCAAGTCCCTCGTACCTACACAAACAAATAAGAACCTTGCAACCAAGGCGATAAAGGGTCTGTCGATCCCTTCTCGGCCACTTGCAAAAGTGAGATCTGAAAGAGATGATAAGATAATATTTTTGGTATTTTTATGATAAATATTGAAAGTAAAGATTGCAAAATAAACGGCGACAGAAATAGCGAGTTGACGGGAGATTAATATGATGGAAAATAGACCAAGGGGCCATAGGTTTCACTAGTGCCTTCTCTCAAGATAGCATAAGTATTACGGTGGATGAACAAATTACTGTCGAGCAATTGATAGAAAAGTGCATAGTTATGAGAATATCTAGGCATGATCATGTATATAGGCATCACGTCTGCGACAAGTAGACCGAAACGATTCTGCATCTACTACTATTACTCAACATATCGACCGCTATCCAAAGATGCATCTAGAGTATTAAGTTCATAAGAACAGAGTAACGCATTAGGCAAGATGACATGATGTAGAGGGATAAATTCAAGCAATATGATATAAACCCCATCTTTTTATCCTCGATGGCAACAATACAATACGTTATAGTTTCCAATTACATCCTTTGGGATCGAACAGCATGAAAGAACGAACCCAAAGCTAAGCACTTCTCCCATTGCAAGAAAGATCAATCTAGTAGGCCAATCCAAATTGATAATTCGAAGAGACTTGCAAAGATAACAAATCATACATAAAAGAATTCAGAGGAGATTCAAATATTGTTCATAGATAATCTTGATCATAAACCTAAAATTCATCGGATCTCGACAAACACACCGCAAAAAGAGTTACATCGAATAGATCTCCAAGAAGATCGAGGAGAACTTTGTATTGAGATCCAAAGAGAGAGAAGAAGCCATCTAGCTAATAACTATGGACCAAGGTCCGAGGTAAACTACTCACACATCATCGGAGAGGCTATGGTGTTGATGTAGAAGCCCTCCGTGATCGATTCCCCTCGGCAAGTGAGCATCTAAAAGGCCCCAAGATGGGATCTCACGGCATGTATAGTTGCAAAGGTGGAAATAGGGTTTCGTGGTGCTCCTGGATGTTTTCGGGTATATGAGTATATATAGGAGGAAGAAGTAGGTCGGTGGAGCTGCAAGGGGCCCACGAGGGTGGGGGCGCGCGCCCGAGGTGGGCAGGCGCCTCCCTGCCTCGTGGCCTCCTCGCTTCTTTCTTGACATCCACTGCAAGTCCTCTGGATCACGTTTGTTCCAAAAATCACTCTTCCGAAGGTTTCATTCCGTTTGATATTCCTTTTCTGTGAAACATTGAAATAGGAAAAAAAATAGCAATTTGCACTGGGCCTTGGGTTAGTAGGTTAGTCCCAAAAATAATATAAAATTGTATAATAAAGCCCATTAAACATCCAAAACAGATAATATAATAGCATGGAACAATCAAAAATTATAGATACGTTGGAGACATATCACGTACCCCGAAAGGGGTTGACAACCCCTTTAACACGTCGGGTTGCGGGGTGTTGTTATTTGTGTGCAGGGGCTATTTACGTTGTGTTGCTTGGTTCTCCTACTGGTTCGATAACCTTGGTTTCATATACGAGGGAAATACCTGCCGCCACTGTGCTACATCATTCCTTCCTCTTTGGGGAAATACTGACGTAGCTTCAAACGACATCAGCCACGCTCCGCCCTGGATTCTGGGATGGCAGGTCCTGCCGTAGCCATGCCCCGTCCCATCGCAGTTATGTGGGTGCAAACTTTGAGGGCACGAAGGGCCGCCTGCTAGGAGCCGGCCTCTTCGTGGCCACATTCTGTGGTCTCGCCGCCTTCTAGCAGCCGGCCTTCTAGACCATCCGACCCATGAAGCCGGTCGTTCGTCCAGGAGGTGTGAGGGGCGCAGCTTGCCCCGATGTCTTGAAATACTATGGGGAGCTGATGAGGCTACCGTAGTCATTTACTCCGATAGTAGTCCCGAAGCTGGTGGGGCGCCGCGGCCGAAAAGTCGAGGAGCCTCAGCAACTTCCTACTATGAGTGGTCTTGGTAGCTTTACGTCGTCCCCTTCCGAGGCACGTCGGATTATCGGCTGGCCGCCAAAGCCGGCCGACTTGAGTGTGAATTGAATCGCGGCGGTGGGGGCTGGGTGGCGTGCCCGGTAGGCGACGGGCTTGCCGCCCGTTGTTCGCCTCGCCACGGGCGCCCGAGAAGGCCAGCCGCTGCCGATCCACCAGCAGCGACAGATGTCGCTGCAGGCCGAGGCCCGCCACTACAAGGCCTCGGCACGCGCACGGATCCACTGCGGTCGAGGTGGACGGTTGCGCTTCTGTGCGCGGTTAATGCACGTCTTTATCGCGTGGTAAACGCGGGATCGTTGGGGGTGTGGGCGCAGTTAATCCCACGACCCCCCACGTTCTGCCCCCTCGGCTCCGCCGCCTGGGGGCTATAAGTAGGGGGAGGAGGGGGCGGCAGAACACACGCGCGCCCTCCTCTCCCTTCGATGTTGCCTTTCTCCTTCCTCCTCTTCTCGTTGTAGCCACCCCCCTGCTTCTTGCCGGAGTGCTGCCGTCGCAGGGCCTCCTCGTGTCGCGGCTTCCTTGCTCCACCATGGATTCATCCGCTCGTCGCCGCGCCGCGCTTTTGTCGAGCACCCGTATCCATGGCGCGCGAGCGGGCCGGCGATTGGGATGGCTCCAACGTCCATGAAGACCACCTCACTTTCCTTCGCCAGACGCAGTGGCTGCCTCGCGATACGCACGTAAAGGTGCGTGTTCCTCCCGAGGCGGAGATCTCGCCGGCGCCGGAGGACGGCGAACACGTCGTCTTTCGATCGCACTTTCTTCGCGGCTTCAGCCTGCCGGCGAGCAGCTTCTTCCGTTCCTTCCTCTCTTTCTGTAAAGTCCAGCCGCACCACCTCACGCCGAATACGGTGGTGTTGCTGGCCGCCTTCGTCACCCTCTGCAAAGGCTACCTCAGCACACTCCCCACCCTCGAGCTCTAGGGGGATTTCTTCTACCTCAAGCTCGGCACCGCCGCCAAGAACGAGGCGGCCCAGTGCGGAGCCTACATCGCAGTGCGGCGTTCGGGTACCGGGGTCCGCTTCCCGGCCCTCGCCTTGCTGCAGTCTGCCAAGCTGTGGCAGAAATCTTATTTCTACGCCAAGAACATCCATCCAACGATGGACTACGTCAACTTGCCGGTTCTGCAGCCGACCCTCCGGTCGAGCCCCGTACCAACTAGCAATTTGGGCCGAAGACCCTCTCGGCTGCCTCCTCCGTCGCTCTTGCCCGGCTTCAGGTGATGATGGAGTCGGAGGGCCTCAAGGCCTTGGATCTGCTAATTCACCTTCGTGGCGCGTCGGGTGCTGCCCCTCCAAGCCCGGCCCCACATCATCAGCCGCATGAGCGGGAATCGGGACCCATGCCGGATGTGTACCAAGGAGCTGCCGGACATGGAGGTGGTCCGGCTGGTGAACTACTTCTCCAACTGCAAGCTCTAGGAGAAGGAGTGGCAGTTCGGCATGCCGCCTTACAACCGTGCACACCCGCCGCCTGTGGTGAGTCTTTTAATTCCTTTGATTCTTTGTTCGTCCGAGTTCTTTTTTGCCGCCTGACCAGTCGGCCATGGTGCAGATCTTGTCGACTTCGATTGGGCATGCGGCCATACAAACCGGGTCATCCGTACCCAGCCGGACCGGTCGGTGGCGGCGTGGGCGACCCGATTTGGCGGCCGCCATGGAGGAGGAGGATGCCAGGCGGTGGCGGTGGTGGAGAAGGTGGCTCCTCAGGAGGCGGCCTTGAGGATTGGCCGGATGATGAGGAGGAGGACAACGAGCCGCTGCCCAGCCATCGGCGCCAACAGATGGCGCTGAATTCTTCGCCCGTGCCGACCGATGCGAGAGGGCGGGCATAAGCTGGCCCGAAAGCCGACGCCGGGTTGTACGGCATCCGGCCCAAGAAGCTCAAGAACACGCCCGCCGCGACCAGGCGGCAGGAGGCCGCCGTGAAGGTGGCCCAATTCCAGAAGGCCCCGAAGCAGCGCCCTGCGGTGTCTGCGTAAGCATTTTAGTCTTTCTGCTATTGCTTCGCATTTGCTTTCCTTCTTTTCTCGCAAATTTTTCTTAGTTCTTATTGCTTGGCTCGAACGGGGCCCCTCTCTCACTCTCGAGCGGGCCCCATCTACTTCAGTGATTGGGGCGGTAGGCGGCTCCGCGGAACCCCGCCGCGTGGACCCACTCGACGACCTCCACGAGGCGACAGAGAGGATCGCGCGGGAGGCGCGCGAGGAGCGGGAGCAGGCGGAGCGGGAGAAGACGGAGGCGGCCAAAAAGGCACAAGCAGAGGCTGATGCCACGGCCAAGACCCAAGCCGACGCGGCTGAGGCGCAAGTGACGCGGGCCGCCAAGGCACAGGCGAAGGAGGCGTCCCGCAGCCGGACTGCAGAGCTCGTCATCCCACTACGTGCGAAGCCACCGGCGCCAAAGGGCCAGGCGCCGACTGGAGGGGTTGGAGGTGACCAGCCGACCCTGGAGAGGGAGGGCGGAGGCCCCGTTGTCTTGGGGGGCAGAGGTGCCCCCGCACACACCGACTGCTGATGCCCAGGGTAGTCGGCCTAACGCGCCGCTGGTGCCGCCAGTCAGTGGCGTGTTGGTGGTGGGTCCGACCCCCGCAGTCCAGACTCTCGTCGTGCAGAGAAGGCGCCTCAACGCCACGGCCGCTGGAGATCGGGGCTGATAGCTCATCGGCCCCCAAAGACGAGGCTACCAACGCTGCCCCACCGGAGTGGACTCACAGGAGTAGAGCAGTGTTACGAATCTTGCCCGGCAGCGAGATGTCGAGCCAGTTCGAGCTCAAGGCGCCGCCCTCGGCCGTACCTTGGCGTTCTTGGCGACGCGGATGATCGTCCGGGTATGCATCTTGCTTCTTGTTTTTTTATTCTTGTAACCTTCCGTGGGGGCGCACCAGTGCACCCACTGGGTGTAGCCCCCGAGTTCCGAGCCGGCTGCTGAGCAGGCGGCTCGGAACTTCAAGGTAAGTACCGGGTACTAACTTATTTTCTCTTCTGTTTTCTTCGTTGCAAGATTACCACAACATCCGCACAGCCACCTTCAACTCCCAAGTCCAGGAGCTGGCCAAGCGGACTACTGATTTGACCGAGAGCCGGAGTGAGCACTCCGTCTTCTCTCTCGCGGGGGCGTGTCAGCGCACCCGCTGGGTGTAGCCCCCGAGATTTGGGCGGATCTCCCGGCAACCACTTGTCTTCTTTGTTGATTGTTGATGTCTTTTCTTTCTTATCTTTGAAGGGGCAGCCGCCGAACTGCGGCAGCGCCTGGGCGAGGTCCAAACCGAGCTGCACACCAAGGAGGAGGAGCGCAGCAATGCGGCTTAGGAGTGCGACCACCTGGCCAAGGAGCTGGCGGACCAGGCAGAGCGACACAAGGCGGAGCTCCTAAAGCTGAAGGAGGCAGAAGACTCCCTCACGGCCGAGTTCGAGACTAAACGCTCGAACTGAGCCGAGAAGGAGAAAATCCTCACCGATAGCTACGGCAAGATCGAGGACATGATCGATGGTAAGTCCCTTTTTTCCTTCGAACAGCCGCCGACTGCTGCAGGAGTCGGCTTCAGGCTTCTAATTTTAGAATTTCTTCTTGCGCAGAATTCTTCCCCGGTTACGCCATTGCCGTGAGCCAGGCCATCGAGGCACGGCGCGAGCGGCGTAGGAGGATCGGAGTGGAGATTCCGCCCAACGTGCCTCGGAACCTCAACGAGCAGCTTCTGGCCTTCAGGACGCACCTTCAGCCGGCCCACCGCTTGCTCCGCCGCCTTTCAAATAAGCCGGGTTCTGTGTGCCGCCGCCTTTCAGCCAAATGCTCAAGTGCCGCAGACGCCAGTCGGACCGCCAACCGGCCGAGGTAGCAATGGCCGCTTAGAGGCTTGGAAAGGTGCCGCAGCTCAAAGTGGGTGCGCTGACGGCCTTGGAGTTCGCTATGGCGTGGTATCCTGCTGAGCTCGCCCACCGCCACCTTCCGGGCTGAGGTCGGGCCGAGCTGGTCGTGGACCACGCGCTCTCTCAACGCCCGGCGGCGCTTGCCGAGTACGTCGACACCAACGTCTTTGTCCCCGAGCTGGATGAGCGGGGCGCCGAGGTGCCGCTCGACTTGTTCGGGCTGAACCCGGACGATGAGGAAGACTCGGCGGAGGAGATCGCCTCCAGCGATGAGGGAGAGGACGAAGAGGGCGAGGATGGCGAAGACGACGCACCGGAGGACGGAGCGGACGGCCAGCCTCAGCTCGATCGAGCCTCGAGCAACGAGCGGCGTGTGGCTGCGCCCGGCCGCCGAGGCCGACTCAGCCGAGACTCACCAAAGGCCACTTCACCAATCGGCGCCCGCTGCCTCCACCAACCTCTTTGGACCCGCTGCTGCTCCTCTGGCCTAGGTGGCCAGTTTTATCTTATCTTTTTCTGCTTTTGTAATCTTTTGAACAAGCTTGTTAAATTTGCGCAGTTCCACCCGCTGGGGGTGTATTCAGACTTTGTTAAATTCTGGCTACGAGCCTGGCTATGTAAATTAATTTTCACAAGTGTGTGTGTTGCTGGATTCTACTTTGTGTTGCTTCTCTATTCTATTTTGGCTTTTTCCTTTGCCACTTTCCTTTGGCTACATCACTTGCT
Organism: Aegilops bicornis; assembly: GCA_021605145.1. NCBI lineage: Eukaryota > Viridiplantae > Streptophyta > Magnoliopsida > Poales > Poaceae > Aegilops > Aegilops bicornis. The sequence goes on from CM038671.1 coordinate 466,384,983, forward strand.
ACCGACAGCCGCCTCATGCGGTGTGGGTGGGTTAGGGACTTAGCGATTTTGGAAGACAAGTACTTAGGCCGCTTAGAACGTAGCAAGTCAAATGAGAAGCCGGGCCGGGCTGCTCAAGAGCTGGAGACGTAAGGCAAGGAGCCGGCTTGGACTATGCCGCACATTTTCAATAGTCATTTTTTATGTGGACACCGCTTCCGCCTTTAGCTCCTCGCCAATGGACTGCTGGCTCATGAAATGCAGCTTGAGGCAAGAGGGGGGTTTAGATGTCGGCACACTACTTGTCCGACTGCAAGTAGCGTTAGGATAGGACATATGGCGAGCCCTCGGGCCGACTAGTCGAACCCGTGCAAAGTGAGGAATGAAAATAACACATTCACAGGCAGAATCTTATCATATAGATAAAAAGGGTAGCCCCCGAGTGCTCCTCGAGGGACCTGATGTCTTTGCTGCTTAATAGAAAAGGTAGCATGGTACATACTGCATTAACTGTCAAATCTTCGGAGAAGATTCGCGTTCCATGGGCGCTCTGTTTCCTTGCCGGAGTCATCCCTCTTGCGCACCCTGGGCTTCTATGCATCGATTAGGTAGTAGGAGTCGTTGCCCAAGGCTTTGCTGATGATGAATGGCCCTTCCCAAGGGGCCGAGAGCTTGTGCTGGCCGGCTGTTCGTTGGATCGGTCAGAGCATAAGGTCCCCCTCTCGGAAGGATAGAGGCCTGACCTTCCGACTGTGGTAGCTGCGCAGGCCCTGCTGGTAGATGGCGGACCGGCTGAGTGCCAAGAGCCGGCCTTCTTCCAAAGAAAGTCGACGCCGCCTTCTCGCTGCTCTTCGCTTCGTCATTCGTGTACATGGTGACGCGAGGTGAGTCAAACTCGATGTCAGTTGGGATGACAGCCTCGGCCCCGTACACGAGGAAGAAGGGAGTGTAGCCGGTTGATTTGTTCGGCGTGGTCGGGAGACTCCAGAGGACGACCAGCAGCTCGTCGACCCAGCAGCCGGCCGAACGCTCCAGCGGCTCGATCAGTCGAGGCTTGATGCCGGACAAGATGAGGCCGTTTGCTCGCTCGACTTGGCCGTTTGACTGCGGATGGGCAACGGACGCTAAGTCTAGTCGGATGACCTATGTCGCGTAGAAATGGGCCAAGGCGCCTTTCGCAAAGTTGGTGCCATTATCGGTGATGATGCTGTGCGGTACGCCGTACTGGACGGTGATATCTGCGATGAATGTCACAGCAGTCGGACCATGCAACTTCTTGATTAGCTTCGCTTCAATCCACTTGGTGAATTTGTCCACGGCGACCAGCAGATGGGTCATGCCGTCGCGTGCTGTCTTGAATGGGCCCACCATGTCCAGTCCCCACACTGTAAATGGTCACGTGAGGGGGATGATCTTGAGTGCAGAAGCCGACAGGTGTTGCTTGGAGCCGAATTTTTGGCACCCTTTGCCCTTCTTGACCAAGTCCTTGGAGTCATCCAAATCAGTAGACCAGAAGAATCCATGGCGGAAAGCTTTGGCGACAAGGGATCTGGAGGCCGCGTGGTGGCCGCATACGCCTTCATGTATGTCTTTGAGGATTGCCTTGACTTTCTCTGGTTCAACACAGCGTTGGAAGACGCCGATTCGCCACGCTTGACAAGCTCTCTGTTTACTATCGTGTATGCAGCTGCCCGGTGTTGCACCTGCTGGGCCGAGATCTCGTCGGCTGGTAGCACTCCGCTCACCAGGAAGTTAAGGATGGGCTGCGCCCATGATGGAGCTTCGATCACTGTCATCACAGCCACTGGAACCAGGGCAGTTGGGTTGGGAGGCGGTGGGTTGGAGTCGGCTGCCGCTTGCTACGTTGTTGAATTAACCGGGCCGGGTGCGATTGCTGCAGTCCCGTGCGCTGCGGTCCCAAGTCCCCGCCAATCATGTAGCCCCGGGCGGGTTCAAGTCCCGGACCGGGTGCGATTGCTGCAATCCCCGAGCCGCCTGCCGAAGTCCCCGGGCCGCCTGCTGAAGCCCCTGAGTCGGATCCGACTGCTCCGGAGCAGCCTGCACGAAGATGGACTCTGATTCCGGCGAAGGCTTGATAGACGGCTTGCGGAGGCACTGGAGGGAGACGCCGACTGGTATCGCTTGGCAGGTGGAGCCGATCCGTGCCAGGGCATCAGCTTGCTCATTGTCGGCCCGTGGCACGTGAAGGAACTCGCACCCGTCGAAGTATCCGCTGATCTGCTGGACGAGGAAGTGGTAGCTTGCCATGTTTGCATCCTTGTCATCCCAATCGCTGCATCGATCGCTAGACTACCAAGTCCGAGTCGCCAGTAGCACATAATCCGCGGATGCCAATCTCCTTGGCTAGCTGAGTCCGTGTACTGGCGCCTCGTACTCGCCACATTGTTGGAGGCGGCAAAGTGAATTTGCAATGTGTATCTCGAGCTTGTCGCCTTTGGGAGAGGTGAGAACGATGCGGCTCCCAAACCGTTTGCATCTTCGAGCCATCAAAGTGCATCCGCCAATGGGTGGAGTTCTGAGTCGGCAATCTTGGGTCTCAAATTTCAATGACGAGGAAGTCGGCCGCTGCTTGGGACTTGATGGCGGTGCATGGTTGGTAGAAGATGGTGTAAGGGCCAGCTCGATGGCCCATTTGGCCACTCGGCCTAATGCATCTCTTTTTCCTATGATCTCAGCAAGCGGGGCGGTGCAAACAACCGTGATGGGGTGCTTCTTGGCGGCAAAATGCACACCGTAGCACATCTTTTGGTAGTGCGGGTAATTCTGCTTTGAGGCCGACATCACCTCACTCAAGTAGTACACATGCCTCTGGACCGGCTATGCTCTGCCGTCTTCTAGACGCTCTACCACAATGACAGTGCTGACCACCCGACTGGTGGCGGCGATGTAGAGGAACATGGGTTCCTTAGCGGTAGAGCCGCCATGACAGGCGGCGTAGTCAGCATTTTCTTGAGCTGGAGGAAGGCCTCGTCCGCCTTGTCGTTCCACTCAAAATGAGTGGTTTTCTTCATTAACTGGTACAGGGGAAGAGCCTTCTCGCCCAGCCGACTGATGAAGCGACAGATGGATGCCAAGCAGCCGGTGAATTTTTGGACGTCTCGCAGTCGGATGGGCCTCTCTAACCGCTCAATGGCCTTGATCTTCACAGGGTTGCACTCGATGCCGTGTTCTGAGACAAGGAAGCCAAGGAGCTGGCCGGCTGGGACTCCGAAGACACACTTCTCTGCATTGAGCTTGATTCAAAAATGGCGCAGATTATCAAAAGTTTCCTTGAGATCTTCCAGGAGGGTGCCACGCTTCTCCTTCTTCACCATAATATCGTCTACATAGACGTGGGCATTTCTGCCTAGTTGCTTGAGGAGGCACTTCTGCATGCAACGCTGAAACGCGGCACCGACATTTCTCAAGCCGAATGTCATGGTCGTGCAGCGTATGCTCGAATGGTGTGATGAAGGCGGTCTTCAACCGATCGGCCGAGTTCAATTTGATCTGGTGGTAACGAGAGTAGGCATCCAAAAAACTCAACAACTCGCATTCGGCTGTGGAGTCAATAACTTGGTCTATCCGAGGCAGAGAAAACGAATCTTTGGGGCATGCCTTGTTGAGGCTGGTGTAATCAATGCACATGCGCCACTTGTTGTTCTTCTTCAGTACAAGGACTGGGTTGGCAAGCCATTCAGGAAAAAATACTTCCATGATGAAGCCGGCTGCTAGTAGGCGGGTGATCTCTTCACCAACATTTCTTCTCTTCTCTTCCGACAAGTATGAGGGGTTGCTTGACTGGTTTTGCATCTGATCTAACATGTAGCTTGTGCTCATGAAATCCGGCTTTAACACCCGGCATGTCTTTGGGAGACCATGCGAAGATGTACCGATTCTCACGGAGGAAATCGAAGAGCTCACTTTCCTATTTGCTATCAAGGTTGGTCCCCACGATAGCGTGCCTCTCCGGGTGGTCTGGGTCCAAGGGTATCTTCTTGGTTTCTTTGGCCGGCTGGAAGGAGCCCTAGGTCTCCGACTCCTTAGGGTCAGGTGATAGGTCTGGCTGCTTGTTGGCTATGGCCACAACCCGGTCAAGGAGCTTCTTCTCGGCAGCTGATGACCCACAAGTATAGGGGATCAATTGTAGCTCTTTTCGATAAGTAAGAGTGTCGAACCCAACGAGGAGCAGAAGGAAATGACAAGTAGTTTTCAGTAAGGTAATGTCTGCAAGTGTTGAAACTGTAACTAGCAAGTTGTTTGATAGCAAGATAATTTGTAATGAGCAAGTAATGATAGTGGCAATAAGTATGCAACAAGGTATCCCAATCCTTTTGAGGCAAAGGACAGGCAAAAACAGTCTCTTATGATAAGCAAAGCGTTCTTGAGGGTACACGGGAATTTCATGTAGTCACTTTCATCATGTTGGTTTGATTTGTGTTCGCTACTTTGAAAATTTGATATGTGGGTGGACCGGTGATTAGGTGCTGTTCTTACTTGAACAAACCTCCTACTTATGACTAACCCTCCCGCAAGCATCCGCAACTACAAGAAAAGTATTAAGAATAAATTCTAACCATAGCATTAAACTTTTGGATCCAATCGTCCCCTTACGGAATAACGCATAAACTGGGGTTTAAGCTTCTGTCACTCTCGCAACCCATCATCTAATTGCTACTCCACAATGCATTCCCTTAGGCCCAAATATGGTGAAGTGTCATGTAGTCAACGTTCACATGACAGCACTAAGGGAATCACAACATACATACTATCAAAATATCAAACACATATCAAGTTCACATGATTACTTGCAACATGATTTATCCCGTGACCTCAAGAACAAAAGTGAGTACTCACAATCAACAAACATGCCCAATATGCCTAATGGATCTAAACATATAATCTTCCACCAAATAAACCATATAGTAATCAACTACAAGATGTAATCAACACTACTAGTCACCCCTTAGCAACAATCTATAGATCCGGTAACAAGATTGAATACAAGAGATGAACTAGGGTTTGAGAGGAGATGGTGCTGGTGAAGATGTTGATGGAGATTGCCCTCCACAAAATGGGAGAGGTGTTGGTGATGATGATGGCGATGATTTCCCCCTCCAGGAGGGAAGTTCCCCCGGCAGAATCGCTCCGCCGGAGGGCAAAAGTGCTCCTGCCCAAGTTCCGCCTCGAGATGGCGGCGCTCCGTGCCGAAAGTATTCTTCTTATTTTTTTTCCAGGTCAAAACCACTTATACACCAGAAGATGGGCACCGGAAATGGGCCGAGGAGGCCCCAACCCACCAGGGTGCGCCAGGGGGGCCAGGCGCGCCCAGCTGGATTGTGCCCACCTAGTGGCTCCCCTCTGGTACTTATTGGCTCCAATATTTCTTATATATTCCATAAAAAAGCTCCGTGAAGTTTCAACCCATTTGGAGTTGTGCAGAATAGGTGGCCTGACGTAGCTTTTTCAGGTCCATATTTCCAGCTGCCGGAATTCTCCCTCTTGGTGTGTACCTTGCAAATTATGAGAGAAAAGGCATTAGAATTACTCCAAAAAACATTATTATGGATAAAAACATTTTAAATAGCAGTAAGAAAACATGATGCAAAATGTACATATCAACTCCCCCAAACTTAGACCTCGTTTGTCCTCAAGTGAAAACCGAAATCGAGAAACATGTCCACATGCTTTGAGAAAGAGGTGTAAAAAACAAAATACAGACATAGAAGCACCATGTTGATTATTATAACAGAAACAACTTTGAACATAGGGCTTTTATCATAGAACTTGCATCATATACTTCTTATGGATAAGTAATAGTTCATCACACAATCGAAGTATAAAGCAAAAACTCTATTAGAAACCAACAAACTATGTTCTCAGTCAACTTTGCAACTACAATTCATCATCTTTTCAGGAAGGGTCACGTATCGGAGCTCTTAAGCAAGTCCACCTTGTACCCATCATATAGTCTTTTATAATTTCTAACACTCACCTTGTACCCATGAGCAAAACGTTTCAACTGGACACATAGAAAGATAGGGGCTTATAGTTTCGCCTCCCAACTTACTCAACTCAAGGGTGATGTCAACAATAATAACTCATGATATCTATATTCAACTGGACATATGTGCCTAGATCTTTCCTCACCACATGATGCTTGCCAAAATAATAAATAAAAAGGAATAGAAATAAAACTTTGACTCTTTGCATAAAAGTAGATACATATAAGTAAAAGATAGGCCCTTCGCAGAGGGAAGCAGAGGTTGCCATGTGCTTATTTGTTTGCATGCTCAATCCTTAGTGCAAGAGAACATCATGTTGTATTGCCCCTTAAGATGACAACCTTTAATATGCAGTCTGTCGCTTTTATTCTTTGTCATCCAAGTTCATACAACGCTCAATTTTCTCTTACACTAAATGATCTTACATATTTAGAAGCAATTTTTATTGCCCTCTTTGCACCGATGACAACTTACTTGAAGGATCTTGTCAATCCATAGGTAGGTATGGTGGACACTTAAAAAAGGTTTGGGTTTAAGGACTTCTGTATGCACAAGTAGTATCTCTACTTAGTGCGGAGTTTTTGGCTAGCAAAGATAGGGGCAAGCATCACATGTTAAAGGATCTATGACAATATGACTTCTATGTGAATATAAACATACATAAACCATTACGTTGTCTTCCTTGTCCAACGTCAACAATTTTGGCATATAATATTTTGATGAGGGCTCACAATCACAAAAGGTTTCTAGGATAGTATATTTATATGTTAATCTTCCCTTCCCTTATTAATTCTTTCATGAGTTGCATCATCGAAGCAATGCTATGTTTGTCAATCTCTAATAAAACTTTCTTACCTATACTTTTCCTTATGTAGTGCTATCACCTACCATAGGATTAGTATATGATCTTATTGATTTACTTCCTTTCTTTTATTTGCTTCCCTTCTCTTTTTCTTTCTTTCTTATTTCTTTTCTTTATTTGCAACATGAAAGTAAAGAAAGTAAAAAACTCAAACTAGCTTTATTATATAACTTGCACATGATTACAATGATAGATCACTAAGCAAACTTCTAAAAGAGGAAAAAAATCGAACTAAACTTTATTCATCTAAGCAAAAGATTGAACTAAGATGAGCAAAAGCAAAAAGATAGTGGGATGATGACGATCAAGCACCTCCCCCAAGCTTGGCGGAAGCCAAGGGGAGTGCCCATACCCACACTCCGCTTCTCCTTTGGTGGTGAAGAAGATCGTGGTGGTGATGAAGAAGGTAATTAGTCCTTTGCTTCCTTCAGCTTCGTTTCGATCTTCATCAGCCAAGCATCTTCTTCCATGTGGTTGCAGGAGCAGGAAGACATGATGCTTAGCTTGATAAATCTAACCGGAAACAGCAAGAAAAAAGAACGGAGGAATGTCTCGGCAATACGGTGGTTAACAGGTTTAGGAAGTATATATAGAATTTTTACTTTGCAGGACAAGCATATGGAAGAAAAATGGAGTACGAGAAGTGTCCCAGGTGGGCACAACCCACCTGGGCGCGCCCTGGTATATTGTGCCCACCAGGGGACGCTTCCTGGGAGTTTCTTTATTTCCAAAATTTTGAAATATTCCAAAACTAATAAAAAAATATTTTTTGCAGATTTTCGGAGTCCGTTTACTTACCGTATCACGTACCTCCTTAATTTGATGATTCAGGAGTGTTCTGGAAGGACTCTTTTATGTGTTCTTCTGGTGTCAAAGTTTGGATAATACTACTTTTAACATTAATAGGCGTACCTGAAATATAATGCTTTATTCGTTGCCCGTTGACAACCTTCGGGTTAGTGCCTTGGAAATTGTTTGTTTTGATGGCACCTGACCGGTAAACCTCCTCGATGACATATGGGCCTTCCCATTTCGAGAGGAGTTTCCCTGCAAAAAAATCTAAAGCGGGAGTTGTACAAAAGAACATATTCTCCGACTTTAAACTCACGCTTTTGGATTCTTTTGTCATGCCATCTTTTAACTTTTTCTTTGAATAACTCTGCATTTTCATAAGCTTGGGTTCTCCATTCATCTAATGAGCTTATATCAAATAACCTCTTCTCACCAGCAAGTTCGATGTCATAGTTGAGTTCTTTAACTGCCCAATATGCTTTATGTTCTAACTCAAGAGGTAAATGACAAGCTTTTCCATAAACCATTTTATAAGGAGACATACTCATAGGATTTTTATATGCAGTTCTATAAGCCCAAAGTGCATCATCTAATTTCTTAGACCAATTCTTCCTGGACCTATATACAGTCTTTTGCAAAAATAAATTTATTTCTCTATTGCTAAGTTCAACTTGACCACTAGACTGAGGATGATAGGGTGATGCAATTCTATGGTTAACATCATACTTAGCAAGCATCTTACTTGAAAGCACCATGAAGAAAGTGTGAACTACCATCACCATTAAATATCTAGGGACTCCAAACCTTTGGAAAATAACTTTCTTAAGCATTTTAATAGAGGTGTTGTGATCAGCACTACTAGTTGGAATAGCTTCTACCCATTTAGTAACATAATCAACAGCAACCAAAATATGTGTATACCCATTAGAGGAAGGAAAAAGTCCCATGTAATCAAACCCCCAAATATCAAATGGTTCAAGAGCAAGAGAATAGTTCATAGGCATTTCTTGACGCATACCAATTTTACCTATTCTTTGGCATTCATCACAAGATGAGACATACTTACGAGCATCCTTGAAGAGAGTAGGCCAATAAAATCCAGACTGCAATACCTTGTGAGCAGTTCTATCTCCAGCATGATGCCCTCCATAAGCTTCGGAGTGACATTTTCGTAGAATTTGTCCCTGATCATGCTTAGGTACACAATGTCTAATAATACCATCTACCCCTTCTTTATAAATATGTGGGTCGTCCCAAAAGTAATGTCTTAAATCATAAAAGAATATTTTTCTTCTGTTGGTAAGAAAAGCTAGGTGGTAAATATTTAGCAACAATGTAATTAGCATAGTTAGCATACCAATGAGTCCCATTAGCATCATTTATTGCGGCTAACTGCTCATCAGGAAAAATATCATCAATAGGAAGTGGGTCATCAAGCACATTTTCAAGCCTAGACAAGTTATCAGGTACGGGGTTCTCAACTCCTTTTCTATCAATAATATGAAAATCAAATTCTTGTAACAAGAGAACCCAACGAATAAGTCTAGGTTCAGCATCTTTCTTTTCCATAAGATATTTAATAGCAAAGATGGTCTCGTGTGAACAGTTACTTTAGAATCAACAATATAAGGTCTAAACTTATCACAAGCAAACACCACTGCTAAGAATTCTTTTTTCAGTTGTAGCATAATTTCTTTGAGCACTATCTATAGTTTTACTAGCATAATGAATAACATTCAATTTCTTGTCAACTCTTTGTCCTAGAAGAGCACCAACAGCATAATCACTAGCATCACACATAATTTCAAAAGGCAAATTCCAATCAGGTGGTTGAACTATAGGTGCAGTGATTAAAGTTTTCTTGAGTGTTTCAAAGGCTTCAAGACAATAATCATCAAAGACAAAATGAATATCCTTTTGCAAAAGATTAGTAAGAGGCCTAGAAATTTTAGAGAAGTCTTTGATAAATCTCCTATAGAAACGAGCATGACCTAAGAAACTACGAATACCTTTGATGTCCTTGGGACATGGCATTTTCTCAATTGCATCAAATTTAGCTTTATCCACTTTGATACCTTTTTCATAAATTTTATGACCCAAGACAATGCCTTCATTAACCATAAAGTGGCACCTCTCCCAATTCAAGACAAGATTTGTTTGTTCACATCTCTGCAAAACTCAATCAAGATTGCTTAAACAATCATCAAAAGACTTCCCATAAACAGAGAAGTCATCCATGAAAACCTCAACAATCTTTTCACAAAGTCGAGAATATATCCATCATGCATCTTTGAAAGGTAACATGTGCATTACATAAACCAAAAGGCATACGTCTATAAGCATAGGTTCCAAAAGGACAAGTAAAAGTAGTCTTTTCTTGATCAGGTCGAGAAACAAGTATTTGTGAAAAGCCAGAGTATCCATCAAGGAAGCAAAAGTGTGTGTGATTAGATAATCTTTCAAGCATTTGATCAATAAAAGGCAAAGGGTAATGATCTTTTCTAGTAGCTTTATTTAATTTTCTGAAATCGATTACCATTCTATAGCCTGTAACAATTCTCTGTGGGATAAGTTCATTCTTATCATTAGGAACAAAAGTAATACCTCCTTTCTTTGGGACACAATGAATAGGACTTACGCATCTACTATCGCCTATAGGATAGATTATACCGCCTGTAAGTTTTAATATTTCCGTTCTTACCACCTCTTTCATCTTCGGATTTAACCGACGTTGGTGATCAACAACGGGTTTAGCATCAGATTCCATATTAATTTTGTGCTGACATAGTGTGGGACTAATGCCCTTTAAATCATCAAGAGTATATCCAATAGAAGCTCGGTGCTTCCTTAGAACTTTTAGTAATCTTTCTTCTTCATGTTCTGAAAGGTTAGCACTAATAATAACAGGATATATCTTTTCATCAAGATAAGCATATTTCAAAGTGTTTGGCAATTGTTTTAATTCAAACACAGGATCACCCTTAGGTGGAGGAGGACCTCCGAGAGTTTCAATAGGAAAATTGTGTTTAAGTAGAGGACGTTGTTCAAAGAAAATATTATCTATTTCATTTCTTTCATGCATATGTAAATCATTTTCATGGTCTAGCAAGTATTGTTCTAAAGGGTCAATAGGTGGCATGGCAATAGAAGCAAGACCAATTAATTCCTCCTTACTAGGCAATTCTTTTTCATGATGGTTTCTACTAAACTTGGAAAAATTAAACTCATGAGACTCATCACCAAAGCTAACACCCACAGATTGTTTCTGGCAATCTATCCTAGCATTAACTGTGTTCAAGAAAGGTCTACCAAAGATAATGGGGATGTAAGTCATCTTATGGGTACCAAGAACGAGAAAATCAGTAGGATATTTTATTTTCCCACACAAGACTTCAACATCTCTAATAATCCCACACGGTGATATGGTGTCTCTATTAGCAAGTTTAATAGTAATATCTATGTCTTCTAACTCTGTAGGTGCTATGTATTCTCTAATCTCTTGATATTACTTGTAAGGAATAGCACTCACCCATGTCACATAAACCATGATAACAGTGATCTCCTATTTTAACTGAAATGACAGGCACGCCAACAATTGGTCTATGTTTATCTTTTTCATCGGGTTTAGCAATTCTAGCAGCATCTTTGTAGAAGTAAATAACATGCCCATCCACATCTTCTTCTAAGAGATCTTTAACCATAGCAATATTAGGTTCAATTCTAATTTTTTCATCTGGTTTAGGTGTTCCGATAGAACTTTTGTTAACCACAGTTGCAATTTCAGCATGTTCCTTTATCCTAACAGGAAAAGGGGGTTTCTCAATATAAGCAGTAGGAACAACTGGATCAACATTATAGAGAATAGTTTCTTCTTTAACTGGTACCGGTTCTTTAATAGGTGAGTAATATTTAAGCCATTTCTCTTTAGGGAGTTCAACATGAGTGGCAAATGATTCACAAAAGGAAGCTACTATCTCAGAGTCAAGTCCATATTTAGTGCTAAACTTTTGAAAAGCATCGGTATCCATAAAAGATTTAACACAATCATACTTTGCTTTTATACCCGACTCTTTACCTTCGCCGAAGTTCCCAATCTTTAGAGTTGTGTTTAATTCTTTCCGTAAGATCCCACCGAATTCAATAGTTTTCTTCATAAAATAACTCAGCACAAGAAGTATCCAAAGATGGTTTGATCATTCCGAGAAAGCCGAGCATAAAAGTTCTGAATAATAATTTCTCTTGAGAGCTCATGATTGGGGCATGAATATAAAATTGACTTAAGCCTCCCCAAGCTAGAGCGATACTTTCTCCTTCACGAGGCCATAAATTATATATATAATTCCGATCACGATGAACTAGATGCATGCGATATTTTTTTTGGTGAAACTCCAGCGATTCCAATTTCATGATCCAATATCATCGGATAGCCTATACCATTCCATTTTTTCCCTTCAAAGATAAAGGGAAAACCTTTTTCATAACTTCATCCCTGGGTAAACCTGCAAGCTTAAACAATCCACAAATTTGTTCTACATGTATCAAGTGCAAGTCAGGATGTTCGGTTCCATCTCCTGCATAAGGATTAGCTAGCAGTTGTTCTATCATACCCGAAGGAATTTCATATTCAATATTTCAGTAGGTGCAGTAGGTTGAGGAGCAATTAATTGTGGTTCCGGACGAGGTGAATATACCCCTAACAAACCCCTCAAAGGATTGTTTTCCATAGCAACAAGTAACAATATATTTCAGCACACTATATAAATGTTCCTCATCAATTCCACTTACCAAAGGCGCTTCACTCCTCAAAGAACGGCGCTAGAAAATAGCCTTGATGACCCACAAGTATAGGGGATCAATTTTAGCTCTTTTCGATAAGTAAGAGTGTCGAACCCAACGAGTAGCAGAAGGAAATGACAAGTAGTTTTCAGTAAGGTAATGTCTGCAAGTGCTGAAACTGTAAGTAGCAAGTAGTTTAATAGCAAGATAATTTGTAATGAGAAAGTAACGATAGTGGCAATAAGTATGCAGCAAGGTAGCCCAATTCTTTTGAGGCAAAGGACAGGCCAAAACGGTCTCTTATGATAAGCAAAGCGTTCTTGAGGGTACACGGAAATTTCATCTAGTCACTTTCATCATGTTGGTTTGGTTTGTGTTTGCTACTTTGATAATTAGATATGTGGGTGGACCGGTGCTTAGCTGCTGTTCTTACTTGAAAAAACCTCCTACTTATGATTAACCCTCCCGCAAGCATCCGCAACTACGAGAAAAGTATTAAGAATAAATTCTAACCATAGCATTAAACTTTTGAATCCAATCGGTCCTCATCGAATAGCGCATAAACCTGGTTTAAGCTTCCGCTACTCTTGCAACCCATCATCTAATTGCTACTCCACAATGCATTCCCTTAGGCCCAAATATGGTGAAGTGTCATGTAGTTGACGTTCAAATGACACCACTAAGGGAATCACAACATACATACTATCAAAATATCGAACAGATATCAAGTTCACATAATTACTTGCAACATGATTTATCCCGTGACCTCAAGAACAAAATTGACTTATCACAATCAACAAACATGCTCATGATCAGAGGGGTATTAATATGTATAATGGATCTGAACATATAATCTTCCACCAAATAAACCATATAGTAATCAACTACAAGATGTAATCAACACTACTAGTCACCCCTTAGCAACAATCTATAGTTCCGGTAACAAGATTGAAAACAAGGATGAACTAGGGTTTGAGAGGAGATGGTGCTGGTGAAGATGTTGATGGAGATTGCCCTCCCCAAGATGGGAGAGTTGGTGATGATGATGACGATATTTTCCCCCTCCGGGAGGGAAGTTCCCCCGGAAGAATCGCTCCACCGGAGGGCAAAAGTGCTCATGCCTGTGTTTCGCACGACAAGGCGGGCGCGCCCATACCCAAAGTATTCTTCTTATTTTTTTTTTCTAGGTCAAAACCACTTATATACTGTAAGATGGGCACCGAGGTGGGTCGAGGAGGCCACAACCCACCGTATGCCGCTTAGGGGGTTCGCGCCCAGTGGGTTGTGCCCACCGGTGGCTCCTCCGGTGCTTATTGGCTCCAATATTTCTCATATATTCCATAAAAAATCTCCGTGAAGTTTCAGCCTATTTGGAGTTGTGCAGAATAGGTGGCCTGACGTAACTTTTTCAGGTCCAGATTTCAAGATGTCGGAATTCTTCCTCTTGGTGTGTACCTTGCAAATTATGAGAGAAAAGGCATTAGAATTACTCCAAAAAGCATTATTATGGATAAAAACATTATAAATAACCGTAAGAAAACATGATGCAAAATGGACGTATCAGCAAGAGTTTGCTCGAAGGAGAAGGCGGGAAACCAAGCGGGCTTGCCGCCTTTCTGACGCTTGGTGCCGGGCTGACCCTCCCTACCGGGTCTTCAATCAGCTACACCGCCGGGCTAGTGGAAGCCGGCCGGGGCTTTGTGCTTGTTGTCGTTTACTACTCGGGCGCCGACCGCTGTTCGAGGAGGCGGAGGGAGCACCTTTCCGTGACAAGGTTCACTCGGAGCTCTGACTTCATGGAGGAGTCGGCAAGGGCATACTTGTCTGCTATGATCCGCATCTCGTTGAGTGTAGGGTGCCCTCTACACCCGGCAAGAAGTACTCTATGGCTTGCACCTCGTGCACCCCTTCGCAGGAGTTGCGCTAGTCGCCCACCGCCAAGTAGTCGCGGTGGACTCGGCCGCCTTGGACGACAGAGAGAGAGAGCTGGCGGGCTTGGGCGGCCGCTAGGTGCTAGTGAAGTTGCAGATGAAGACTTCGGTGAAGACCAGCCAGATATTGACGCTGTAGGGCTTGAGGCTGTTCAGCCATGTCCGGGCCGTGCCCTGGAGCATGAGCGGAACGTACTTCATGGCAACGCGCTTATTGTTGTTTGCTATGCTGACGGCTGTGGAGTAGTCAACCAGCCAATCCTTCGGCTTCACAGAGCCATTGTACTTGGGAGTCTCTCGAGGGAGCGAGAACCCTTTGGGGAAGGGCTCGTCGTGAATGCAAGGGCCGAAACAAGGTGGGCCGATTGCATCTTCTTCTACAGCCAGGGATCGAGCCAGGCGGTCAATCCAGTGGCGGGCATCGTTTTCTCTGACTCCTTCACGGCGGCCTAGCCGGTCCCCCTACGCGGGGGAGGCGGACGATCGCTCCGCCGATCCACCGCTCGTGGGCGGCCGTCTTGGTCGCGCTCGTTGGTGATGCGTGTGCGGCTGCGGCTAGCAGCCGTCTCTTGGTTTGTACGGTCGCGAGCGCCGCCTTTCGGGGACCGGGAGGTCATGCCGTGCTCTCGGCAAGGGGGGAGGTTCTCGGCGTGCGGGACGGGTTCTACCACACGGCGGCCGCTTTATCGCACGGCAGCCCGCTGCCGAGGAGTCATGGACGGCGCTCCGTCATGCGGCACTCGCCACCCTCCGTGATCCAACTCGTCTGCCGTCACCGGGAGGCGCGCAGTGTTCTCCATAGGCGTGGCATAGATAGGGACGGTCGGCCTCAAAGATGTTGGCGATGGCGGCGCCACGTTGCCGGGATCGCGTATCGCCTGCCGGGCTCTCCAAAGCACCGGGCGTGCCGCAGATGACACGGCCGATCTCGCGCTGGTAGGCTTCGGTGAGGCGTCTCATGGTGGCCAGCTTTTTGGCGCTCTCGAGGAGGGCAACGCGGCACGCCCAGCCTGCCTTGCCGCTTTCTCCCCTGGCACTACCGGGCGCCGGACAGGTCCTGCATGGTCGCCCGCAACGAGTCTCCGGCCGCCGACGAGGCTCAAGATGGTCGATGACCAGCACCTCCGTGACGGTGTTGGTGCTGGCGTTGCTGGTTGCAGGAGGGAGCGGGTCATTGATTACCACCATGTTGGTGGGGAAAGCATCGAGGGATGCCGCGTCGGAGTCGACGAGCATCGGGTCAGTGGAGCCAACCGACTCTAGGTCAGAGGCCGGCTCGTTGGCAATGTGAACCTTGCCAAGGAGGTCGATGAGGCAGCTCTTAGAGTTGGCTGCTCCCCCGTCGGGCACGGGCTCATCGAGGAGGCGGATCCCGCAGAGGAGATCAGCGAGACAGCTTGCAGCGCAAGCGGCTTCCACGCTGCGTAGCGTGTCAACGTAAACGCCATCGGGCATGCCGGGCTGGCTGCGCTCACCAGGAAGGAAAAGGGTTCCCGTCCCGAACGTGTTTCCAGACGACGGTGTACCTAGCCCCATGGTGGGGGCCAAATGTCGGGGATATCGTGCGACATATGCTAGGGGTGGCTTATCATTGATGGGGACAAAAGTACGTCGCCGGGCTCTAGAGGCGGGAGTGAGCGAGACCAAGACACGCTGGCAAGGCGAATCTTACCTGTGTTCGGGGCTCTCCTAGGAGATAACACCCCTAGTTCTGCTCTGCGGGGTCTCCGCATGATCACTATCTCAACGAGGTAGCTACAAGTTTGCTCCTTGAGCTGTTGGGCTAGAGGAGGAAGAAGAACAAGGCTAGATCTACACCATTCTCTCTACGTGGTGTGTGTGTCTACTAAGGTTATGAACACTTTGCATGGGTGGCCTAGGGGGTTTATATAGGCCTACCCCCCAGGGGTACAATGGTAATCTGGCCGGGTGTAGGACCCGGCCGTCAGTGTCTACGGGCGCCGGCTTCTCCGCCGGCTGCAGGGGCCTGCCTCTCGGTGGGTCCCGCCGGCTATCGTGAACTTCGTCTGACAAAGCTACCGCGCCGCATGTCCGTCCTGCCGTCTGCTTAATCTTGTAGTCGTGCCACGATGATGAGAGGCTTTGTCGGAGAGGGTGTGGCATAGCCCCGCCGCTGGCGGGCGATCACCGTAGCCACTCCTGCCTCATCCGGGTTAATGGCGCACAGATTCTAAGGAGGGAGGAGGCCACCTGCTATGAGGCGGCTCGCTCGCCGCCGCCTCGCCTGGGCTCGCTGGCATGTGTAGGGGCCGGGCCACCTGCCGTGACGACCGGCCGCCGTGGGGCCCCGCCTCTATGCAAGAGGGTGATGTCACGGGCCGCATGGCAAAGGCTGCGGCTTGGACAAGGTATGTCCGCCTAGCGCCGCACTGCGGGCCACGCCTCCGCCTGGATTCGGGGTGGCAGGTCGTCTTTGTAAGCCACGCCTGGCCCCATCGCAGTTTTGTGGGTGCAAACTTTGAGGGCAAGAAGGGTCACCTGCTAGGAGCCAGCCTCTTCATGGCCGCCTTCTGTGGTCTCGCCGCCTTCTAGCGGCCGGCCTTCTAGACCAGCCGGCCCATGAAGCCGACCTTTCGTCCAGGAGGTGTGAGGGGCGCAGCTTGACCCCATGTCTTGAAATACTATGGGAAGCTGATGAGGCTACCCATAGTCATTTACTCCGACACAAAACGACTTTTTCACATGGCATATAGGACTCAAAACAGCAAGTTTCTATTCAGGAATCCTATCACAGTAAATGCATATGTGATCCACCAAAAAATTATCACTCATGCTATATTCACCAATTAAATTAAAAGTGAAACTATAGCACTGGTACGCGTCGGTCCTAAACAAACGATTTTTAACCCCTTTCCGCGACGACATTTGGAACCGTCGCCAAGTGAGTGTGTGCGATAGGGTGTCCTTCCCAGACGACCCAGAAATCGTCAGGGGTAGACCCAGGATGGGGCCGTGTGCGATCGGGCGAGGCATCGAAACCCAATCATTTCCGTAGGTATGTACATCCCACACGGTAATCCGAGAAAATCATTTCCGTAGGTATGTACATCGTACACGGTGAATCCCAGAAAAACATTCCCGTTCATATGTATATCACACATACCAATCCAAGGAATACGCTTCCGCTCTTATGTACATCCCACATAGTCAATCCAGGAAAACATTTCCGCTCGTATGTACATCCCACACAGCTTTTATGTATACGCTGCTTGTGAAAGGTGTAACTATCACACACGCTCTGCCTTGGTTAACGGTTTGCTTTCATTAACTACATCACACATGATTTGATATAGAAAACTGGGTGGCATTGGGCTATCCATCACGAGCGCTTTTACTGCCAGAACCGTTTGCAAAGTTACATGACCATATGTTCTCTTTTTGATTTTGCCTATAATTTATTATTCTAATTGGAAATTTTGAAATATGAGACGTGCAATTCAAATTCTTAGCACAATGGTTCAACAATGAATCCATAAATAAAATTGCCAGTACAATATGTTCATGTAGCGACGCGACCTCAGACGGTCAAGTCTCTGTGTTTCCGTGTCATCCCTGGATCAGTAATGCTGACACACACAGTACTCGAAGGATTTATAACAGAGTAGCAATCACACACTTATACATCGAAGGTCTCAAAAGAAAACTTATTACAATAATATGGCTTAAGGCCATGTAATGCAATAACAGCGGAAGGCTTGGAAGATAAAGTGAGTCCATCAACTCCAACCAAGATAGCTGAGCTGCACTGCAAGAACGCACTCCATCGAACCTTACTCCTCTTCTGAAAAGTCTGCAACATAATGCGTTGCAGCCCGAGAACGGGTCAGCACATGGAATATGCTTGCAATGTAACACAATAGAGCAATAACAGAATAATGCTATCACTACATGCATATTTGGCTGGTGGAAAGCTCTACGGTTACAGTTTTTGCGGAAAGCCAATTTTTCCCTACAACAAGGAATAAATTTTAATTTAACTATCATGGTGGTTGAAACATCATTGAGAAGGTATAACCCCAACTCAATCCCAATTAAAGTAATTAACAACCCAACAATATTAATTAAGAGTGATGAGATACATGTGAATACTCAAGTACTAGATACTCGTGAATTGTCCATAACCGGGGACACGGCTAACCATGATTAGATTGTACACTCTCTAATGAGGTTTGGCATGCACTTTTCCCCACAAGACTCGATCGCCTCCGCTGATTTCTCGTGACTACATGGTGTTTGAGAAACGGATGACCGAGACACGCCTTTAAGAAACATTAACTCTTTACTCCTGTAGACCATACCAAACCTACAAAACCCACTACCTGTGATCTACCTCTTCAAGAGCTTCACGTAACTTACTCAACTATGCTAGAGCCCATAATAGCTTGTGGCTGCACACGGAAGTTTCTAGCATGAATAATCTCGGTTCCTCTGGTGGCGGTCCATAGGAAGATCACACGGTACCCCGGATTTCCAAAACAAAATGTACAACACCGGTTTCCCCAGTGCCTCAATCCACCCGTATGTGTATTAAAGTTGCCACCTTAAGTTAACCATTACTTAACAATCTCACATCCGTCATGGATAACTCTCAAACCCAACCAACGCCTACGGGCATAACATAGCAATATAAGCAACACGTAGAAGTAACTCCCAAGGTTTGAATGCAGGGCAATAGGTTCTACCTCAACTACTACTTCCCAACCCACAAGTTGATGACATCCTAATCATGCAATGTGTGAGGTTGAATCTAATGCATAAAAACCGGTACGTAAAAGCGTATGATCAAAGTGTTACTTGCCTTGGTCGACGATCCCGGAATCCTAGAGACTCAGAGTAACACGCTCAAGACCGGAATTCTATCGCAAGCAAACAATAACATACATAAGTAAACAATCAAAGATGCACCAACGAAACTTCAACTAAAATAGATTGACCGGAGAGTTCAACTTAAGAACTCCGGTTCACAAAAAGAATCAAACCAAACGGAGCAACGAAACTCAAACGGCGAAAGAAACAAGGTCCGTTTACTAATCTGAACTAGGGTCAAATTTTATAGAGTCAAAAACTTGTTTGAGTTGGCTATCCGGAAAGAGGGTTTCGAGATGAAACTCCAGCGCTTGAATCGCCTCGATTCCGATAAACGAAGCGAAAAGTTAAACTAGAACGAAAATCGGATCGTAAATCGCGATCGTAAAAATCGGGAATAAATCCGATAAAAAGAAAAATTCATTTAACGGCTAAACGAACGAACGCTCGTTAGCAAAAATCACATGATTTAACACGCTCGTTAGAACGAAACGAACAATGTTTAACGCCGCTAAGAAGATAAACCAAAAAAAACGATCTATAAAAAAAACGAACTAGGGTTTTTTTTTAAAGAAAACCGGGCGGCGGGTGGCTACCTCCCATGAGGTCGTCCCATGAGGCGGGCGGCTCAAGGGCAGGCGAGGCGGCGGGTCGGCGAGAGGTGGCGGGTCGCGAGGCGGGCGGGCGACCAAAGGGCGGCGGCGACTCGGCGCGCGGGGCTCGGCCTGGTGCTCGGGGTGGTGGCTACTGGGGTGGGGCGGCAGAAAGATTTAAAGGGGCGGGCGACTTGGAGGAGGGGGCAACAGCGGAGGCGGAGTCCGGCTCGGACTCGAGTCCTGGTCGGCGGGCTGGACAAGGCTGGGAGGGCGGCGGCGGCGGTCAAGTTTGGGCCTTTCAGCCAAGGCTCTCTTTTTTATATCGTTTCAAATTTAGAAAAATCCTAGAAAAATAATTAAAAACCTAAAAATTCCAAAACAAGTTTTCTCCGTCTAAATGGAATATTTGGAACATGATGAACTTTTCTTGGCCCCTAAAATGCAATTTTTAAAACATGCAAATTTTTCTAGGGCGAATAAAATTCCAAAATAAATCCATTAAAACCAAATAATGATTTTAACATTTTTCCTCCGATATTTCAATTATTTTGGAGAAGTCATATTATCTCCCCTCATTTATTTATTTTAAAATGAAATATTTTCCGGAGAGAAAAATAATTAAAACCAAAAATCCTCGTCTCCACTACTTGATAAAAATCAAATAGGAAAATCGAAAAATCCCCAACTCTCTCCGAGGGTCCTTGAGTTGCTTAGGATTTTCGAGGATTGCAAACAAAAGGCAACAAAATATGATATGCATAGATGACCTATGTATAACATGCCAAATTGAAAATTTGGGATGTTACAAACCTACCCCCTTAAGATGAATCTCACTCGAGATTCGGGTTGGCTAGAAAATAGGTGCGGATGGTCCTTGCAAATATCCTCTTCTCACTCCCGGTGGCTTCCTCCTCGGTATGGTGGCTCCAATCAACTTTGCAAAACTTGATAACCTTGTCATGAAAGTGACTCAATGTCGAAATCAAGAATCTTTATTGGCTTCTCCTCATAAGTCGACATTATCCAAATTGAATCGCCTCTAAGGGCAATCATATCATTTAACAAGATATCGGCAATTTCAAAGCATGGCACTTCTTCACCGTGATACGTGAAACACATCGTGAACTCCTCGACAATCCTTCGTGTAACTCCAGCTTGTAGGCAACTTCTCCCATCCGCTCCAAAACACGATATGGTCCTACAAATCTTGGGGCTAACTTTCCCTTTACTCCAAAACGCTTTACTCCTCAAGGGTGATACTCGCAGATAGGCTCTGCCTCCAATTTCATAGGTTACCTCCTTGCGCTTTGAATCTGCGTAACTCTTCCGCTCTAGACCGAGCAATCTTTAGTCCTGCCTCGATCGCTTAACCTTCTCCTCTCGATTCCTTGATCAAATCTGGTCCAAACAACTCGACGGTCTCCAACCTCATCCCACATTAGCGGTGTTCTACATCAAGGCCCATACAGATCTTCGAACGGTGCCATCTTCAAACCGGCTCGGTAGCTGTTGTTGTATGAGAACTCACAGACGTAAATTATCATCCCAACTAGATCCATAATCTAGCGCATGTGCTCTCAACATGTCCTCCGTAATCTGATTGACTCTCTCTCGCCCATCCATCCGTCTGCTGGGTGGAAGGCGATCTTGAACTCAATCTGGTACCCAAAGTCCGTGTAGCTGATGCCAAAACTTTGAAGTAAACTGCGTTCCTCTATCTGATACGATGCTCCTCGGAACTCCATGCAAACATACGATCCTGGTCATATATATCTTGGCCAACTTTGCACTTGTATAGGTTGTTTTCACTGGAATAAAATGAGCTACTTTGGTCAAACGATCCACAACTACCCATATCGAATCATATCCTACCTTGGTTCTGGGTAATTCGGTAATAAAGTCCATGCCAAGTTTGTCCCACTTCCATTCGGGTATTGGCATAGGCTGTAACAATCCTGCTGGCTTCTGATGCTCTGCCTTCACTCTCTGACATACATCACATATGGCTACATACTCGCAATATCCTTATTCATACCAAATTACGTAAACGCTCCTTCAAGTCCAAATACATCTTGGTGTTTCCGGTGAATCGAGTATGGTGAGTCCTGGGCCTCCTGAAGTATCAACTTCCTGATCTCCGAATTGTTGGGCACATAAATTCGGTCCTCAAACCACAAGGTATCGTGCTCATCCTCGCGAAAACCTTTGGCTTTTCCTTCGCCCATCTTCTCTCTTATCTCAGAAATCTCTTTGTCCTCCTTCTGAGCTTCGAATCTTGTTCAACAACGTTGATCGAACCTCCATTGTTGCAAGAAAACCTCTTGGAACAATCTCCAATCAAGTCCCATGATCTCTCCGCTAACTCCGTTGGTAATCCTTTGCTTTCAAGGATATTAGCATAACTCTTCCGGCTCAAAGCGTCTGCTACGACGTTGGCCTTTCCTGGATGATAGTGTAGCTTTATGTCGTAATCCTTTATAAGTTCCAGCCATCTCCTCTGTCTGAGGTTTAACTCCTTCTGTGTGAAAATTTACTTCAAACTCTTATGATCCGTGTACACATCACAACGGTTTCCAATAAGATAATGTGTCTAGGTCTTCAACGCATGTACTACGGCTGCTAACTCCAAATCATGTGTGGCATAGTTCAACTCATGTGGCTTCAGTTGTCGTGAGGCATATGAAACAACTTTTCCGTCCTGCATAAGAACACATCCAAGTCCCAAGCGAGAGGCGTCACAATAAACTTGAAACTCCTTATGTATATCTCGCAATGTCAAAGATCTGGGCTGTAGTCAACCGCTTCTTCAACTCCCGAAAGCTTGTCTCGTAATCCTCCGTCCATTTGAACTTAGTATCCTTCTTTAGTAATTCAGTCATTGCCTTAGCAATCTTGGAGAAATTCTCAATGAACCTCCGATAATATCCTCGCCACCCAAGGAAATCATGATCTCGCTAATTGAAGTGGGTGCCAACCAGTTAGTGACCGATCGAACTCATCGATCTCATCGCTATACCCTCTCCCGATATAACATGCCCAAGAAATCCAACTTCCTTCAACCAAAACTCGCACTTGCTGAATTTGGCGATAATTGGTGTTCCTCGAGTTTCTCGAGAACCAAACGCAAGTGTTCCGCGTGCTCCTCTTCTTTATTCGAGTATACCATAATATCATCAATAAACACCACAACAAACTTGTCCAGATACTCCATGAACACCTTGTTCATCATACTCATGAAATAGGCAGGGGCGTTAGTCAGTCCAAATGACATGACCGTATACTCATATAATCCATACCGTGTGGTAAATGTTGTCTTTGGTATATCCTTCTCTCGGATCTTCAACTGATGATATCCTGATCGTAGATCAATCTTCGAAAACACCTTAGCTCCTTGCAACTGATCAAACAGATCATTAGTCATCGGTAAGGGATACTTGTTCTTTATCGTTACTTCATTCAGAGCTCGATAATCAACAACCATCCTCGTGGATTTATCCTTTTCTCCACCAAAAGTACTGGGCTCCCTAAGGTGATGAACTTCTCACGAATGTAACCTTTCTCCAATAGTTCCTTGATCTGCTTCTTAATTTCCTCCGTGATCATTTGCGGGCATCCGATAGGGTCTCTTGGATATTGGTCCTGTATCTGGCAATAACTCTATCAGAAATTCGATGTCTCGATCTGGTGGCATGCCTGGTAATTCCTCGGGAAAAACATCCGGATAATCCTTTACTATAGGTACTTCCTCCCTGCATAACTCCCGTGAGGGCATTCACTTGGCTCCTCCTAGGCACATGCCTAGATACATAGTTAATCCTTTTTCCCTCTGGAGTGGTAAGATAAATTGACTTGCTAGCAGTCAATACTTCCTCCATACTTTGACATCCAGTCCATACCTAATATCACATCCAATCCTTGCGACTCCAAGATAATTAGGTCGGACGGAAAAACATGCGTGCCAATGATTAGGGGTATCTGGGTGCACCATCTGCTAGCCATGTACTCAGCTCCAGGCGAGCTCACTAAAAGAGGGGTCCTAAGGGTTTGGGTTGGTAACTTCAACTTTTCCACAAATCCCCTCGATATGTATGAATGCAATGCACCAAAGATCAAAAGAACAAGAGCGGTAAATGACCCGAACCAAAAATCTTACCTATTACCGCGTCTGCCGTTTCTTTAACTTCCTCCACGTTAACGTGGTTCACTTGTCCTTTGTTGAATGGATTGGGCTTTTTCCCGGGCTCCCATTTCCGCTTTCCATTCTTTCCTTCAGGCAGTCATTGGCATAATGCCTGTCTTCCCGCACTTAAAGCAAATAACTTGGCTTAAGTCCCTCTTGGCGGGTGTAGTTGGGTTAGAGCGATTCGATTATTGTTTACTCCATTCCCATTCCCGCTCTTCGCACCATTTCGATTATGCGATCCTCCTCCAAAGATGGTTATGACCTCCATGGTTATGAACAAGTCCTCCCGAGTTCGGGGTTAAGCGAGGCTTCTGATGAGCTCCTGAGTTATACTTCCCTTGTCCATACTTCCTCTTACGGTTCTCGATTTGTTGTTGCTTACTTTCAATCATTAGGGCCTTATCTACCAACTCTGGTAGTTGTTGAAAGTTGCCACCATCAATCGCATACTCATCTCATCATTCAGCCCTTCCATAAACTTCTCCCGCTTCGGCATCCGTGGGCCACATCATCGTGGGCATAACGTGATAACTTGCTAAACTCATCCACGACCGGGCCACAAGACGGGTTCCTTCGGGCGTAAGTTATGTAAACTCACGCTTCTTCATCCGCATGGCTCCAGCTTGAGACATGGGCCGTAAAAGCTTGTTGGAATCGGGTCCCAAGTTACATTGGCTATAGGAAGGTAGCCATGTAATTCTCCCACCATGCGGCTGCTGGTCCATCCAATTGATGTGCGGCAAAGCGCACCCTTTCAGCATCCGTGCATCCGGTGGTAGTTAACTCCCTTCCAATACGGCGTAGCCAATCATCAGCAACTATTGGCTCGGTGCTACTGGAAAACACCGACGGTTGTAACCTCAGGAAACGGGCTAAGTTGTCCACTGGCGGTGGGTTATTGTTGTTGTTGCCGCTCGTCTCGAATTCTAGCAATTGCATCAAGGTATTTTGTTGTCGATCAACTGGGTGAGCTCCGTGGAAAAGCAAAACCGGTGTCACATCTCTGGAGGCATCCGAGGGTTTAGATGGAAGAGATTAGAATAGAAAAAGGGTCTAATGAGAAAACACTACCCATATGCATATGAGACAAACACAATCATTTCACTCAATCAATCAAGCAAGGCATACAAACGGTCTAGGACTATCGTAAAAATGCTCAACTACTACTAGATACATGGGGAAAATACTACTAATATTTGGTGGTCATCTAGAAATTTTGATCGGTGGAAGACTCCATGATGTCTGCTCCAGCTTCGTCTTCGTAGTCATCATCACTTGCATCGTAATCGGTGTCGCCGATGATGATGTAGTTGTCGAGCAAGTGGGATCTTCCTCCTCTTCTTCCGGTGCGATCCTCCCATGAATACTCCGATCTTCTTAACTAGGTCGCTATTCTTCTCCAAAGAGTGTCTTGATTTCTTCCTCATATCCGTCACGTGTAAACTTGAGTTCTTCCTCCAGCTCGATGATCCTAGTTTTCGCCTTCTTCAACTCCATCATGTCTGCGCAAGACATCCGTTCTCCGACGTCCGAATGTGCTGGTTTAGCTCTGGATGTAAGTCGCAATGGATCTATCCTTCTTGGTGCTGATTACTTCCCATTGCTCGCCCCTACGCCACATATTTGATATATGGTGTCTTTAAGCTCTCTGTTGTAGACTTCTCCAATGCGTCCTATGGTAATGTGGGCTGCCATACTCTTGCCAAGGCTCCGTGTGGGTGCTTCAAAAGAAAACTCTATGGGCTTGGAAGTTGGCGAACGTCCTTCCCTGAACTTGTACTTGAATCATCCAAATAGCTCCTCTTCTGGGTAGACTAGCGTTA
Organism: Aegilops bicornis; assembly: GCA_021605145.1. NCBI lineage: Eukaryota > Viridiplantae > Streptophyta > Magnoliopsida > Poales > Poaceae > Aegilops > Aegilops bicornis. The sequence continues at coordinate 466,410,757 of CM038671.1, forward strand.
TGCGTCCCAAGTGAAGCTTCGGTATTCCAATATTCGTGTACCTAGTGACTTCCTTCAAGTGGCGCCCAAAAGGTGTGTCTTCATCCAGCCAGTAAACTTGTTCTTCATCTCCGTCATCCTAAAGAGTGGAAAAATGGAGAGGAGTCGTAAATGAGTAGAGAAGAGTGACCTATGGTTTATCTTAGTGGTCGTGTCCTACACTCAACGTGTGCTCGATACCATCTTGTAGCGACCCGACCTCAGACGGTCAAGTCTCGTGTTTCCGTGTCATCCCCGGATCGAATGCCTTGACACACATACAAGACTCCGAAGGATTTATAATAGAGTAGCAACCACACACTTATACATCGAAGGTCTTAAAAGAGAACTTATTACAATAATATGGCTTAAGGCCATCTAATGCAATAACAAATGAAGGCTTGGAAGATAAAGTGAGTCCATCAACTCCAAGCAAGACATAGTTGAGCTGCACTCAAGAATTCACTCATCGAACCTTACTCCTCTTTTGAAAAGTCTGCAACATAATGCGTTGCAGCCCGAGAACGGGTCAAAGACATGGAATATGCCGCAATGTAACACAATAGAGCAATAATGTAATAATGCTATCACTACATGCATATTTGGTGGTGGAAAGCTCTACGGTTACAGCTTTTATGAAAAGCCAATTTTTCCCTACAACAAGGAATAAATTTTAATTTAACTATCATGGTGGTTGAAACATCATTGAGAAGGTATAACCCCAACTCAATCCCAATTAAAGTAATTAACAACCCAACAATATTAATTAAGAGTGATGAGATACATGTGAATACTCAACTACTAGATACTCGTAATTGTCCATAACCGGGGACACGGCTAACCATGATTAGATTGTACACTCGCAGAGGTTTGTGCACTTTTCCCCACAAGACTCGATCGCCTCCGCTGATTTCTCAGACCGCATGGTGTTTGAGAAACGGATGACCGAGACACGCTTCTTTAAGAAACATTAACTCTTTACTCCTGGATAGACCATACCAAACCTACAAAACCCACTACACCGCTGATCTACCTCTTCAAGAGCTTCACGTAACTTACTCAACTATGCTAGAGCCCATAATAGCTTGTGGCTGCACACGGAAGTTTCTAGCATGAATAATCTCGGCCCTTTGAGCCCTGGTGGCGGTCCATAGGAAGATCACACGGGTACCCCGGGATTTCCAAAACAAAATGCATAACACTGGTTTCCCTGTGTGCCTCACCACCCAGATGTGTATTAAAGTTGCCACCTTAAGTTAACCATTACTTAACAATCTCACATCTGTCATGGATAACTCTCAAACCCAACCACGTCTACGGGCATAGCATAGCAATATAAGCAACATGTAGAAGTAACTCCCAAGGTTTGAATGCAGGGCAATAGGTTCTACCTCAACTACTACTTCCCAACGCACAAGTTGATGACATCCTAATCATGCAATATGTGAGGGTTGAAGCTAATGCATAAAAAACCTGGGTACAAAAGCGATGATCAAAGTGTTACTTGCCTTGTCGACGATCCGGGAATCCTAGAGACTCGTAGTAACACGCTTCGCACTCCGGGAATTCTATCGCAAGCAAACAATAACATACATAAGTAAACAAGCAAAGATGCACCAACAAAACTTCAACTGAAAGAGATTGACCGGAGAGTTCAACTTAAGAACTCCGGTTCACAAAAAGAATCAAACCAAACGGAGCAACGAAACTCAAACGGCGAAAGAAACAAGGTCCGTTTACTAATCTGAACTAGGGTCAAATTTTATAGAGTCAAAAACTTGTTTGAGTTGGCTATCCGGAAAGAGGGTTTCGAGATGAAACTCCAGGCGCTTGAATCGCCTGATTCCGATAAACGAGTGAAAAGTTAAACTAGAACGAAAACCAGATCAGAAATCGCGATCAGAAAAATCGCGGAATAAATCCGATAAAAAGAAAAACGACGAACGGCTAAACGAACGAACGTTTGTTAGCAAAAACTGAACGACGAACACGTTCGTTAGAACGAACGAACAAGAGAACGCTCGTTAAGAAGATAAACCGAAAAAAAAACCGATCTATAAAAAAACGAACTAGGGTTTTTTTTAAAACCAAGGGGTTTTGTTCAAAAAAACCGGGCGGCGGGTGGCTACCTCCCATGAGGTCGTCCCCATGAGGCGGGCGGCTCCGCGGGCAAAGCGAGGGCAAGCGGGTCGGCGAGAGGCGGCGGGGTCGCGGAGGCGGCGGCGACGCACCAAGTGGCGGCCGGCGACTTTGCCAAGCAAGCAGGCTGCCTCTGGGCTCAAAGGGGGCGGCTAGTGGGCATTTGAAGGGGGCGGGGCGACTTGGAGGAGGGGGCAAGGCGGCGGAGGCGGAGTCCGGCTCGACTAGTCCTGGGTCGGCAATGAGGAGGCTACAAGGCTACGGAGGTCGGCGGCGGCTGAAGCCAAGCTTCTACTGGGCCTTTAGCCAGGTCAAGCGCCATGATCTCTTTTTTTTAAACGTTCCGCCGAAACTTAGAAAAATCCTAGAAAAATAAATAAAAATCTAAAAAAAATTCCAAAACAAGTTTTCTCCGTCTAAATGGAATATTTAGAACAGGATGAACTTTTCTTGGCCCCTAAAATGCAATTTTTAAAACATGCAAATTTTTCTAGGGCGAATAAAATTCCAAAATAAATCCATTAAAACCAAATAATGATTTTAACATTTTTCCTCCGATATTTCATTTATTTTGGAGAAGTCATATTATCTCTTCTCATTTATTTATTTTAAAATGAAATATTTTCCGGAGAGAAAAATAATTAAAACCAAAAATCCTTGTCTCCACTACTTGATAAAAATCAAATAGGAAAATCGAAAAATCTCCAACTCTCTCCGAGGGTCCTTGAGTTGCTTAGAATTTTCGAGGATTGCAAACAAAAGGCAACAAAATATGATATGCATAGATGACCTATGTATAACATGCCAAATTGAAAATTTGGGATGTTACAGTTCAGTAATTACAGGATTAGGCAGCAATTAACTATGATGAACCACAGTATTTAAAGGCGGTAAAGGTAAGAGACAAGTGTAAATCATTTTAACTGCCGATGTTGTTGAAGAAGCGGAATACCCATAATGTGCCTTCCTGCATGCCATAGGCACGAACCACTTTTGTCCAACCCCTTGTGACGATCGTCACCATCCTTCACCGCGTTCAGAAGACTTCTAGAGCATTATCATGGTAGCATGAATTATATACTTTAACCTTAGTTGCCTCCACTCCGGTCATGTAGTTTGCAAGGTAATTATCGGTAAATAGCTTCGTAAACCACCTAAAAAGAGAAAATATCGATAATCGAGGTCTAATAGAGTAACTTGTTGTGGGCAGGGGAAAAGGCAACATATTACTTACCATCCTAAAGTTCACGGTTGTCTTTGACAAAGTGTAAATAAAGAGCTTAATTCCAATCACCCATTTCTTTCACCTAACAATCTTTCTTAGTTTCCTCACTTAACGCTTGTTCTTGAATATCTCATTGCCCCATACGCAAAAGGGATCGAAGCGTGGATCAGTACTACTCATATATGTACCTACAAGCAACAAGTAAATGTTAGAAGCTAAACTAAGATTTCACAAATGATGTAAAATACAACTACCTATGTTCCTAAGTACAAGTTTTTTTTGGGATTTCAATATGAACTACATATGGATGTATATAGAATTATAGATATAGTTTAGATTAGAATCTAGATTCACTCATTTTGCTCCTTATGTAGTCTATATTGGAATCTCTAGAAATACTTATATTTAGGAATAGATGGTGTATAAGACATGGGATGCAGCTAACCTCGACGGCAAACAACATCATCGCCCATTGTAGCCCTGTGTAAGTACATGGAAAGCCAATGTTAACTACAACAGGGTTAACATCCACCAAAAATAGCAAATAGTAATAAAACGGCAGACATCAGAGTGATACCTTCATTTCGAAAGAGTAGAACGGTAGCAAAGGGACGGATTAAAAAATGGATACAACTGTTAATTGCAACAGGCTTAACAACATCCTAATTCATGTTTCGTAAGTTTGTAGCCATTGAAATACAAATCTTAAAAAATGGATACAACTGTTAATTGCAACAGGCTTAGTGGCCATTGAAACCGATAGTGATGAAAATGCAATTGGCAGAGTTAAACATCATAGGGCAGGTGCTGCCAGAGCAGATAATGGCCCAGTTGTCTATAAAAAGGTAGGGAAAATAGCTAAAACGTGTTAGGCATGTTTACGACAACATGCTTAACACATTGACAGTACAAAACATAGCCATTAATTGCAACTGGTATTGGTAAGATTGAACTGGTCGGTACATACTTGGTAAGTCCTGAGAGGTAGTTGTTGGGGCACTTCATCTTAGCCAGAGCCCGCCCAAAGTCAACGGCGGCGGAGGCGAGCTGTTCCTCCAGGTCGAAGCGTGGATCAGTGCCACTGACATGTGTACCTACAGGCAACCAGTTAATGGTAGAAGTTAAACTGCAATTGCACAAATGATGAGAAATACTGTAAGACATGGGATGCAGCTCACCTCGACGGCGAACAAAAGCATCAGCCGTTATGACCCTGCGTAAGTACATGGACAGGCTTGTTAAGTACAACAGGGTTAGCATCCACTAAAAATAGAAAATGGGCAGCATCTCTAGTGATATCCTGAGTCATGTATTGTAAGTTTGTTGCTGGTATTGGTGAAATTGAGCTGGACATGGTAATAGTTGAACATCACACAGTGTGCAGTACTGAAATAAACAAGGCACTAACATGCTTAATACAACAACCGTACAAATCATAGCCGTTGCAAGTGGTATTGGTAAGATTTAGTTGGCCAAATCTTACCTGTTAAGTCCTGGGGGTAGTCGGGACTTCATCTGGGCCGAGCTCTGCACCATGTCGGCCAAGTGGCGGAGGCGAGGTGTTCCTCCGGTCAACACACACAAGCCATTGTGCCATGGACCGCCATCAGCTCCTGGCGGGGGGGAGGGATTTGGAGGCATGAGGAAGTTTCGCAGCCACCATTTAAGCAATCAGGGCGGGGACGTGATAGAGATCGGTGGGTTACCTGACTGGATCCGAGCAGAACGTAGATGTGGTTGAAGCTATGGTTGCGGCGGTGCTGGTTTGAGATGCCGGTAGGGGAGGCGCGAGGGAGGGGGGATACTGAGGGGAAGGGGATGTGGTTGGAGGAATAAATTCTAAAATCACGCACCTAATGAAAATTTCAGTGCGAAACTTGAAACTTGGGCGGGGGAAACACAAAACACACAACGCAAATGAAGCGCGTAAAATACTCGTGTGCGAGAAAAAAGAAAGTTGGCAGATCCCGTCTCCAAAAAAATGTACACGTGTACTTGATTTTTTCGGTCAATGGTACGCCTGGTTTATTAGGAAACATCGCACAGGTAACTGACTTATGGGTCATTAACGCAAAAAAATGCAGACGAGTACGGTATAGAAACCGTGTGTTTTGTGATCTTCTAATGATTAACACAAAAAAACGCACACGGCCACACATTCTAATCAACGCTCAAAGCCCTCAAAGGATGCTCTTACCGACATTGTACGTTCATACTACAAACTTAAAGTACTACTGGTAATTTTCTCTAATACTACAAACTTAAACTACTTCTCACATGCTGCCATCAGGGCATGCTGGCCAGACGTCAGCGTTCTCCTTCCCGGCCTTGTAGGCGGCAGCCCACCGTGCTTCGATCTCCGCCAAGCTCTCCTCACCGCGGCGTGCAACCTCTTTTCTTGACTGCTTTCTGCCTTTTCCGCTCCTTCTGTGCGGCTTTGGCCGCCTCTAGATCCACCACCCATTCGGCCATGGCAGCCTCAAAGTCCACCCATGTAACTGTCAGGCCGCCGGCGGCGATGAACTCGGCGCTGCGAGATGCCATCGCTTCCTTACCATGTGTGCGGTCACAGGCGGCGAGGAACGCGGCGCAACGGGATGCCATTGCTTCCTTACCAGTTACTATGCGCCGCGATGCCATGGACGACGCCTGGAGAGAGCTCTAGGACGAAGGTGCCGGGCAGCCATACAGTGCGGTGGTATTCAAGAGCTCAACAACAAATGACAACAGAACTTTGGCTTCCCTTACAATTTTGATTGTTCATTATTGCACACGGTTCATCTCCGTCGCTTCTGGAAATAGTGTGCGCTGAGCTTATTGTGTGTTACGTTATGATTGGCCGGAACCCCAGCCACGCGGATCGCGCATGTGCACCGTTGGATGCACCGCGATCGAACGACAATCCACATCCCTCACATCACACCCGCCTGTAGCTGGATTGGATTTATATGCGCCAAATGCCTAGATAATGGACATAATCCCCTAAATATGGTAAATGAGCCCGGAAAAATGCCAAATTTGAACACGGTGATTTGCAGGTGGTGTATGTTAGTCGTGAAAAAAAACTCGGGGCAAAGAACGAAGAAAATTTGGATTCCCCTTCAATCTTGGGGATTTCCCTCTCGAAAGCATGGAACTTCCTGGGTGATCGTTCGATTTATGAAGGGCGTGCATGACGACATAAGCCAAACCTTCTCAAATTTTTACCAGGGCATGGTGAGGTCGTACCATGGCACCATGCCAGGCGTCATGTTTTTAAGCATTTATTTCACTTTTTCTATAGTTGAAAACCCAACAAACAAACATTTGTGGTTGACTATTGCCACACATTTCAACAAAATATCTGTCCATTCCTTGTAAAAGGCATGAGAATTTACTAAATGGCACGAGCATGGTTTTCTAGGCCGTTCTTGTGGACCCTTTCATCCATTGATTGTTTGAACTTGAATTATGCGCATTAATGCCTAAATATGAACATAAGTCCCTAAATATGGCAAATGAACCCGGAAAAGTGCCAAATTTGAACAACGTGATTTGCAGGTTGTATGTTCATCGTAGAAAAAAACTTGTGGACAAAGGACAAAGGAAATTTGGACCCCCCTTCAATCTTGGTGATTTCCCCCTCGAAACCATGAAACTTCCTCGGTGATGGTTCGATTTATGAAAGGCGCGCATCACGACATAAGGAAAATATTCTCCAATTTTACTGTGGCATGGTAAGGCCATACCATGGCACCAATGACAAAGCGCCATGTTTTCCAACCATGTGTTCCATTTTTTGTATAGTTGTTAACCGAGTAAACGACGCGTTTATGGTTGACTATTCCCACACATTTCCTTGAAATATATGCCCATTCCTTATAAAAGGCATGAGAATGTACTAAATAACACGAGCATGGTTTTCCAAACCGTTCTTGTGCACCTTTTCATGCACCGATTGTTTGAATTTGAATTATGTCTATTAATGCCTAGAAAATGCACATAATCCCCTAAATATGGTAAATGAGCACATAACAATGTCAAATTTGAACACGTTGCATTTGAGGCGGTATGTTGATCGTTGGAAAAAAACTGAATGACAAACTAGGACGGAAATTTGGATTCCCCTTCAATCTTGGGAATTTCCCTCTCGAAAGCATGGAACTTCCTCGGTGATGGTTCGATTTATGAAGGGCGTGCATGACGACATAAGCCAAACCTTCTCAAACTTTTACCAGTGCATGGTGAGGTCATACCATGGCACCATGCCAGGCGTCGTGTTTTTTAAGCATTTATTTCATTTTTTCTATAGTTGAAAACCCAACAAACAAACATTTGTGGTTGACTATTGCCACACATTTCATCGAAATATCTATCCATTATTCCTTTTAAAAGGCATGAGAATTTACTAAATGGCACGAGCATGGTTTTCCGTGCCGTTCTTGTGAACCCTTTCATGCACCGATTGTTTGAACTTGAATTATGTGCATTAATGCCTAGGAAATGCACATAATCCCCTAAATATGGCAAATGAACTCGGAAAAGTGTCAAATTTGAACACGGTGATTTGCAGGTTGTATGTTCATCATAGAAAAAAACTCGTGGACAAAGGACAAAGGAAATTTGGATCCCCCTTCAATCTTGGTGATTTCGCCCTCGAAACCCTGAAACTTCCTCGGTGATGGTTCATTTTATGAAAGGCGTGCATGACGACAGTTTTACCAAGGCACGATGAGGTCATACCATGGCACCACACCAGGCGTCATATTTTTCCAAGGATGTATTTCATTTTTGTATAGTTGTTTACCCAGTAAACGACGCGTTTATGGTTGACTATTGTCACACATTTCCTTGATATATCTGTCCATTCCTTGTAAAAGGCATGTGAATGTACTAAATAGCACGAGCATGGTTTTCCAGACCGTTCTTGTGCACCTTTTCATGCACCATTTGTCGAATTTGAATTATGTCCATAATTAATGCCTAGAAAATGCACATAATCCCCTAAATATGGTAAATGGGTTCGGAAAAATGAAAATTTTGAGCACGTTGCATTTGAGACGGTATGTTGATCGTTGGAAAAAAACTGAATGACGAACTAGGACGGAAATTTGGATTCCCCTTCAATCTTGGTGATTTCCCTCTCGAAAGCATTGAACTTCCTCGGTGATGGTTCGATTTATGAAGGGGTGCATGACGACATAAATCAAACTTTCTCAGCTTTTAACCAGGCACGTTGAGGCCATACCATGGCACCATGCCAGCCGTCATGTTTTTCAAGCACATATTTCATTGTTCTATAGTTGATAACCCAAAGAATGACGCTGCTTTACGGTTGACTATTGCCACACAATTCATTGAAATCTCTTCCCATTCCTTGTAAAAGGCTTGAGAAATTACTAAATACCATGAGTATGGTTTTTCCAGACCGTTCTTGTGCACCCTTTCATGCACCGATTGTTTGAATTTGAATTACGTGCATTAATGCCTACAAAATGCACATAATACCCTAAATATTGTAAATGAACCCGGAAAAGTGTCAAATTTGAACACGGTGATTAGCAGGGTTTATGTTCATCGTAGAAAAAAAATTCATGGATGAAGGACAAAGGAAATTTGGATTAACATTCAATCTCGGTGATTTACTATCACACATGATTCATCTCCGTCGCCTTTGCGAACCGTGTGTGTTCACTCACACATGCAAAAGGAAAAGAAAACCCTCGCCCAGTTCGTCCCCACTCACTCACCGCGGACTCCTCCGTAACTCTGCACCCGAAGCTCGACGGCTGTTGGCGGCGGGCATAGGTCGCGCTCCAAACGGCACCGGATTTCGCCTCCACCGCTTTTCACCGCCTATCTGCATCGACATTCTAGACTCTGGTCGACTGGGGTTTTCTGCGGGATTGGGCCGGGGATTTTTCTCATGGAGAAGGTAATCAACTTAATTAGTGAAATACTCACTCATCTTTTGTCGCAGTCCGTCCGTCGATGTTAATCAACCGGCGGAAATTATCGTGAAATCATTTTTGTTCTAGCTGATTCGTGGGTGTTCATTCATGTGTCCACAGTGCGAGCACAAATCGGGCAACTGTGGTCGTGGCCTACCGTAAACGAAGTTCTATCTCACCATTCCGGATGACTTCAGGGAGCGCTCGGTATGTTCAATCTCAACCTACCACTGTCGGCATGGCCTAAATTTATGAACATATACCATCTGTTGCTACATCTATAATACCTAAATAGTTCATCCCCACTAACCTATTTCTCTTGACATGCAGCATATGCACCTCAGCCATGCGCCATGTAAGCTATTCTCCATCCACCTCATGCATCCCATTCGGCAGCCCTCGCTCAGGTTTGAATCAAGTTTTTCTCCATCATCTGAATGGAAACGATCTTTCTGCGCATGAGAATAGGAACGGAGTAATGCCATGCAAGACCACTAAGCCCACTATGAATGCAATCAAATCAAAGTTTTTCTCTCTCATCTGAATACAAACGATCTTTCCGCCGCATCAGAATAGGAACCGAGCACTGCCATGCAAGGCCACTAGGCCCACTATGAATGCAATCATTTTAATGCGAGCCATTATATGTGTTTAGTGGAGTGTTTTCTCCTTCAGTTGCAAGCATGTCTTCTCCTCTTCTAGTTATCTCTTTACACAATATATAGTGGATCCTGTAGATCAAGCCGAGCGGCCTGCTGCCGCAATGAGGGTCAAGCTCTTTGCTTTCATGATCTTGTGAAGCTCTTGGGGTCCTTCGCACCTACCTGGCGACCGACTCTTGGTCACATGCATGCAGAGATCTATTCCCTGTCGACTGTCATCATCCTCGCCATTGTAGACCACCGTCGAGCTCATGGTTGCCTCCGTTCTTCCCAGTTGCAGCCAAGCACCGCCACTGTTTATATGGTGAGCCGTTGATCCTCGCACTCTTTTGTTTTTGTATTCTGCACTCCCTGCTGAGGTCCAGCCGGCATCGGGCACAGGCGTCCTCAAGGCCTCACGCTCGTGTCCAAGTAATGGAAGAACCGTCATAGTTCAGAGGAGAGAAAAATAGAGAATACGCCTCCATACTCCCGGAGTATCTGGCACGCGCCAGAGCAAGTTGCAGATGGCGAGGCGGTCGTCGCCGCAGAAGCGCTCGAGGACGACGCTGGGGTGCGACACAAGCGATGTGACGCTGTCCTCGAAGAGGCCGGCCGCACCCGGGACGAAGGAACCGAGCAGGGGATGGCCGGGGCTATTGTGGTTCTTGGATGAAGCTTGAACCGGCGGACCTTCCCCGGCAGGATCTCCAGCACGACGTCCTTCGGCAGTCTCACCAGCAAGAGCTAGCCTTGCGTGTGCGTGCATGCCACTACTGTTTCGCGTGTGGTACTTTGTCATTGCTACTAGCATGCGCACGTATGCATGCGTGCAAGCAAGCATTATTAGTTCCTTACGTTGCCAGGAGTGGTTTATATCAGACCACATTAGCTACAAACATAATTGTTATACATAAGAATAATATGTGAAATTCTGGCCTCCTCTAACTGAGACATGTTTGAAATTTTTGTAGGATTTCTCCTTAATCGGTTTATTTTCATTTGCTTCTACTAAACTTTCTTTCTTACTCCACATATTTATTTTTGAGCTATTACTACAATTGAGCCACAAATTTCAGCTGAATTTAACTTTCACCTTTTGCGAGCTAAAAATTTCCGCAGCAACGCGCGGGGTATCATCTAGTTATCTATATGTTTGCGTCAAATCTTTGTTACATTATCTATTTTTAGTTCTATATTTTTGTTCTTGCTTTCATATCTCTCTCTCTCTCTCTCTCTCTCTCTCTCTCTCTCTCTCTCTCTATATATATATATATATATATATATAGGGAAAATCCATTCTACCACTAGGTGGTAGTTACCCCTGCCTTGATTGCCGTCGGATTACATCAGATCTGTAGATTTCTTAACGGGTCGTGGGCACGAAAGAATTGGATATTTTTCTACCTGCTATCGCTACCTTCCGTTTTTCCTGACGCTAGACTGGACCCATATATAACAGGATCGTACCGATCTCATCTAACAGATCTTCTCTTTCTCTCTCCTTTTTCTAATCTCAATTCACGTCTCTGCGCTGAAATCAAAAGCTATTCCTACGGTCCTTTTTAATCTGCATATAAGTTTTGTCTGAAGTCAAAGCATCTCTACTTTGACCAAACTTATAGTAAAAGAATATCAATATTTACAATGTCAAATCAATATTGTTAGATTCATTATGAAATGTAGTTTCATGATATATATATTAGGTATATATATATATATATATATACATACATCTGGGCTATTCTGTTTTACGTAACAGAATATTATTCTGTTACCATTATTGAACTGATGAATTCGGATGATTGTACTGATGTTGTCATTCGGTTGAACTGATCGTTTTTATTACAATAGTAAATAAGAGCCCCTCCTGCTCGCTCCCCGTTCCGCCGGCCACTCCAGCCGTCGACTGACTGCCGGCAGCCGATCCCTCCACCCGCCCACCTCCCTCCCAGCAACCCAGGCTCCACCCTAGGCACGGCGATGGGCACTGGGGTGGCCGCCGGCGGCGACATCATCCACGAGAACGACGACGCGCCCAAGATCCCCGGCTGCTCCAACGATTTCATTCTCGTACGCCCTCCTCTTCCTCCTCCCGGCCTCTCCCGAGCGAGTGCAGGCCCGAGCCCATGGGTATACAACCTCTGCACCCCACATAGGGCCCATAGTTTTGAGGGGCTGATCCAATCGAGAATCGCTCGCTCCAGCGACCAGCGCACTGTTGGGCGCCGGCGCATAGGCAACCGCCGCCGCCGCGCCACATCGCCGGCACGCAAGCATACTCCACGGCAGCATGCGCTGCTCCATCCTGCTGTACAAGGAGTCCTACGAGGCCCTGCTGCGCGACCCCGCAGAGAACGCCAGGGATCTAGTGCAGTTCGTCCTTCTTTGGGCTCTTCATCTTCGTGCACCTTATGCCCTGGAAGCCAACACAACAGGCTATTTGTATCCCCCTCCTCCTGATCTGCTTATCCTTGACACTGTTTCAGCTTTGTTGATAACGTATGAGTACCACTGATTCAGTCTTGTCGATGTCCATAATTCATTGTATTTTCTGTTAGAATTTCATTCTTCTTGCTATGCAAATTTCAGTGTATGTCAATATGTCCTGTCACAATTTCAGTTTTTTGTTGTACTGAACATCAGTGTTGATGTTGTCCACTTTTCAGTGCATAGTCTCTCTAAGTTTTATTTTTATATGCTGTCTAAATTTCAGTGTGCTTGCCCTGCTATTTTACTGCATTTATCAATTGGGTTGCTGCCTTTTATCAACTGTACTAGAGTTGGCTTTAACCGTCTGATCTTTCTGATTTTTAGGCGCATAGCAAGCTGGCCTTGTTGCTTCAAGGATGAATCTGTCGATATGATATTCAATGGGAACAAAAAGTATCAAGCTGTTAGGCGGTGCAGCTTTTTGTTGCCGAGAATTCAATTAGCCGATCGCAGTGCATCGGCTTAGACTCTGGAGGAACACCGGCAACTCTGTTTTGGAGTTAGGTATTTTTTGTACTGTGAGCTGAGGAGATTCCATCGCTAATTAATTATCCTGCAGTATGTTGTTGCTGGTTGAGCTACTATAGTACTACCTCGTGTCAAAAACACTCTTATATTGTGGGACGGAGGAAGTAGTATTTTATCAGGGGCTAATGGCAGTTACTCGCTACTGTATTTGACATGAGACTGAGCACCATACGCGCTATAAAATGACAGCTCGTATTTTGCGAAACTTTCGCGCTAGGTGGGCAACGAAATTTCACAAATAATTGTCAAATGCAAAACTTTCAAAGAGGCCAAAGATTTCAATCCAACATCTACGCAAAGCTATCGAAAATGTGAAACTTGGTTATGTTGAACGTTTTCTCAAATTCGCAACTGGTGAAGAGTAATTTGAAATACGGTGCGACCCTTCGTCAGAAAAAATAAATTACTCGTACTGATCTCTGTGTGGTGTTTGTACTGAGGAGGTATTTTTCAAAGATTAATTTTGAATATTTCTGGAAAAAAATAATTGAACTGATGGTCGTATGAATTTGTACTGAGCGTGTTTTCGCAGACTAGACTTTACTCTCTTTTCTTGGTATGGCTTTTCTTCGTAACTTTTCAATGGTTTAGGGTATCATAGTCCTTGAACTTGCATGGTTTATATCATTGAACTGAATAATGTTTTTTCAAAAAGAAAATGTTTTGTGTGTTTCTTTTTTTGAACTCATTTTTTTTCAACAATGTTTTGGACTTCTCGTGTTTTGTGACTTGAACTTTTCCCATTTGAATTTCCGTCGGTTTTTCTTTTGTTTGAGCTTTTTTCCAAACTTATCTGAGACGTCATGTTTGAACATACAACTTTTGTAGTTGTGAACTTGTCGTTTTTTCCATTTGTTAAGTTGCTTTTTCCTTCGAACCTTTACTGCTACAATTTTTTGCAAATTTATTATCCCCTTGAGTCAGAACTGATGCAATTCTTAATTTTTAATTTATGGTACTTATGGTACTAGAGAGTTTGTACTTCTCAAAAAATAATCACTCGATGTTCTTTTAGTTTCAGTTTTTAATTTTCTTTTCTCATCCATATCCTTACTGTCAATGTCATCACCATCGTACCTTTATGGTTTATATAGTTGAACGGACTTACATTTTCACCATTCCTTCTTTTAAAAATTTATGTTTTCTTCTCCAAAACTTCCTACCTGGCAAGAATCAGGACTTCTTTATTTTTTACATTTGTACTTCCAAGTGTCTTTAATGACATTTTCACTTTTTTACTTTGTTTTACCTCATCAAACAGGCGCACAACACATTTGAAGAAACAAAATATGAATCTTTGAAGCACAAGGGGGATACCCATTGCACAGGACTTCATGTGTGCCTTCATCATAGAAAAATAGACTGAATATTACCATGTTCTAAGGTTGAACAAATGAATCATACAGAATATTGTCAAAACCCCGCATTTTTTCTCACTAAAACGAACTTCTATACTTGCATACTCTTTGAACTTGGACGGCACCTACTGCTCAACTTGGACGATGACCAGTGCTCAACTCGAACGGAGGAGGTTGTCGTTGCTTTTTTAACCAGGAATGCTTCTAAAGACACTGGGAATTGCTTCAAAACTGCTTTATAGTTTTTAACATGAGTGTTCTCTCAGCTGGGCCAAGAAGCAATGCATACATCATATTTTTATTCTGAAAGAACGAAATACTCCAATAATTAACAACTAATCTATCAGTACATGCAGAACAATTTCAGTTTTGAGAAGAAACTTCCATTGACGTGTTAAACTCTGAATCTGTATAGAGGACAGGATGGGTCTCAGGCTACTTAGAAAATCTATGAAAAACTGGCAACAGGACCAGCCTCAACATTTTCCACTTGTAAGATAAACATAAAATAGAAGTACTAGCACTGAACTAGCATGACTACCTAAAACATGGTATTTCCAGCTTGAGCAGAAGAATCTATGAAACAAGATTGCATGTCTACACACAAAACAAGACTAACATGTACTGTTTTGCTCAGTCTGGGATGGACTGTCAGAATTTACAAAGCCACTTAATTACCTTGAGTGCACACATGATTTTTGGGGATTTCCTCAAGATTATGCACAATAAAGCATACAGACTGAAAAGAACAGACAAGTTGAACTATAAACCAAAATAAATGGCCTCTGGGTTCCCCATATAGCAACTAAAACTCAGTACAACTACACCTATTATTGCTGCACTACTACTTAAACAAGGTAAATCAATTAAAAAACTGAACTAACAAACTTCTACTTAATATCATTTGTGCATGTCCATGGCGGGAGTGTGCAACTGTTTGAGCATGTAGCTCATGTGCGGGATACAAATGCCCTTAGTGGTGGGCGCAAATGCTCATGTGCTGGACGCAAGTTCACCATATATATGTCCCTGTATGAACTTACAGATTTCCATTTATTTTTTACACATATAAAAGTCAGTGCTTTTTTGTAGAATGGACACCTACTGTTTTTACCAATTGAACTATTAAAGCATTGAAAAGTGAACTTTTATTGAATTGTTTTACATAGCTAACAGTGGACAAAGATAAAAATTATGAGTTTCCTTAAACATAACCAAAACAAGCATTTGAATTGGTTATGTACCTCCACTCAAAGAGAGCTTGGACTTGCTACTATTCTTTCTCTAACTGCCAACAGTAGATTGATGTCAAGCATTACAACAAGTCCCCGTCCCCCTTTGTGCTAAACAATCAGAATCGTCACGCGTAGGGAAGCACTAGCAGCATTTCAAGCATTTTCAAGCAGAGTAAAAATACATTAATATTTCAGCAATTCAAGTTACAGCTAACATTTAATGAGATTGAATGTTGCAGCAGCAAGGCACGAGCATAAAGAAGTAGCAACATCTCAATATCCTACTCTTTTTTCCTACGCTATTGCTGTTTTTGCATGGTCGTCCTACGTTCCTTATGTACTTGAACTGATTAAAGTTTGAAGATTTGAACTTATGTTTTCTTAAGTGTCAACTATGCAAAATATATAAATCCATTTTTCTTAAGTATAGACAACGCCAGAGGAAGAGAGGAAGGGCAGGAGTCAGGGGAGCCAGAGGAAGATCTATAGGAAAATCAAAAGAGAAATTTGATAAGAACATTACAAGTTTGAAACCATTCAAGAATTAAGTTCCTATGGCTAGTAGCCATGGAGGATTTAAGTGAACTCTCAGTAAAAGTAATTTTCGTACTCCACATGTAGTAATACTTGGACTTACTATCACATGTGTTCTTTATAGTAAATCGAGGCAAATGAGACGGTAATCATTCTCTTCATTTTGTTTTTCTCTATCTTGCATCAGTTCAAAAATCCAATATAGGTTTCAGTTCAAAAGATAATTTCATCCATGCCTTGATTGACTAGCAGTAATTAAATAATCAAAAATACGTTTTTGCTAACCAGTTTATGTACTATCAGTCTGTCCAAATAATCTAGCATTTAGTAACGACTATTAATCAGTTCAACAAATGAGGTTGTTAACGAGCCCATTAACGATAAAAATGAAGTCAGCTAATAACTTATTGGCCGAATCAAATTTCTGTGTTTTGAAGCAGCAGCAATAGTCGGACTGAGGGAGACATCCATGGGGGATATATAGTTGAACTTGCATGATGTGCAAATAATAGCATGACTTCTGTACTTACTAGATGAGCACGACTTTTGTACTTACTAGACGAGCATGAATTCTGTACTTACTAGACAATACTACACGAACAAGTATAATGCTACGTGAACTTTTGTGATGGATGACCTTTTAGTTTTTATTACCAGTACTTGTTGAAAATAAATATCTAAACCACCAGACTTGGGTGTGGGAACCAAAATTCAGAAGAGTAGCATCTCAACAGGGATTACACTAGCTTTGACATTCTGACAATATTGACGGCTCAAATGCCAAGTAATGTACAGTAACTGAAAATGCATCATTTTCTGACATTCGGTTCTGAAACTATGTGGACCTAAGTAATTATTGGCAGTCAAGAAATGTCCAAGTTGCATATATTTCTGCCTAGTAAATTATGCTACCAAGCTTACCAAGTCAAAACAATTTTCTTGAGAATAATCTGGTCAGGATCCAAACTTTTTCAGTGAACATGCAACACAAATTGCAGGCAGAGGGACGGATGAAAAAGGAAAACTGCAACAAACAATATTTTTTACGTATGGAAAAACAATCAGGCAAAGACACCGATTTTCAACAAGAAATGTGTAATATGTGTTTTTTTTCAAACACATGCACACCAAAATTACTGCAGTTTCAACATGTACACTGAAACATGCAGGTTTTAGACTTAGAAGTGCCATTGGAGGTTTCAGAAGCTTCATCTAGAGTAGCACATGTAGTTCTGCAACTAGAAAAATTATTTATATAGGAAAAGAAACTTATTCTGACAAACTGGATGAGCTAGGAACACAATATTTATCTTTTAGGCATAAGTACAAACACCCACAGGCAGAAATGCTATTAACTTTTTCGCTCCCCTGCATTAATATTTGTACACAAAGACTTGAAGTCCTGTCAGGAGCATTCGTACTCTTTGAATCTTTTTTTGTTCTCTGTATTTTCATGTGGTTTCTTATATGAACCTTTTTAAAAATCTGAATTCCCCGTGATGATATCTGCGAACCTTTCTTAGACGATGATGTAGAACTTGCGCTTGATTGCATATGTAATTGAAGGAATTTTTACTAAACACCACAATCATCTACTTGTATTCATCATTTACTGCTATGAATAGTTGGAAGGACAACAGACCAATCGAGTGGCATGAGTTACGGTGACCGATTACACATAAAATTTGAACTTCTTTTTCTACCAAGAGGGTTGGGGCGTGTTTTTTATTTTGAACTAGCAGTGGTCTTGGTTTTGAATTTATCTGGTAGCAGTACATTATTTCAGTCAGCTCGATCTTTATCAGTACTAGAATGACTAGACAAGAAGTTTAGATTTGTAGCAGCACACCCACCAAACTTACAGATTTTTTCTTCAACATTTTTAGGTGATTTGCATCAGTACTAGTATGATTGGAAAAATATTTCAGATTTTAGCAGCACACACATGAAACTTACAGAATTTTATGGAAATGGACGAGTTTGATTTTTTGAACTCCTCCAATGGTTGCACATGAACTGAGCAATATAGCGACTAACGGTACATCATTTTTGATCTGAAAAGGAACTTGACTGAAAATTGACATACACATCCGTAAGTTCAAAACTACAAGACCTGCCCTATGTTTTTCTGCTACCACACTATCAAAACTTTTATTAAAAATGTCTCTAAACTTTAACCCTCAATCTTCCTTCAACTGTAATTTTCATTTTGCCCAACAAACTAGATGCACAGGAGCTAACTAGATGCACAGTAACTACAAAAGCATAGCAATCTTCCTCATGTGCGCTGCTTGGTGCCCAGCATGGCAAAATACGAGTAGTATACCTGGAGTTCCCACCGCGGCCGGAAGCAGAGATCCATTTGGTGTGCTCGCGACAAGAAGCAACCAACTTGTATCCTCAAGCTTGGAGGCGACCATCCAGTGTGGCTGCTAGCCAAGAGCTGCGTGTGTGGTCGCAC
The DNA here is from genome assembly GCA_021605145.1 of Aegilops bicornis. Lineage (NCBI taxonomy): Eukaryota > Viridiplantae > Streptophyta > Magnoliopsida > Poales > Poaceae > Aegilops > Aegilops bicornis. The sequence goes on from CM038671.1 coordinate 466,429,319, forward strand.
GAAAATGGGCCACTCCCATGTCACTCCCGGGAGCAAACAACAGAGATGGAAGGTTCAGAAGGGGCGCTCGGGGCGGTTCAGAGAGTTGGAGAAAGGTGGTTCAGCTGGCTAGGGAAGGGAACATGGGTAGGAAGCAAGCAAGGGGAGCCTAGAGGCGGAGGGCCACAACGGCAGGGGAAGAAGCGGAACCTTGTGGCGGCGTGTTGGGTGCGGGAATTCCAGAACCTCCACCAATGGAAGCATCGGTCCAAATATTCGAGAGGGAGCAGGCCGGAGGAGAAGGTGTAGCAGTAGAAAGGTGTGCAAGACGAGCTTACCACTGTCGCCCACCAGCTCCATCGGAGAACCAGAGGTGGGAAAGGTGGGTGAGAACCTCGTGGTGCGACGGAAGTAGTCGGGAGGATCCAGGGGTCGGGCGGTGGCACGTGGTTGGGGCTGGCCGTGGGCGGCGGCGCGCGGGCAGGGGAGGAAGGAGGCGGCGCGCTGGCGGGAGAGGAAGGAGGTGGCGCGCCGGCGGGGAAGGGAGGAGGCGGCGCGTCGGCGGGGAGGGAGGAGGCGGCGGCGTGCTGGGGAGGGGGATTTTTTTGTTTGTTTTTGGGCTGAAAAGTTATCTGACGGGTTATCACGCCCTTATAGAGCCGGGAGTAACAGAATATTATTCACTAGTAACAGAATAGTCCGGTCCTATATATATATACTCCCTCCGTAAATTAATATAAGAGCGTTTAGAATACTAAAATAGTGATCTAAACGCTCTTATATTAGTTCTGAGGAAGTATATATATATATATATATATATATATATATATATATCTATATATGTGTGTGTGTGTGTGTGGATCTGTTATATCAATTACTCACATCTTAGCATCTTGCTTTGTTATTTCAATATATTTAATTTTCATTTCAAGCAGTACATCTCTTGCTTTGGAAGAACAGGAGTAGAAGGAAATCTTGGGCTTTACTTTGCTGATGACTCCCAGGATGTCATATTGACAACGCAGCATGGATTTACAATGACGGTTAGCGTAAAACTTGATAAAGATGGTCACTCCTATTTTAATGCGGACCTTTGGAGAAAAATGTCTAAGTGTTATGAACTGAACGCTGGCAATAAAATTCTAGTGCGTGCACCACGGCCTGGTCTAATTAACATGGATGTTTACTTCCCCAACGTCATCAGCCGATCAAAGTCTGATCGAGGTTAGTGTCCTTTCAACTTTATCCTTGCTGTCATATTACTATTTAAGCAACCAATTGATCACTATTTAAGCAACCAATTGTGATATCATATTCTGACTCTGTTCCTAGGCAATAACTAATTCTATTTACCAATTTATGCGCATTATATATTCTTCTGCCATGTTCTGAATAAATAATACCTTTCCACCTTTTAAGCAGGATATGTTGGATGCATAGTGAACGATCTGTATGTTACTAAGCGTACCAAATTTCACTGGAAGGACTTGAAGCATGTCATAAACTTTGTTGATAATCTGACAGAGATAGCATAGCGTATGAACGCTGGATTTTGGATGGGATTAATTAGACCTATGGTGCACACACTGAACAAGACCAATTGTGTGCACAAAATGCTGGTAAAAAGTCTTATTTTAGTGTTGATGCTCATAAACTATATATATCTTCAACGATATGTTACAATTATTTTTTATTCTACATGTCAATGTAAATTGCCCCTGTAGCCTTCTGGATCGATTTCCGGCGTGGTCGAATTACACTTGTGCACCTTATAACACCAAAGTGATTGCAAGGTCACGCATTTCCGCAGAAATGGAACCATTCAAATTAACAAGTTCTCGCTTCTCATGGCAATGCATCCATATTGGAAAATTGGAGACACTGTTCTACTTATGATCTACCAAGTCATAGGAGGGCTCTTCCTTTTCATTGACGAGATGCCGAGTCGCCGTGATCAAGCTGCTTCCAGTGGATAGTTGTGGTTGTTGGCCCTCAGCCTCTTAAAATGTGCTAGTTGTTACTATATATGTTAAGTATGTAGATATGGACCATATGGTTGTTGGCCCTTAGCCTCCTAAAATGTGATAGTTGTTACTATGTTAAGTATGTAGATATGGACCATATGGTTGTCAAAACCGTGTTACGAAGATCCTCCTTTTGTCGAATAGTGTAACCACTATATATATGTTACTCGAATGTTGTTACCCAAGTTCATAAGTTTTCATCGAAAGTATTAGTATCGTACACAGTTCATTGAGTTTAAGCGTGTGCCCGATGACCAGAAGGCATTTGCATATTAACTGTCCATATTGTAAATTCACACACATGTTAACATAAGAAAATGTATGTGTAACATACTAATCATCGCACATGAGTACTCACAGACGCATCGTGTGCGATACTCCGCCACCGCAAGCAACTAGTTTGCATTTTTTTGAAGTTTTCACACACGAAGTAACTACATTGACCATCTGTGTTGTAATTTATCATCGCAAACAGTTCATCCGAGTCGGTTGTTTGCCACGTATCACACACATATTATTTATACGATTCGTTTGTGTTTTTTTTGGCTCATCACAAACAGTTCATCCATGTGAACTGTATGCCACATATCACACACATCTTGTTAAGTTGAACCGTTTCTGTTGTGTTCCCTAATCGAAAGCAGTTCGTCCGAGTTAACCGTATGCCGTATATCGCACACACATTGATATGGCTGCCGTTTATGTTGTTCTACCTCATCGCAAACAGTTCGAATGGATTAACCGTGTGTCCTGCATCACACACACATTGTTATGGCTGCCCGTTTATGTTGTTCTGCCTCATCACAGACAGTTTGAATAGATAAACCGTGTGTCTTGGATCGCACACGCAACTAAAATCTAAACCGTGTTTGATGGCTCCGCCATTGCAAACGTTTTGCATCTTTTTTGATGGTTTTTTTACACCACCGTTTGTGACTATTGCATCGCACACAAATTTGGCAAAGGGTCTCTGATCATTGAGTCGCGTTAGCAGTATCCTGTAGTAGTATAGGCATAGGTGCTAGAATTCATATGTGAAATTTCAGAAATCTCATTATCGCACAACTCAAACTTATTTGTTCATTTAGCATGATGGAATACGCAATATCAGCAGATGGTATTCTTGTGAGAACTTCTTTATGTGTAAGTAGTACCACATGATCAAAATTCGAAATTTGCACTTTATCACATGGTGTTGTAACATGAGTGCAAATCAAATCACAAGAATGAACCAGCAAAGGATTAGACTCACAAAATTTAAATGCGAGTACAGTTGTAGTTTGAAACCAGCACTATGTTGAGGAACATCCTCTAATGTATAAGGAGGTACCATAGACGCTTCTTCAAATGATGTAGGTTGTTGCACATCTAGCTCCTTTTCTTCAAAAACAACCTGCAAATCAGAAGAAACAACACCAACACCAGAAGTAGACTTGATTACATTAGTAGATATGTCCTCACATGTCCTATCATCAACTGCACTCATGTTTCCTGTCTCTCTCTTGCTCTCAGAATGGATGCTCTCAACCCCACGTTCGGTGGAATCAAACAACTCACTATTAATAACACTCCCACTCAATCACTACAAAAAAATACACTTCCGTGATGATACGTGTTTGTCACAATAGGTCACATTTTCTGTCAAGCATGTACATCCATGACAAATTTATGACAGAATCAAGATAGTCATACTTGTGCTGTCATAGAAGTGTTTCATGACATTACCAAAATTATCATCATGGAAGTGTCCACTTCCATGACGATAAATCACGTGTCACAGAAGTGCTTTCGTCAAGGGTGACCGACACGTGGCAGCCACCGCAACGGAATTCCGTTAAGCTATTGGGGCTGGTTTTGGATCCGATAACCCGTTAACAGCCCCGACCAATGGGGATTTGGCTGGAGGAAACACGTGTCGGCTCACCGTTGGGACAGATGTCATCTACTCATTGGACCCAAAGCGCCTATGATACGTCGACACGTGGCACGGCCCAACAGAGGCCCATTCCTGTGAAAAGGCCGGCCCGTTTGACTTGGTCAAAAGGTGGCGGGCCGGCCCACGACAAGCCTGTTAATGGCCTGTTCGCATATAGCCCATTTACGTTCTCGCTAACCAGGGCCCGTTTACGACCTATCCGAATTAGGCCCAGTAGCATCATCTGGGCCGTCCAATATAATTCCAGCCCGTTTTAACTCCGGCCCATGTATGGCCCATGACGTACTTCGGCCCATATGAGTCCCTTTGTAACTCTTGGCCCATTAATGGCCCGTGGTGAAACCGGCCCGTAATGAATAGTGTATCGCTTTATACCCATTAGCGACCCATTATTCCATTGGGTCGTTTACAGCCCGTGTTACCTTTCGGCCTTCTCGGGGCCCATTTATTCTTGGGCTCATTTCAAAGATTCGTTACTTACGGCCACATCTTGGCCTTTTCTGCTTGTGGACCAAATTCAGCCTGTGGATACAGTCGGCCGGTTTGTGGCCCATTAATCTGTTGGGCCATTTTCATAGCATCATCAAATACAGCCTATTAACGGCCCGTTATGGTCAGCCCATAAAATGTATGATTTCCATTCTAGCCCGTTTACGGTCCCTTATACGGCCCGTACAAGGCCCATAGATGAGACGGCCCGTACAAGGCCCATGGATCCTACGGGACGTAGAAGGCCCATTGACCCGATGGCCCATAGAAGGCCCATTGATCCGACGGCCCATAGAAGGCCCATGGATCCGCTGGCCCGTATAAGGCCCATGGGTCCGACAGCCGATAGAAGGCCCACGGATCCGACAGCCCATAGAAGGCCCACGAATCCGGCGACCATAGAAGGCCATGGATCGTCTATCCAGTAGATGGCACATGGATCGTCTGACACTGTGGAGGGCCATGGTCACTTTAACGTTTGGGCGAAGTTGGCCCCGTTTGAACGATATAGCATATTCAAAGAATTATCCTACTCTATACTATCACCTCTAAAAAACATACACTATACAATAAAGAGACTAAGGCATAGAAACGTAGAATAATCCTACACTATACAATAAAGAAATTACAGCCGATTATACCCACTGGGCATTATGGTTCGGCACCAGTGATAATAAAGCATACACAAACAGCAAATTACATATAATGGGCAAATACAACTCATAAATAATGGATGCGCATCAACATAACTTACCATTTGAACTATAATCTCTTCAGAAAATAGGATTGGCCGGATTTAGATAGCACAAATTTCAGTCTGCAAAATCTCCAATTCCTTCGTTGTTACCTCAGTGTCTTGTTTCATTTTTTGACACCGCATCTAATACCGCATGTCCATTCTCAACTTGTTGATTGTATGCGTTCGTAATCATGTACACGTTGTCTTGCCACCTCTAGTTGATGCTCGAGAACATCGGCACATTCCAATTCAATCCATAATCATTCGGTATGACCATGCCTTGCTTTGCGATGATCTTTGTGTTGATGTCACTTCATCCTGAAATGTTTCTGTAAGTGCACATGACTAGGGAAAAAATATAGTTACAACAGTGAAGCGAGCAAGACAGACTATTTTGTACATGGCAAAACATGACTAACAATAATGTTACATGTCATGAAGCATAAGCAGTGATATTTTCAAAATTATAAAAGGTAGTCTGCGTAAGCCTGCATACGTAAATCTCTCTTAGCTCACCAGAGGAGCATGATGTTGGGGCCCAATCCAAAACACGGACAAGTTACAAATTTAGACAAAGACGTTGTGTAGAAGTAAGCAAGCGATTGGCCATTCTATAGCTCAATTAAAGTCTTAGGGAGCATAATGAGCAGTGAGGATTTCATACAAACATACTACAACAAGCAAAACTGTGCAACCATTAGCCTGGTATAAACTAGATTGTGAGCCTCATCCAATAACAGTTGGCTAATAGACTTCAAAGCTTCAAGCACACTTCGGCAGAGTAATTAAATGGTAAGGCCTTTAATTATGTCAACTAATAGTTATACAAGTACCCAACATCGTGCATCATTCTTTGGGCATCTCATTAATCGAGGACAAATAAAGCAATTGAAAAGAGCAAATTAACTATGCCCTGAAACAAACAAGGAATTGAACTGTTGAGTTGGTACGGTGACTTACCTTAACAAGTTGAAGAGGCTCAAGCAGCTCCTACTTCTCTTACAAGGCTCCTTCCTAACATCTTGTACTTGGAAATCCTCAATCTTATCTTCATTGCACCCCTCCGCAAGGTGACACAAACTAGTTACTCGTCTCCTTGGAAGATAAATATGCATACTTTCCAAATTGTGAACACAAAAGGATGAGATTATAACAAAACAACACCACATAATGAAACATGTCACATCTCTTGCACTTGCACACAATGAAATGAGCATTTACTATATCTCACACTATGTAAAAACTAGGCATACCTTGAACTGGATCTCCAGTACTCTTGGAGAGCCTACTTTAGTGTACTGACCAAACCTTTATGTCACCTATGAGTTAGAAAAGGCCCCACTACAGCAGCCCTTAGTGTTTAAATCATTGACAAGCTCTGTTAGAGTGTTAGGTCAAGAACAGCAAGTAATCAAAGCAAACAGTCCTAGTATGGATGGCTGATGCAAACAAGCAATTGAACAGATGTGTGAGCAAATCTTACATATCAAGAAAAGAAGCAAAGAAGGAGGCTTAAAACCATCACTTGATCGACCAGATTTAAGGGCATTTAAACATCATGTGCAACGTATGAACTAACATAAACATTGCATATTTCAGATTCTACAATGAAATGCACATGTATTAGGTTATGCCATGTATGATGATGCCTAAATGTACACTATAGCAGCGGTAGAGTGATTCATCATTGCACGCACAATTGAATTACAGGTCAAGGGCTAGTTCTATTCCGCCTTTTCTGGGCTTATTGTCAAAATAAGCCATAAAAGATGTAAAGAAGTCATTTTTGAGTTATGGGCTTGGGCGTAACTAATTTCGCTTTGGAGGGGGGGGGTGTTTCGGGTAGAACCTCACTAAGAATTGAAGGGAAGGGGAATAGTGAAATGACTCTGTTGTCTGCCAATATTACACTCAAAATGCAACTGTTGATGCCCGCATCACACCTCACCCTCAAGTAAAAACAAACACGCAAGCGTTCATTGCCCTGCCCGCTTGCATCTCCTCTCCCCTTTCCCTCTACCTCGATCCCCTGCACTGCAAAGACTAGGGTTCCTCCAAAGAAGCCGTCGCCATCGGTCCCATCCGGCCCGGTCCTCGGCGATGCTCTATCCGGCTAGGCTACATGGCGGCGTGGTAGGGCGAATCTCCCCGGCTGCTCCTCCCTCCGTGCCGCCTCATTCCCATGGTCTCCAAAGAATGCTCCATCTGTGGTTCGTCCAACGACTACTCCGGCAGCGCCGCACAACTACGGGTGATGCCACACTATGGCGAAGGCACCTTATTCCCTCCCCACCTCCCGGGCCGTGGCCTCGAGGTCTTTGTTGAAGGATGAGCTCATCCAACAAGGTGAGGATCTCCTATGATTTTTTGCCAAATTTTCATTACGATCCACTATACGATGAATTGCTATGAGCTGCTTCTGCCGCTATATGATGCATTGCTATGAGCTGCTCACCTTGTTGCTATATGATGAATTGCTATCAGCTGCTGCTGCTATATGATGAATTGCTATGAGCTGCTGCTGCTGCTATATGATGAATTGCTATGAGCTGCTGCTGCTGCTATATGATGAGTTGCTATAAGCTGCTCCCTGCCGTCATTGTATGATGAATTGCTATGAGCTGCTCCTGCCGATGCTATACGATGAATTGCTATGAGCTGCTCTCACCTTCTTTGCTATATGATGAATTGCTATGAGCTGCTCTTGCTGCGCTATATGATGAATTGCAATGAGCTGCTCCTGCTTTGCTATATGATGAATTGCTATGAGCTCTTGCTGCTATATGATGAATTGCTGCTTCTTCTTTCTTCTTTGTATGATGAGTTGCTATGAGTTCTTTCTTTGCTATATGATGCTTTCAAGTGGTGCTGCTATATGATAATAACCAGCCACTTGGACCATCAAATTTCAATAAATAATTGTTCTTCATTTAAATGTGGGTCATGCATTTTTCGTTTAAATTAGGCAATGGGATCTCTATGGAAAACTGTGACCAAAGTAGATTGTGCCAAGTAGATGGTATCTTTGTATTTGCATTTTGAGAAAATAGTGATGGTTTGTTTTCCTATCATATTAATTACTGCACTGGGTTCACTTTGTGATGTTTACAAGTCAAATTAATTTTCATATGGGCAGCAAAATGAAAAAATATAATGCAATCTAGACTTTTCACTTATCATACCAAAGATAAGCTGGAAACGCAATGAAAAGAACTACTTGGCTTATTACATGGAGCTTATATTCACAGGTGCTTATTTTCTTAGGATAACTCGTAATAACTGTCCCTAAGAAACTTGGCCAATAGAAATGACATACAAATAACATGTCATGATGATTGCAATGAAGGAGTGACGTACCATAGCACACTGTATAGGCTCACCGCTGGCTCTTCTTTTTTTTGCGATGTTCCATGAAATTGCCACATACATATTGTACTTTTTCATTGTGTAACCCTATCTGCAAGTTGACACGGCTAATTTCAGACATCTCTACATGATAATACATTGCATATCCCTTGGGCATATTTAAACCACCAATTAATGATTGTGTGCGTAGCATAAGCTAGCCATGACTCAGGTCTTTGGACTAGCGAGGCACTCTAAGGGAGCCTAATGTAGCGTCTTGGAATTCCTACATGCCACCTATGATTTTGTGTAATGTACTGCCTCTGTTCCTAAATATATGTCTATATAGAGATTCCAGTATGGACCACATACAGATGTATATAGATGCATTTTCAAGTGTAGATTCACTCATTTTGCTCCGTATGTAGCCTATAGTGGAATCTCTAGAAAGACTTATATTTAGGAACGGAGGTACGAGGTAGTATCATGTATGACATCTACATATCTAATTTAGTAGCCACTAGTAGAAATCATTATGCGCACAAAGGGATTCTTGGTGAAAATCCTAGCAAAGCACCGCAGCAGTAGCCTGAGAACAATACAAGAGAGAGAGACACGCTTACAAGATCATAGCAATGCCTCGGTCCGAGGATCTTGGTTGGCCAAGCTGTTAGATCTAGAAGAAGCATCGTCCTTGTAGTTTTTGCGGTGCATAACAGTAACAATGACACCTGTTAGTATATTTGAAGTACATCGGGCGGTGATGTTGGGCCGGGTTTAAAGGTGACAAGTAACTAGGCGTGGCGGGTGCTTGGCATCTTGCCGAGCAGTGGGAATCAGGTTAGATACATCAAGGGTGTTGACGCTACCGGGCTGTTGGGGGTCCGTAAGGAGATCTAGAACCGTTGAGTAGGGTGTTTGTGGAGCGGCTCGGTAGGGTGGACTACGGTGGGCGAAGCGGGATCTGTGGTCGTGGACGAGGGCGTAGGTGAAGCTGCTCTGGTGGTTGGGTTAAGGATGGTGTCGACGATGCGGATCTGCGGCCGTGGATGGGGCATCAGAAGCTGCTCCGGTAGGTTGGATGAGGGTGCGAGGAAGCGGATCTGAGGCCGTGGACTTGTGAGTTGGCAAAGCGGCCCCGGTAGGGTTGAAAATGGTATAGGCGAAGCTACTCGGTGGGGTTGACGATGGTGTCGTGGGCGGCTCCGGTAGGGGTTGAGGAAGGTGTCGTGAAGAGGATCGGAGGCCGTCGGCCAAGAGGCGTCGGTGGGGCGGCTCCGGGGGTGTGGACGAAGCGTTTCCGGTGGGGAGTATGAATGAGCAGCTGAGATGCGCTGATTGTGAAAAGTACCGTGAAAGCAGATCCGGCGCCGTGGACAAGGCCGGCCTTTGAATGGGCTGTGCAGTGGTGGACGAGCAGTCTACTTGTTTCTAGGGAGGTGGGAGGGGTAGATGCGGCCGAAGCGAGATCCGGCGAGGTGGACACCACTGGCGATGAATGGGCCTTTGATGCAGCCGGTGGATGAGCAGTCTAGGGTTTCGAGATGGGAGGGGAGAAAGGCCGATGAAGTACGGACGGCGTGATGTGAGATGCTCTGGTGCTTTGGAGTTAGTCGTTTTTGCGGGAGGAGGAGAGGAAATGGGCGCGCCATGTAGTGAGGGGAACTGGAAGTTACCAAAGCAGCCTCGACCTATTATGTAGATGAGGGCGGTATTGAAACTGTTGGTCTCCTTGCACCAAGGACAAAAGGGGAATTTCGCATGCTAAAGACTAAGGTGGCGGAAATTTTAGAAGGAGGCGGGAGATTTTGCCGCCCGCGGGATCGTTCGTATCCAGTTTCAACTAATTTTGGATCATGCTAGCGGGAAGGTCATGCGAGACTGTGTACACGGGGCACACGTCGGCGATTAATAAGCGTGTGAAGTCCACCCAGAAAAAAATACAATAACTTTCGGGATGATGCTTGCCGATAACTTGGGCGTTCACCGGTAGCGGCCAATCGTCTGGTGTAGTGGCGCGTTCACAAAAAAAGGGATCAAGCGCTCAGCCTATGTATTTCGTGTAAATAGATAATTTAGTGCAATTGTTTATTTACTTTAAACATAATGCATTGACGTGTTAGTGTAGAGGCGCACAAAGAAATGGATATTGTAGTCCGCTACTTAAAAGTGTTACCTCATATGATTACATAGCCTCCATTTCATAAATTGCGTACCCGTTGAATTCATATATGAATATTGCATATATTACTTCATAATAGAACCTTAAATCATCCAAGACTAATGCTTTTGAATGCAAGAGTAACATTGGTTGTTTGAAGAAACATCACTTTGACTTTGGCATGCACAACTGAAAAGGTTTATTTAAATAGAAAAAAATGTGATATGTGAGTGTCCAATCTTTATAGCGTTGAATTGATATTGTACCTTTGGCCATGATACAAAGTAGATATTGATTTATGTTCAAGCGATGCACGTCCACGATCGCTAGATAGTGATACGTTAATGAATTGTGCAATCTCTCTCACACGCATACATATCTCATTTCCCTGTGGGCGTCGGAATCACACACGCGCAATTCATGTATTTCTCTCCCTCCCTCAAGGTTAGAATTCGTCTTTCTACCCCGTCCTACAAGTCTCTAACACAGAAACACACACGCTCTCTCTGTCGAACACGCCCACCCCTTTAATTCCGCCCACCCACAGCCACTAATGTCTCAAAGTATGATAATGTCTCTCACACATATGCCTGAGGTTAACTCGAGTTTCGGAACCATATGAATACATACAATGGAATTCCAACAGAGCACCTTTTGTTTTGAGATTTCGCGCTCTCTCTCTCTCTCCCTCTCTCTCACACACACACACAGCACGCTTGCCACAAGCCACACACCTGTTTCTCGCTTCATTTTTTTCCGGCACTTGCATGCACACAATTTTGTTTATCTTCGTGATGCTTTAAGTATGCCTCGCACAAATGCTATCTACCTATCCCTTAATATAGCTAGATATGTGTCACACAAACTCCTTCTCCCTACTAGCAAGATGCCCATGCGTTGGACCGAACATCAAGATGCATTTGTATGAGTAGTTTATCTTGTGGGAGAAAAGGATGAGCGAGGAATGCCTTATTTGCAAATGCGGAGAGGGGTGTGGGTATCTTTATGCAAAATTGCCACAGTTTCCTTCCTATCCGTCAGATATAAATCGGATGGCCTATATTGCAGGATGGCAGGAACGCCATCATCACCAACTCTGTTTTTTTATAAGAGTAGGGATATGTAAGTGTCACTGCCCCCCACCCCCCCACACACACCCACACCCACACAACCACACACACACACTTCCCAACACCGAAGGAGTAGGGTGACACCTCGATCTTGATACTAATCTATCGACTGTCTTCTCTCTCAAACACACACACACGCACACACATACTACCCGACACCGAAGGAGTAGGGCGGCACCTTGCTACGTCTTGAGCTTGCATTGGTTTTCCCCGAAGAGGAGAGGATGATGCAGCAGAGTAGCGTAAGTATTTCCCTCAGTTTTTTAGAACCAAGGTATCAATCCAAGAGGAGGCCCACGCCGCAAGTCCCTCGTGCCTACACAAAGCAAATAACTCCTTGCAACCAACGCGAATAGGGGTTGTCAATCCCTTCACGATCACTTACGAGAGTGAGATCTGATAGAGATGATAGATAATATTTTTGGTATAAAGATGCAAAGTAAAAAAAGCAAAGCAAATAAAGCGTAGGAAGATTAATATGATGAAAATAGACCCCGGGGCCATAGATTTCACTAGTGGCTTCTCTCAAGAGCATAAGTATTTTACGGTGGGTGAGCAATTCTTTGTTGAGCAATTGATGTAATTGAGCATAGTTATGAGAGTATCTAGGTATGATCATGTATATAGGCATCACGTCCGAGACAAGTAGACCGACTCTGCCTGCATCTACTACTATTACTCCACTCATCGACCGCTATCCAACATGCATCTAGAGTATTAAGTTAATGAAAGCGAGTAACGCCTCAAGCAAGATGACATGATGTAGAGGAGTAAATTCATGCAATATGATAAATACCCCATCTTGTTATCCTCGATGGCAACAATACAATACGTGCCTTTGCTGTCCTTCATCCTTTGGAAAGGACACGCAAGATTGAACCCAAAGCTAAGCACTTCTCCCATTGCAAGAACTACCAATCTAGTTAGCCAAACCAAGCGGATAATTCAAGAGACTTGCAAAGATAACCAATCATACATAAAAGAATTCAGAGAAGATTCAAATATTGCTCATAGATAATCTTGATCATAAACCCACAATTCATCGATCTCAACAAACACACCGCAAAAGAAGATTACATCAAATAGATCTCCACGAGAGAGAGGGGGAGAACATTGTATTGAGATCCAACAAGAGAGAAGAAGCCATCTAGCTACTAATTATGGACCCGAAGGTCTGAAGTAAACTACTCACACTTCATCGGAGAGGCTATGATGATGATGTAGAAGCCCTCGGGTGGAATCCCCTTCCCATGGAGCTCCTAACAGGCCCCAAGATGGGATCTCGTGGATCTGAGAGAAAGTTGCGGCGGTGGAATTAGGTTTTGGCTCCGTGTCGATCTGTTGAAGTGCGTAGGTATATAGGAGGAAGGAATGCGTCGGTGGAGCTTGAGGGCCCACGAGGCAGGGGGCACGCCCTAGGGGGGGGGCGCCCTCCACCCTCGTGGCCGCCTCCCTCCTTTCTTGACCGAGGGTCCAAGTCTCCTGGATCTTATCTGATGAGAAAATCACGTTCCCGAAGATTTCATTCCGTTTGGACTCTGTTTGATATTCCGTTTCGTTGAAACACTGAAATAGGAAAAAAAAAATAACAATTCTGGGTTGGGCCTCCGGTTAATAGGTTAGTCCCAAAAGTAATATAAAAGTGGAAAATAAAGCCCAATATAGTCCAAAACAATAGATAATATAGCATGGAACAATAAAAAATTATAGATACGTTGGAGATGTATCAGGCATCCCCAAGCTTAATTCATGCTCGTCCTCGAGTAGGTAAATGATAAAAACAGAATTTTTGATGCGGAGTGCTACTTGGCATAATTTCAATGTAACTCTTCTTAATTGTGGTATGAATATTCAGATCCAAAAGATTCAAGACAAAAGTTCATATTGACATAAAAATAATAATACTTCAAGCATACTAACTAAGCAGTTATGTCTTCTCAAAGTAACATGGCCAAAGAAACTTCATCCCTACAAAATAATATAGTTTAGTCATGCTCCATTTTCGTCACACAAGAATGCTCTCATCATACACAACCCCGATGACAAGCCAAGCAATTGTTTCATACTTTAGTAATCTCAAACCTATAAACTTTCACGCAATACATGAGCGCGAGCCATGGACATAGCACTATGGGTGGAATAGAGTATAATGATGGGGGTTATGTGGAGAAGACAAAAAAAAGGAGAAGATCTTACATCAACGAGGCTAATCAACGGGCTATGGAGATACCCATAAATTGATGTTAATGCAAGGAGTAGGGATTGCCATGCAACGGATGCACTAGAGCTATAAATGTATGAAAGCTCAACAAAAGAAACTAAGTGGGTGTGCATCCAACTTGCTTGCTCATGAAGACCTAGGGCATTTGAGGAAGCCCATCATTGGAATATACAAGCCAAGTTCTATAATGAAAAATTCCCACTAGTATATGAAAGTGACAAAATATGAAACTCTCTATATGAAAACATGGTGCTACTTTGAAGCACAATATATGAGACTCGCTATATGAAGAACATGGTGCTACTTTGAAGCACAATATATGAGACTAAGCTATATGAAGAACATGGTGCTACTTTGAAGCACAAGTGTGGAAAAGAGATAGTAACATTGCCCCTTTTTATTTATCTTTTTTTTGGGCCTTCCTTTTTTTTCTTTTGGCCTTTCTCCTTTTTTGGGACAATGCTCTAGAAAATGATGATCATCACACTTCTATTTATTTACAACTCAATGATTACCACTCGATACTAGAACAAAGTATGACTCAATATGAATGCCTCCGATGGTGTACCGGGATATGCAATGAATCAAGAGTGACATGAATGAATTATGAACGGTGGCTTTGCCACAAATACTATGTCAACTACATGATCATGCTAAGCAATATGACAATGATGAATGTGTCATGAAGAACGGTATGGTGGAAAGTTGCTTGGCAATATATCTCGGAATGGCTATGGAAATGCCATAATAGGTAGGTATGGTGGCTGTTTTGAGGAAGATATAAGGAGGTTTATGTGTGATAGAGCATATCGTATCATGGGGTTTGGATGCACCGGCGAAGTTTGCACCAACTCTCAATGTGAGAAAGGGCAATGCAAGGTACCGAAGAGGCTAGCAATGATGGAAGGGTGAGAGTGCGTATAATCCATGGACTCAACATTAGTAATAAAGAACTCACATACTTATTGCAAAAATCTACAAGCCATCAAAAACCAAAGCACAACGTGCATGCTCCTAGGGGGATAGATTGGTAGGAAAAGACCATCGCTCGTCCCCGACCGCCACTCATAAGGAGGACAATCAAATAACACCTCATGTTTCAAATTTGTTACATAATGTTTACCATACGTGCATGCTACGGGACTTGCAAACTTCAACACAAGCATTTCTCAAATTCAAAACAACTCAACTAGCACGACTTTGATATTATCACCTCCATATCTCAAAACAATTATCGAGCATCAAACTTTTCTTAGTATTCAACGCACTCAAAATAAAGTTTTACAAATCTTGAATACCAAGCATCTTATTATTTTAAGCAAATTACCATGCTATTTAAGACTCTCAAAATAATCTAAGTGAAGCATGAGAGATCAATAGTTTCTTTAAAACAAATCCACCACCGTGCTCTAAAAGATATAAGTGAAGTACTAGAGCAAAAATATAAAGCTCAAAAGATATAAGTGAAGCGCATAGAGTATTGTAACAAATTTCAATTCATTTATGGCTCTCTCGAAAGGTGTGTACAGCAAGGATGATTGTGGTAAACTAACAAGCAAAGACCCAAATAATACAAGACGCTCCAAGCAAAACACATATCATGTAGTGCATAAAAATATAGCTCCAAGTAAAGTTACCGATGGAAGTGGACGAAAGAGGGGATGCCTTCCGGGGCATCCCCAAGATTTCACTTTTTGGTGTCCTTGGATTATCTTGGGGGTGCCATGGGCATCCCCAAGCTTAGTCTCTTGCCACTCCTTGTTTCATAATCCATCAAAAGATTTCACCCAAAACTTGAAAACTTCACGACACAAAACTCAACAGAAATCTCGTAAGCTCCGTTAGCGAAAGAAAACAAAAGACCACTTCAAGGTACTGTAATGAACTCATTATTTATTTGTTTTGGTGTTAAACCTACTGTATTCCAACTTCTCTATGGATTATAAACTATTTTACTTGCCATAGATTCATCAAAATAAGCAAACAACACACGAAAAACAGAATCTGTCAAAAACAGAACAGTCTGTAATAATCTGTAACTAACGCAAACTTCTGGAACTCCAAAAATTCAGCAAAAATAGGAAGACCTAGGCAATTTGTTTATTGATCATCAGCAATTGGAATCACTATTTTATCACGTTCTGGTGATTTTTAACAGCTTTTTCGTGAACAGAAAGTTTCTTGAAATTACAGCAAGATCAAATAACTATTATCCAAGAAGATCCTATAGGTTTAACTTGGCACAAACACTAATTAAAACATAAAACCACATCAAAACAGAAGGTAGATGGATTATTTATTTCTAAACAGAAACAAAAACAAAAAAAACTAAAAATAAAATTGGGTTTCCTCCCAACAAGCGCTATCGTTTAACGCCCCTAGCTAGGCAAAAAAACAAGGATAGATCTAAGTATTGCCATCTTTGGTGGGCAATCCATAGGTGCCTCTCATAATAGTTTCATATGGTAATTTTATGTTCTTCCTAGGGAAGTGTTCCCTGCCTTTCTTTAATGGGAATTGGAATCTAATATTCCCTTCCTTCATATCAATAATTGCACCAATCGTTCTAAGGAAAGGTCTACCAAGAATAATAGGACATGAAGGATTGCAATCTATATCAAGAACGATAAAGTCTACGGGCACATAATTACTATTTGCAACAATAAGAACATCATTAATTCTTCCCATAGGTTTCTTAATAGTGGAATCCGCAAGATGCAAGTTTAGAGAGCAATCATCAAAATCACGGAAATCTAGAAAATCACACAAAGTTTTGGGAACAGTGGAAACACTAGCACCCAAATCACATAGAGCATAAAATTAATGATCCTTAATCTTAATTTTAATAGTTGGTACCCACTCATCATAAAGTTTTCTAGGGATGGAGACTTCCAACTCAAGTTTTTCCTCATAAGATTGCATCAAGGCATGAACGATATGTTTGGTAAACGCTTTATTTTGACTATAAGCATGCGGATAATTTAGCACGGATTGTAACAAGGAAATACAATCAATTAAAGAGCAACTTTCGTACTTAAATTCCTTGAAATACAAAATAGTGGGTTTAGCAACATCTAAGTTTTTACTTTCTTCAATCCCACTTTTATCAATTTTAGCATCATACTCTAAAAGCTCCGAATTTTTAGAACGCCTTCTAGGTAAAGGTGTCTCATATTCAATCTCATCATTATCAAGATTCATATTGCAAAACAAGGATTTGATAGGGGACACGTCAATAACTTTTAGATCTTCATCTTTATTTTCATGGAAATTGGAAGAACACGCTTTAATAAAGGCATCTTTCATAGCACACATCCTAGCGGTTCTTTCCTTGCACTCATCAATGGAAATTCTCATGGCTTTGAGAGACTCATTGATATCATGCTTAGGAGGAATAGATCTAAGCTTTAAAGAATCAACATCAAGAGAAATTCTATCAACGTTCCTAACCAATTCATCAACCTTAAGCAATTTCTCTTCAAGCAAAGCATTAAAATTCTTTTGTGAATTCATAAACTCTTTAACACTAGTTTCAAATTCAGAGGGTATCTTATTAAAATTTCCATAAGAGTTGTTGTAGGAATTTCCATAATTATTAGAAGGATTACTAGGATAGGGCCTAGGATTAAAATTCCCTCTATACGCGTTGTTACCTAAATTATTCCTACCAATAAAATTCACATCCATAGATTCATTATTATTCTCAATCAAAGTAGACAAAGGCATATCATTAGGATCAGAAGAAACACTCTTAGTAGCAAATAATTTCATAAGTTCATCCATCTTTCCACTCAAAACATTGATTTCTTCTATCGCATGCACTTTTTATTAGTAGATCTTTCGATTGTGCCATTGAGAATAATTAACCATAATATTATCTAGGAGTTTAGTAGCATCTCCTAAAGTGATTTCCATAAAAGTGCCTCCCGCGGCCGAATCTAAAAGGTTTCTAGAAGGAAAATTCAATCCGGCATAAAAATTTGGTATAATCATCCACAAATTTTAACCATGAGTAGGGCAATTACGTATCATTAATTTCATTCTCTCCCAAGCTTGTGCAACATGTTCTTGATCAAGTTGCTTAAAATTCATAATATCGTTTCTAAGGGAGATGATCTTAGCGGGAGGAAAATACTTAGAGATAAAAGCATCTTTGCACTTGTTCCAAGAATCAATACTATTTTTAGGAAAAGACGAAAACCAAGCTTTAGCACGATCTCTAAGCGAAAAAGGAAATAGCTTCAATTTAACAACATCATTGTCAACATCTTTCTTCTTTTGCATATCACACAAATCTGCGAAGCTATTTAGATGAGTAGCGGCATCTTCACTAGGAAGGCCGGCGAATTGATCTTTCATAACAAGATTCAATAAAGCAGCATTGATTTCACACGATTTAGTATTGGCAAGAGGAGCAAGAGGAGTGCTAAGGAAATCATTATTGTTGGTATTGGTAAAATCACATAATTTGGTATTATCTTGAGCCATAGTGACAAGCAAGCAATCCAACACACGAGCAAACAAGCGAACGAGAAAAAGGCAAACGGAAAAGAGAGGGCGAATAAAACGGAAAGGGTGAAGTGGGGAGAGGAAAAGCGAGAGGCAAATGGCAAATAATGTAATGCGAGAGATAAGGGATTGTGATGGGTACTTGGTATGTTGACTTTTGCGTAGACTCCACAGCAGCGGCGCCGAAATCCTTCTTGCTTTCGTCTTGAGCTTGCGTTGGTTTTCCCGAAGAGGAGAGGATGATGCCGCAGAGTAGCGTAAGTATTTCCCTCAGTTTTTGAGAACCAAGGTATCAATCCGATGGGAGGCCACGCAGCAAGTCCCTCGTGCCTACTCAAAGCAAATAACTCCTCGCAACCAACGCGAATAGGGGTTGTAAATCCCTTCACGGTCACTTACGAGAGTGAGATCTGATAGAGATGATAGATAATATTTTTGGTATAAATATGCAAAGTAAAATAAAAGGCAAAGTAAAAAATCAAAGCAATGATAAAGCATAGGAAGATTAATATGATGAAAATAGACCCGGGGGCCATAGATTTCACTAGTGGCTTCTCTCAACAGCATAAGTATTTTACGGTGGGTGAGCAATTCTTGTTGAGCAATTGATGAGAATTGAGCATAGTTATGAGAGTATCTAGGTATGATCATGTATATAGTCATCACGTCAGAGACAAGTAGACCGACTCACCTGCATCTACTACTATTACTCCACTCATCGACCGCTATCCGATGCATCTAGAGTATTAAGTTAATGAAAAGCGAGTAACGCCTTAAGCAAGATGACATGATGTAGAGGAGTAAATTCATGCAATATGATAAATACCCCATCTTGTTATCCTCGATGGCAACAATACAATACGTGCCTTGCTGGCCTTACTGTCACTGGGAAAGGACACCGCAAGATTGAACCCAAAGCTAAGCACTTCTCCCATTGCAAGAACTACCAATCTTGTTGGCCAAACCAAATGGATAATTCGAAGAGACTTGCAAAGATAACCAATCATACATAAAAAGAATTCAGAGAAGATTCAAATATTTCTCATAGATAATCTTGATCATAAACCCACAATTCATCGATCTCCAACAAACACACCGCAAAAAGAAGATTACATCGAATAGATCTCCACGAGAGAGGGGGAGAACATTGTATTGAGATCCAAAAAGAGAGAAGAAGCCATCTAGCTACTAACTATGGACCCGAAGGTCTGAAGTGAACTACTCACACTTCATCGGAGAGGCTATGATGATGATGTAGAAGCCCTCCATGGTGAATTCCCCTTCCGTGAACTCCGAACAGGCCCCAAGATGGGATCTTGTGGATCTGAGAAAGTTGCGGCCGGTGGAATTAGGTTTTTGGCTCCGTGCTCGATATGTTGGGGGTGCGTGGGTATATATAGGAGGAAGGAGTGCGTCGGTGGAGCTTCGGGGGGCCCATAGGGCAGGGGGCGCGCCCTAGGGGGGGCGCCCTCCACCCTCGTGGCCGCCTCCCTCCTTTCTTGACCGAGGGTCCAAGTCTCCTGGATCTTATCTGATGAGAAAATCACGTTCTCAAAGGTTTCATTCTGTTTGGACTCCGTTTGATATTCCGTTTCTTCGAAACACTGAAATAGGCAAAAAACAACAATTCTGGGCTGGGCCTCCGGTTAATAAGTTAGTCCCAAAAGTAATATAAAAGTGGAAAATAAAGCCCAATATAGTCCAAAACAATAGATAATATAGCATGGAGCAATAAAAAATTATAGATACGTTGGAGACGTATCACACCTGGATCTTGATAGTAATCTATCTACTCCTCTTTCAAACACACACACACACATACACACACACTCGCTAGTTGTGCCTCTGTGCCTACCGCGCACACTCTCGATACGTCTTTCTCTCCCTCCCCTCCCCCCACCCCAACAATGACAGCAGAAGGGTGACAACTCGATCTGATCGTAATCTGTCAATTGGTTTCTCTCTCGAACATTGTGTCTCTGTGCCTCGCTCAGTAGCCCCCTCGATCTATAGACTTCTCGTGCGCGCTGGCTGTAGTAATGATGATCTTTGAACCTAGTGTGCCTCGTTTTACCGGCCTCATGTGATCGTTTTCACCCTATTTTCTGTTAATTAACAAGGCAACCTTTTCTTTGTTACTACTAGTGAATCTGAAATCATTCGGGCAGACATAAAATATATCACTTCAACCCAATTATCGCGATAACTATTTTAAAAGAAACTAGCTAGATGCCCGTTAGTTTACCGGAACATCAAGATGCATTTGTATGAGTAGTTTATCTTGTGAGAGAAAATGATGAACGAGGGAAGGCCATATTTGCGAACGTGGAGAGGGTGTGGGTATATTTTTGCAAAATTGCCATAGTTTCCTTCCTATCAGTTAGATATAAATCCGACGACCTATATTGCAGGATGGCACGCACACCATTATCACCAACTCTGTTTCTACTCCTCCATTCCTAAATATTTGTCTTTTAGAGATTTCAACAAGTGACTACATATGGAGCAAAATGAGTGAATCTACACTCTAAAATATGTCTACATACACATCTGTATGTGGTAGTCCATTTGAAATCTGAAAAAGACAAATATTTAGGAACGGATGGAGTATAACAGTAGACGTGGAGATATATCTCCAGCATGGTCTACACCAAAAATGTGCTGGACTGGTTATCGCCGGATGCTCGCAACGCGATGACATGAGTTCAAATTCTGTCTTTAACTTTAGATTTTTATATTATATATTGCTTATTTAATATATACTTCTTTCGCTACTGTACTAACAGTGGAACCCACAGAGTACTTAGAATACAAGATTAAGGATGGACTTGTTTCTTTTTAACTTTTTGTGCAGGTCTGTAGCCACCACCGCTAGTCACGTGTACCTTTGTACATGCAATTAAATTTTTATAGAGGGACAATCATACACGCATAATTAACTCAAATGGATTGGATGTCACTATTATTTCCAAGATAAGAGCATCTCCAACGGCGTGCAAAATTTCCTCCCGCTTCCTTCCGCGGAGGACGACATCAAACGCCAGCGGCATACATTTTCACAACTCTAACCAACTAGATGAAATTCGTGCAAACACGGACTGATTTCATATAAGCATGAAGGATTTTGTATAAAAAAGCTGGATCTTCATATAAACATGATGGATTTCACTACATTTACATGAACTAAGCGGTGCCAATCCGGCTCTCTTGGTATAATTAATACTCCCTCCGTCCGGAAATACTTGTCCTAGAAATGGATGTATGTAGACATATTTTAGTTATAGATACATACAATTTATCCATTCTTAGAACAAAAATTTCCCGCCAGCTGGAGAGGGAGTACATAATCTAAATGGTCGCTGCGGATCCCTTTGTCTTCCTCATGTCCGTGAGACACATTGCTTGGGGTCGACGAAGGTCCTCGGAAGAGACGAAGAAGCAAAGAAACCACACAGAATGTGCGTAAATGCGCCTCGGCGGTGGCCTTCATGGGACCCAAGTGGCGGCGGCCTCCGTGTTCTACTTCTCCTCGATGATGGCGGCGGACACCAAGCTGGCCACCGACTCGTCGCTCTCCACGCACCGGCTTGCCTCTGCTGCACTGCATGGCGGTGCAGCGAGCATGGGAGGCGTGCCCACGCAGACATGGGAGGCGCGACAACTGCAGACACTGGTGGTGCTTGATGCGATCTGCGGCAGCAGCCGCCCGTCACGGTGTGCTTTCGCCGCCCGTCTTGCGGCATGGAGCAACTTCGCCACTCCTCATCGAGCTGAACTGGAGCGGCGAGTTGCTGAACCACGCCTTTGCTTAGGCGGCAAGTAGCTCCGTCGGGCCAAGCGAGGCTGGTGAAGCACCGAGCGGCCTCGCCCGTATCCGGAGGGCTCGGCGGGCCACCCAGCTGGGTAATATGCCGGAGAACGGCTCCTCGGAAGCTATCGGAAGAGTGGAGAAAATGGTGAAGGAGGAGATGGGGGAGCGGCGGAGGGGTGCGATTCTTGCCCGCTGTCTGTGTGGCCTCGTGTAAATAGAGGGCGGATGGTAGGAGCTTGGCCGGCATCTGGCCTCGTTTAAACTAAGGCGGACGGGAGGAGCTCGGCCGGTATTGCGTTTAATTCTGGCCCGATCATGAACGGAGTGTGGCCGGAGTAGGTTTCTCGGTTTGCATGCGAGTTTAACGGAGGGGTTTTATGGAGGCGTGTTCAGCCGGGCGTGCAGCGGGCGATGCAGTACTATTCGATTTGACAGCGGGCGGGCAGTTCCCGATACGGCTTTAATGCAGGTGAGGGAGGGAGTAGCGGTTTCTGAAATGTTGAACGGCCAATGCATCCTCCTTCAATTAATGCATGAGGGAAGTAATGGGAGGAGGACCGGGAAAAGAGGTTGCACGATGTGAATGCAATGCAGTTTGCCCTCATATAAAGGCGCCCCTCCATTCCAATGCATCTACCACATTGTACGCACCTAAGCATTTGCCTAAGCACCTACACTAAGCGCAAAAGAGCTCACTCCAGACCCATGGCGGCGATGCGCATGAGCGGCCAGCCGCTGTGCCAGATGGTCCACGACGTCGTCCTGCGGCATGGCGCCAAGGATCGTCTCCAGACGGTGTTGGAGACCGGCTGGTGGATGGCCGCCGTCGGCCAACTACGACTCTCGGTTGGACGGATGATCGTTGCCACCACCAACAAGTTCACCGTCCTCAAGAAGCTCACCGAGCGACATCGCCAGTACTCCTCCTCCTGCGTGCCGGGCTCCTCATTGCGTGCCACCTAATCGGCCTCCATGGCGGAACCTCTTTCAAGCACTGGTGGCCTGCGATTTGCCGCCGACGCCACGAAGAATGTCCACGGAGGTCGCGCTCGCCGTGAGGCGCCTCGTCTGCAAGAATTCATCGATCTACACATCCACATGTACGAACAAATCGTGTACATAGGTATCTACAAGGCCAGTGAGGACGCTACGACATTGGCCTTCCTCAACCGGCTGGAAGCCTTGGATGCCTTTGCTGAGAAGCGCCTCGACCTCGGCACAAAAGCCGCCGCTCCTTAGCCGCGGTCGGTGGCCCGGCGCACTAAGTTGAGGAGGAGGAGGTCGTACGTTGATGGATGCATCTTTCTTGGTGCCTTCTGTAACCACCACTGCGATCACATCATCATCGTGGCCTTAATTCTTATTATGATGTTGCATTCTTGTTCCAGTAAATACCGACATGTGCGATCCCTTTGCTTAATTATATGCATCACTGTAACTAGTACTCCATCCGTCAATTTATAAGTTGTGCTTACCTTTTCCATCAACTTTGTGCAACGCGCGGGCATCTTGCTAGAAACACTAGAACATGTCGGACCGTGTGTGACCAAACCGACGATGCGCCAACCTAGCTACTACGTACCCTGCTTATCTGGCGGAAATAGCCCCGCCCTAGCGTTTCCAATTGTTATTTCTATCTATCAATCGTGCCAAGGAGCAGAACCAAAATGTTACAATTTATACATGTTTCTCTACTCCTACTCCTATAAAAGACTCAATTGGTGATGGTGGTGTGTCTGCCATCCGTCGTTTCTGACCATTAGATCTGCATCTAATGGCTGTGAGGTAAGTTGTGGCATCTTTGCAACAATAGTCCACTTCTCTGCTCCAATTTGCAGAAAACCCCTTATTATCTTGAAAGCAACCACATCCCTCCCTCACCTCATCAAAACAGCACGAGAAATATATACTCCTATAAAAGACTCAGGTTGGTGATGGTGGTGTGTTTGCCATCCGTCGTTTCGACCATTAGATCTCATCTAACTGGTGTGTGAGGTAAGTTGTGGCATTTTTGCAACAATAGCCCACTTCTCTGCTCCAATTTCCGAAAACCCTTATTATCTTGAAAGCAACCACATCCCTCCCTCACCTCATCAAAACAGCCTGAGAAATATATTTTGAGTGAAAAGTAGTCCCTTCGTTCCTAAATATTTGTCTTTCTAGAGTTTTCAATAAGTGACTACATACGGAGCAAAATGAGTGAATCTACACTTCAAAATATGTCTATATAATCCGTATGTGATAGTCCATGTGAAATCTCTAAAAAGTCAAATATTTATGAACGGAGGGAGTAATATATTAGGAGTATATCAAAACAAGAGTGATTTCTTTCAAGTTTGTGAACAAGTGCTACTATTCTACTACTTTGGATCCGTCGCAACGCACGGGCACATTGCTAGTAGAAGGAAAAGGCCTGCCATTCGCGTCGCACTCCCCCCACACACGCTCGGGAATCGGGAGTACTCCACGGCCCGTACGGCACGACACATAGCTTAGGAAAGGCGTGTTGCCTAGCATTTTCACTTTCATGTGGGACCCCGTTGAGCAAACCGACTATTGGCAAACCGCACCCCGCCCGCCGCCGGGTTGGAAAAGCGTAAGCGAGGGAAGATCTAGTCATAGCACGGAAGCCAAGAAATTTGGTGTCAGATGTGGCTCGTTGATAGAGTAGGAGCATTCCGTACTACTCTACTCCTACTAGTACCAAGTTTGTACTATACAACTAGTACTACCAGTATACAACTAGTACGTACGTGCACGGCACAACATCGTAGGAACAAAAAACGGGAAGATCTTGTTTTGGGTGATTTATCTTTTTTTCTGTCAACGTAGTATGAATAATATGATGTGGGAAGCACCCATGAAGCTTATGTGGCTTGGTTGCATGTCTATGAAAGGTTAAAGAAAAATAAATAGATAATGTGTTTAGAGTGCACTCCACTAAACAGATATACTTTGGATCCATTGCAACGGGTAAGCACATCTATATCTATACCCCCTATATAGTGTGTGAATAACTTTGAAAGTTTGTCGTTGGATGAAGCCAATCCGACGGTACAAAGATGGCAAATCCGAGCACTATTGGCCGTTGGATATCATCTACATTCCACCAGATTCTGCCACATGTAGAATCTAGAAGACTGCATGGTTGAACTTCATTCATGACTAACTTTGCCACAACTAAGCTTAGGCAAAGTGTATGCCACAAAAATGTGGCTAACAAAATGGCCACCACAAGTGTGGCAAGATTTGGCAAGAAGTTGAGTCTATGACATGTGGACCATGTAGCTAGAAAAGTGTGGCAAGCCACAAGTGTAGCAATGAACCAAACACATGCCGGCACGCCTAAGCTTAGGCGTGGCAACCTTAGGCTGCAAACAAAACCATAACTTTGGAAGTTGGTCATTGGATGAAGCCAACCCGACGGTACAAAGGTGGAAAATCCGAGCACTACTGGCCGTTGGATATCATCTACATTCCACCAGATTTTGCCACATGTAGAATCTAGAATACTCCACATGTAGAAGCATAATGCACAAACCACCAGAATCTCATGCGTGCAATGCACGTGTACCTTACTAGTAGTTGGTAGTAGTAAGAAACAAATTTCGGGTTTGGCACGAGCTCGTACTGCGGGAGCACCACAAGGCCTGCCGCAAGAGTTACATTTCCCTCTTGGGACCCACGGGACCGAACTTCAGTGGCTTAGTGCCCGGCCTATGAGTCAATGACATGCGGACCTTAAATGCGGCTGGCCCACATGTCATTCTCATGGTGGTGGTGTGGTTCGCGACTCACTCGTTCGAGATGAACCGGCCGGTGGTGGCGTGGCCGTGGCGAGGGTGCCACAGCTGGGCATCGGGGCATTACGAGGCGTAGATGGCCACACCGGCGGGTACTACCTGCGATGTATACTCGGTGAGGATTGATGCCCGGGACAAAATGTGTCACAGCCGCTGGATGAAAATTCGATGGTGCGGGACGTGTGGTGTCATGGGTTCGTGCGGCGTCGTGGGAATCACGTGTGGCTATGGTAGAAACTTGATAGTCGCCACATTTAAGGTGGCCCACATGTCATGCACACAAAGGCGGAGAATTTGTCAGACCGAGAGGGTGGCGCCGCGTCGGGGGGCGTGGTGCCGTGGGTTGGAAGCGGCGTCGTGGGGAGTCGCATGAGTGGCGATGGATGAAACGTGATGGTCGCCTTAGTTGAACTTCCATGGACAAGTAGTCATGTCTACGGACACATGCAATGCATACCGATCACTGGAAGGAGTAGTAGAGAAAGCTAGGCGGATAAATAGTTCCTTATAGTCAAGCGGACCCACGCTACTACTTGTTCCAAAGACATGCACACCATCGAAATAGTCCATCTATATCAATATACATAGAGAGGGAATATTTTTTTACAAGAGAGCAAATAGTTCATCCATCCATAATGCCCTACTGCTAGTGCAGCATCTTCTTCTTCTTCTTCTTCTTGTTCTCATTTTCTGTGGGAGACGGCTTCGCCACAAGCTCTCTGGACCTTGCAGCTATCTCAAAACTCACACGGGCATCGAGGGCAGCATATTTTATCCGCTCGTACGTAAAGGGATAATTCTCCCATACAGACGACCTTAATCCAGCGTCTCGTCACCCTTCTGAATATTTGTTCCTAGCACACAATTTGCTACGTCGAATAGGGATGGTGTCAGTTTATCACAATCTTCTACAGGAATTTTTATTCTGGTTTGTAGGTCAGCGATGCTTTTCAAATCAAGGTTGTACGGCTCCAACTTCTGTTTGTCCCCTGCGATGGCTGCCCCACGTAAGTATATGTCCTCCGAGACAAGAAATCGTGAAGCTCATCCGGTATGGAGGGCGCGTGTATGATGTGGTACACCAAAACATCATCTTCGAGGCACGCCAAGGACAAGCGCGTTGGATCTTCCCGATGCTGGCACGCCTCCGTGTCTTGTGCGTCAAGACCGATGACATTCATCTCCACTTTTGGAGGGAGTTGGATACATTGTTGATCCACTTCCGAACAACCCTTGGGTGGTCGGTGACTGTGGCAACTATGCTCAACGAGCCTTCGACGAGGACGTGTTGGACGCTAAAAACCTGCATCTCGATCTCTTTCGCCATTTGGAACCGCTGGACCAGAGGGCTATGGTTTGGAGAATTAGGATTAGATGGCTAGTCTAACTGAAGATGATAATTATTTATAGGGGCTTCGGAATTACACCAGGAGGATGTGAAGAGGTTAAAACAATGTGAATGCAGTGTGGTTTGGATGCAAATGAAGATCAATGAGTAGTGAAAAAGCCGAGTAAAATCGGTTCCCGATGGAGAAGTAAATGGGAGAAGTTATGCACATGCATGAGGAGAGGTGCGATGGTTTGACTGCTGCATGCAATGGATTGGACGGGCTCTTCGGTTGCCTTTTCTCTCTCCCACGCCGCACAGAGTGGCCCACTTGCATGCCTTTGCAGTTTATTGGCTGAGTCCGGCTGCATTGCTCATGCGTCGCTAATTAATGATGTGAATCACGAGGCATGGAGGGAAATGGGCGCATGCAAAAGGGTATATACACAAAGGCTAATTAGAAATACTGAAAAAATTATGCACAGGATAAAAGAGGACCGGAGGGAGTACTACTCATGTTCCTACTATGGTTAAGGAATATCCGGTTATCCTCAAAAGAAAAGCCCTTCTTGGCGCTTCCGCATGCACGAGAATTTGGTTCTGCTTCATAATATGGATGATATTTGGAGGATGAAGTGAACCGAGAGGCATGCTAGCACGGAGTGTACTCATGTTCCTACTACTCCTACTACTAGTAGTAGTACAAGCTGTGGTACACTTGATGGTCAAAATACTATTATTCATCCGGTCCTCACGGTGAAGTGACAAGACCTGCGCTTGAGGTGACACCGATCCGAGCGGCGTGTCCCGTTACCAAAGTCAGCCTCACCTTGTGCCTTGGCAGTCCACCGTCACCGTCGTTGTATAGCATGCCTCGCCTCGTCTCCTCTCCCTAGCGGCACTCTCCGTCTCCATCTCCGTCTCATGAGATCCACGAGGTCACTCTTCATTATCTCACTGTGCCCCCGCGTACCCTCGCCTCGCTCGCCTCGCCTAGTACCACTATTCCCTCACTAGCCGCTCCAGCATCGACAGCCTTCTCCCCCGTAAATCAAGCCCCCCAAAACCCCACCTTCCAAACTCCACCATGGCCGAACGCGAACCGCGCAGGATCCATATGAGCCGCGATTGGAGCAATCTCCCCAGTGACGTCCTCGACCTCTGTTGTTCGTGTATGGATATGTTGAGCGCCATACCGGCTGCATGCTCGAGGGCATGCACACGGCCATCATTGAAGCGAGGCCAAAGCTTTTCAAGACACCGCTTGCTGCTATCTGGTCTTGCGAGATTGGCTCACCATGATACGGAGGCGCATATGATGCCCCTCGACTTCAATCCGATCTCCATTGGCGAAACTTACGTGCGGTATGTAGTGGGTCGCCGTACATCATTTCCCTCGACTTGATCCGATCACCATCGCTGAAACTTCTTGGCAGGTATGTACTGGGTCGGCATGAACTCTCACTGGATGGCTGCCTTCAGAGAAGACGGTAAAAAGTTGGTGCTCGTGAACTTCCATACCTCCCATAAGATTATCCTTCCTCCGTTGGATTATATAGAGTTTTACCATCGCGTCCCTAGTCATCTAGATTACCACGTCAGTTGGACGGACCTTGTTTTGCAGAAGATTGTAATCTGCCAAGTGCCCACATAACATGCGAATTACGCAGACTTCAAGCTAATTGCCTTGTTCGACCGCGGACTCGCCTATCTTTATGCTGGTGCCTTCTTTAGTTGGAGACAACTCAGCTCGCAGTGGATCATCGTCAGAGCTGATACACACTTCTGCGATGCTATTGAACACAATGGCATCATCTACGCGATCAACAAAGCAGATGGCACAACGTATTGCTGGGACGGCGCGTGTAAGTTGTTTCCCTCTCATGTTAATGATGACGCCATGACACTATTTCAACTTTTTGTGATGATTGGCATATCCCTGTTTGAGCAGAATTTGAGTAGAACTATGGCAATGTATTAGAGACGCCGTAAATTAGCTATATTTGGAATGAGTTAATTCATGTGATTGTGATCATGTCATTACAGCCAATTTGTACCCCTGAATAATCAAACGGTTAGGAATATATCGATATTCTCCTTATTTTACAGTAATCTATATACTACTACTAAATATGAGTGTGTATCAATGGCCATGTTAGTTTTCTCATTTTCATAATGTAGAAACATGCACCACACTTTATTGGTTTCATCTAACCATACATTAGGGAAGTAAATGTGCATATGGAGAACTCTATATTTGGAAGTAGTGAAATCATGTAATGCTTACCATGTGTACATACCTATATTCGCCCTTGACAATCAATGGCTAGAATAATATCCTCACAAAAATTTTGCCCACAGAACACGAGTATATAACAATGCATGGTCCATTAGTTACCTTGAAGAATTTGTTTGTGAGGACAAAACATGATTCCATAACATGCATGACATGGTAGTTTCACATGAAGAATCGATTAAGTAGATAACATGAGTATAACCATGCATGGCACTTCTATTTTTTCAAACCCAAAGATACATTTCATTGTATTTTCCTCCCGGTTCAACGAGGACATATCAATGCTGTTTCTTGCATTATCCTACTCATACTCCGAACAATGCTGATCTTACATTAACAATGCATGTTCTTTTTGATATGATGCGGTGTCCCTACGATTCACGCCCTTTGTAATCACACCACCTTTGCCAAAAACAGGAAAGCACAACCGGTTCCTCGCCGATCGGGGCGATGGCAAAAGACCTGATGATCATTCGACACATGAGTCGGAAAAGTTATATTGCAAAAACCCTAATCGTATACAAGAACCGTGAAATACGTGAGTATCCGGACGATGGTTATTACGTCTATGAGCGGGGATACCAGCTTGTTGGGGCCTTCAGGATTTTTTTTAGTTGGATATGGCGGGTAAACAGCCTTGGTTCACACTCTCTGTTTCTCGGACTCAATTATTCGATTAACCAGGAGATCACCGTTGGCAAGGACCTTGATTGCAGAGAGGCTCTGTTTGCCATGGAAAACTGTGTCTACACGGCGAGCCCTAGGAGTTCGGGAGCAAACTCCCCTGATTGTCAACGATACAGCCTCCAGCCAAAAGAAGGTGAGAATGACAAAGGCATCCAGATTAACTTTGATCCTTGGATGTCTCAATTACGACAGGCAGTGATCTGGTTCAAGCCTTCAGGTTGATAGGTAATTGGGCTGTTGCGTCGAAAGGGTGGAGTACTGGTGTCTCCGGATCATTGGTCGCTGAAGCGGGGCTGCAAATTATGATGGTGTTGGATCATCTCTTCGAATGACTTTGTTGTCTTTGCTGCTTGTTCGGATGGGTAGTTCTTTCTTTTTGTTATGCATATTCCTTGTCATTTGGTCATCCTCGCCTATGTCACTCTTACTATGTAATAGTTGGCTCTGTTTATAATGTCATTCTAAATGCGGATCACGAGAGTCCGAAAGCCTTCTGTATGGGTGTGTGTTTTGGTGGTGTAGCAAGACTTCTTATGAACTATCATGTCTTCTTTGTTTATGTTAGTAGTAGTCACTAGTAAGTGTTTGAATGTTGTATATATCGTTGTTTCGAATCGTTTATTGTCTCGAACTACTTTGGTGGGCTAAATGAGGGCATCACCATTATCCAAAGGTTCAGAGTGTATCTCCTTTTTTCAAGTTATATAATTTGAGCTCAGTGTCTTTTTGATGATGTACACTTGTTTGGGCCAGTGAGGCGTCGTTGAATATGGGCTGAGTAGTAATGCAATGCCAAACAAGTCAATTATGACTCTCAGGCCAGGCTCTCAAAAGATCCTAAAAAAAGGTCGGGCTCTCCAAAAAAGAAAGAATAAGGACTCTTAGGCCGACATGTGGGTGCCACCGGTGTTTTCGTGCGCTTGCGCGCCAAGAGCATATTGGCACGTGTTCAAAATTGAAGCTACCTTTTCATCCCCAATATCCCGCCCCTCCCCCACCTCTGGAATCTCGATTCCTACTACAGTTCCCCCAAATCCCCCTCCTATACTCCCTGTACTCAAGCTCACTTTGTCATGTCATCGTCAACGCGGATCTCCCGAGCCGTAGATCCTCGAGGCCCGTCCCCGCTTTCGCCATCGCATCGTCGCTCAACAACTGTGGCATGGCGGCGCTTGACGACCAGTTCTTGACAAAGTGCTGATGGTAACCATCAACGGTGACCGACCTCCCGTATCGCCGGACGACCTTGTCAAAGCTTTTGGCATTGCGCACGGCATCCAAATAAGTAACTTGCTCGTCGAAGTCTGTCTGCCACCGGCTGATTTCTTCGTTAGGTTCCGGACAACTTTCGACTGCAATCGTGTGTTCGAATCTTGCCGGCGTTTGTTCTGTGATGGCGTATTTGGTGAGCTTTGATCGGTGGCACCCGGGATGGGGCTCGGTGCCCTCTGAGCTTGAGTTTTTAACAAAGCTTACCTTCCACGGCATGCCTCGATGTGCTTGGAATAGCGAGTCCATGAATGAGCTTATCAAGGACCTTGGAGGTGAGCTCGTAAGTATGTTTGTTCCTCCGCAATTTGAGCTCGACGGTTATGGCATGGATGAAGAAGGCGCCCACCATACCGAAGGTGATTGGTGTTGAGATACCGGTGCAGAAAGGCGTTGTACTATTCATCGCCACCAAGGCCGCCACGCATTCACGTTAGGGGATGTACATGTCGAGTGTTCGTGTATGTCGAAGAAGTGGTCAATCCATCAACCGAAGTCCTGCCACCGCCGCTGGTGCCAGGGTCCGTCGATGACGTCCATTACAGGAGTCAACATCAGACTTTCCCTGTGTTGCTCGAAACGATGGATGGCACATGTGGCTCTACTATCAAGGCTACGGGCGGAGGCTAATGCTTCTTTTGGGAGAAGAGGCGGGGCTGGCTGCCTGGATGTGCTCTAATTTGAGGTAACAAGCCGAATCTTGTCAGATACTAGTTAAATCCGAGCTATGGGTGTGAAGCACTGATGTGCGAGTACATTTGATTGTGACCTGTTCTAATTTTGTACCTAATTTTTTTTTAGAAAGAGTTGTACGTCAACTTAATGTGCTAACAAAACTTATTGTGTTGTCTGTCTGTTTTCTTTGCACAGCATTCATGATATTTCTCTGTCATTGATAAAGACGATGAATCGTTATGTACGAGTTCGTTGGTTTCAACATAGCCCTACCCGTAGCGATCCACTGCTTCCATCCTAATTGTGCCACCTGCATGAAATTTTTGTATGCAAGTTCAGTGTGCTATGATGTTCTATATGATTGTGTCAACTATATAAGTTTTTACTGAGCATCAGCAATGCGTATGGCTGAAAGATGTATTTACGAGCATCGACCGATGGGTCTCTCTCTCTCTCTCTCACACACACACACACGCACACATGCACAAGTGGGACCCGTTGAATTATTTCTTTGCTCGTGACAGCTTTTAATTAGGTTCCACTGTAATGTAACTTTTTTCTTAAGTTATTAATTGAGCTCAGTGACTTCAAAAAGTTGTGCAGAAGCCTTGTTTGGGCCTTTCCGGTGTTGCTGAATGTGGGCTGAGTAGCCATGTTAGGTTGTACTGTACTACACATGCCTTTTTTTTCAACATCAGCAATGCAACTCGGCCGACAGTTGTACACAATATCCGGGTCAACTTGTTATTCTCCTCGCATTGGCTGCAAACTTTCCTAGGAGGTATGCATTAGGATTAACAAGAAAATGGACATTAAGAAATAATAAATGGGATGTAATTATAATAACTGGGTAGTAACTATAAAAAAATGCACCAAACGCGTAATTAGTTTAAAAAATATATTATTTTCGGAATTTGAAAATTTTAATTTCATTACTTGTTGCGCGCGTAATATTTCGTTGGATTTTAACGTAATACAACTTTATTTTGAAATTATATTTAATCTGACCAGAAATTTCGGATAAAAATATTTCGGATCCCATAAAAATGTGGGAATTTTTTTTGAATTCTGTTTTGAGCGGTTGGTTGAAATTATTAATCGGTGCCCTAGCTAGAAAATGGGTTGTACTTTTAACAAACTGTAAATGGGTTGTAGTAAGTTCCATTAGAATTAAAAAATGGGATGTACATTCTTACAAATCGCAAATGGGCTATATGTTGTCTGCCACACACTTGTGGGCCTTCTAAGTTAACGCGTCCCTAAAAAAACTAAGTTGACGCGTATGTAAGGCTTTGTCAACAACACACGGTTCTGGCAGCTGACATCCAACAGATGTCGTGCTTCTTCTTCAATCTCGGATATTCTTGCTTCAGCCGCCCAAAAAATGATTCCTCCCACGACATCCGGGCGCACCGTTTCGGAGGCTGACACTGGGCCTACTAAGTTGACGCAGCGTACCAAAGGGCTTTGTCAACTTAGTCAATATAAACGATTCTAGCCGCGGTGATCGTCACGATGTCCATCCAACAGTAGTAGTGCTTCTTCAACCTTTCGTCTTCTTGCTCCGGCCGCCCAAAGCAGCACCGTCGTGTCAGGCGCTCTGCCTCACGTGGCGGTCAGTGATGTCGCGGAGGCCTCACCGCCCCTACTACTCCCACCGCCGGGCCAGCCATCCCTCTACTCACCCACACCCCTGTTATTCCGCGGCGACGCAGCCTCACACCGCATGACGAACCGGTGAACCCTCGTACTCCTCTATGCGTGGGCATCCATCGCCGCATCTTCCCGGCTCGCGTCGTCCCTTCCTAGGCCTCGCCGTCCCTTCCTAGGCCTCGCCGTCATCCACCGCCTGGTGCTCTCGGCCAAGGGCGTGGTCAACGTGGTCAAGGAAAAGCTTCCATCGGACATGGACTATACGTGGAGAGGCTAATATTTGGGTCCTGACGGCAACAAGG
This sequence comes from Aegilops bicornis, assembly GCA_021605145.1. Taxonomy (NCBI): domain Eukaryota; kingdom Viridiplantae; phylum Streptophyta; class Magnoliopsida; order Poales; family Poaceae; genus Aegilops; species Aegilops bicornis. Next base: position 466,463,675 of record CM038671.1, read on the forward strand.
AAGTGCCTCCTTATTACGCGGAAAATAATGATTCCTCCACCTGACAGCAGAGACCCACCGGACGGGCCACCGTATTTCGCGAAAAAAATGTTTCCCCCCTGACTGCTGGGACCCACCGGACGGGCCACCGTATTGCGCGAAAAAAAGTTCCCCCCGCTGTCAGCTCGGACCCACTGGAAGTGCTTCCTTATTACGCACAAAAAAAATGAATACTCCCCCTGCTGGTTGGGACCCACCTTGGTGGGAGGCTGACTTGTGGGCCTACTAAGTTGACGGGGACGGAGTGCTTTGTCAACTTAGTCAATATGAACGATTCTAGCTCCAAAGGACCGTCACGATGTCCATCCAACGGCCGTAGTGCTTCTTCAACCTCTGGTCTTGTTGGTCCGGCCGCCCAAAGCAGCGCCCGATCGTGCCGCGCATGCTCCACGCCTCCGTGGCTGGCTGTGCTACCCTTGAGGCCTCACCGCCCCTACTATTCCCACCGCCGAGGCCATCCCTCTACTCACCCACCCCTGTTATTCTGCGGCGACGACAGCCTCACACCGCAACAACAGTGAACCCTCGTACTCCTCTATGCGTGGGCATCCCCTTTGCCGCGTCTACCCGACTCCCGTGTCGTCCCTTCCTAGGCCTCGCCGTCATCCACCGCCACAGTGCTCTCGGCGTGGCGTGGTCAACGTGGTCAAGAACGGCTTCCATCGGACGTGGGTATCGCGTGGAGAAGGCTGACAATGAGTCCACGACGCGGCAAGAGGTAGTGCCTCCTTATTAAGCGCCAAAATAATTATTCCTCCACGGCAATGAGGACCCACCGGACACCCGCAGTATATCATGGAAAAAAGCGTTTCCTCTTGACTGCTGGGACCCACCGACTACATCTTCGCGCACGCAAGGAAGTGCACGGGCAAAAAAAAATTCGCCCCACATCGCTAGGACCCACCAGCTACATGTTCGCGCGTAAGGAAGTGCACGGCGGTCGGGACCCACCTGGTCAAGCGTCACGTAGCATTGTCATTACGGTCGACGATATGCGTACATACTTTGGTCGATGTAGAGGCGCACATGTCATAGTAGAGGCACGCGCGTAGCATGTACACGCGTCGTCTGGCCATGGTGCAAGAAAGTAAATCTGACCCGCGTCGTACATATGGGCGTGGTCTTGAACGCCTACTCACGCTGCGTCACGTGCGGCCAAGGCTCGTGTACATGGCTGGGTCGGAGCGGAGAAATAGCGTCGTAAATCGTGTTCATGGGGAGCCAACCGGCTGGTCGGAATGAAATGCGTCGTCGTGTTCATCGGGAGGGCTTGGGCCGGAACAGCGATGGAAAGCGAGGCTGGCGTGCAGCGGAAGCGGAGAAGCGGCCTTGTGTTCGACCGGCCACATTCAAACGGGATCCTGTTCGCCGAAGTGCGGTGTCTGTACCGCATAAAGCGGAGGAAAGCGGGCCTCCCTACGATTGAAAGCAGGGGTCCTGTTGATCGGGGAGGGTGTGGCGTCTGCCAAAAGCGGAGAAGCAGACTTGTGTTGGAGCGCTTTCACAGTCGAAGCAGGGTCCTGTTCGCCGGGAGGGGTGTGGCGTGCATAAGCAGGACTCCACGGGATACTGTTCATCTCCACCGTCGACCCCGTCCGGCCTCCACGGGCTCTTGTTCATCCACCGTCGACCTCCTCCGGCCTCCACCTGCGATTGTTCATCCCGGACTCCTGTTCATCCAGCCTCCACCGCGACGCTTACTCCACCGGCTCTTTGTTCAACCAGCCCTCTCCATGGGCTCCTGTTCAACAACCCCTCCACGGGCTACTGTTCATCCAGCCCTCCACCATCTACTGTTCATCCAGCCCTCCACGGGGTCCAGTTCATCCAGACCCAACCGGCTCGATCAATCGAGGTCCTGTTCATCCAGAGGCAACACCACGGGGTCCTGTTCATCCACCCACACCAGGAACTGTTAATCCAACCCCCCCGGCAACGCTTCACTTTGTTCATCCGGAGGCAACACCACGGGTCCTGTTCATCCAACCCCACCGGGAACTGTTCATCGAACCCACCCCCCAAAGAACGCCACTGTTCATCTAGAGGCGCATCGATCGGCTTGATTAGCGGCCGATGGCGAAGAATCGCCGATCGCGTTGATTAACGACCATCGATCGATCGCTCGGGTTGAGTAATCAGCGTAACTGCAGTGCAATGTCGCTTTCGGGTTCGATTAGAGCCCAACGCCTCGCTTCGGGTTCGATTAGAGCTCAATCACGACACACCCACGCAGCGTGCGTGTATGAGAGAAAGCAGCGCATCGCTTCGGCCCGACCACCCATGGCAACCGGAACACCCGATATTTTCCTCGCCCTCGCTTCTACCACGGTTTTTCCCGTCATGGGACGGCCCAAAGAATGTCATGCAGGCTGTGTCTCCGACCCACCGTGACGAAAAGCCCATTTTCTGTCATGATTTTTTGTCATAGAAGTAGGACCCCACCACATCTATGATGATACCGGGTCTTGTCACAATTATCACTATAGAAATGTCATAAGTATGATAGAAAAAAAATTTCGTTCGGCCCAAAATGTCACGGATGTGTCTTTTTTTTGTAGTGAATCTGGCTATGTGGCCCTCACTCTTACATGGGTTGTGATGCACATCATTCTTAAAATGACATATTATTGAAATGTCACCGTCCATGATAACCTTGTACTTAGCGGATAAACAGAATTCTTTTGTCCTCTCCTTGCGACGAAGATGATACTCATGAAATTTGTCGGCTGGAGCATGTAGCAAAGCACGCCGCTTCATGTTCCACTTGAAAGAAGTTTTGTTGATATGATGGCAAGGTCGAACTTGAAACTTTCCGCACCAGGGATCTCCCAACAAAACGTGACAAGAATCAAGTGGCATAGGAGATACATCACATCGCACAACCTCGGTATGCACTCCGATGGTAATAGGAATATCAGCGGTGTGTGAAATTGGCAATGTGCCATACGATGAGCGCGGGAGGTATGGCACTGTATGAGCACATGTGGGTCCTTCAATGGTGGCTGCAGCACGTCACTCTCCAATCACCACATCATGGTGAAACAACCCATCACCATCAAAGGTACCACGTTCTTCCTCCCGAAAGCTGGTACTACAATATTTGTGTCGGAGGAAGTCATATCTTCGAGTATCCAAATTATCCCAACACCTTCTGCCATGGTTAGTGAACAACAAGTATGTATATGTGGAGAAGACTCAAATCACTAAAAACTGAAAGAAACAAGGTATCTTACCATTCCAAAATGAATTAGGATAGCTTACCAACTTGTAGAAGCAGAATGTGTGCGCATGTGATGTAGCGAATACTGAGGGTGAAAACTATCACACGACAAACCAGGGTATATGATGGAGCTTGGATGGGATACCTAACAACACCAATTCACAAATCCTAGTGCTAATCGTATGAAAAAATACCCACGAAAACACACACGGTGGAGATAAATGGGGCAAATGCAACTCTGAAACTAAGTTCACAATTCTTGTATGTCATAGTAATGCTCATGTTGCAATTGCACAGGCTAGACACTAGCAAAACACTCACTTTATATGGGCACAAGATTGCTCAATCTACTAGTGCAATAAATGTGGCAGAAAAACCAAACAAACTCCCCAAAAATTATAGGTAACTTTCTATTTTCTTTCTCTTTTTCTTTCTTTCTTTTTCTTATTTTTTTATCAACGAAAACCTGAGCAATTAGTAACCAATCTGAATTTTCCCAAACAAAAGATGCACTCTCCAAATTCCTATGTGACAGCCCGTAGAGCAAAGGAGATGCTAGTCTCAATAGGAAAGTGCTACACTGCAACTTCTGAGCTGCGTTGGGATTTCCTCGAAGAGGAGAGGATGATGAAGTAAAGTAGAGATAAGTATTTCCCTCAGTTAAGAACCAAGGTTATCAATCCAGTAGAAGAACCACGCAACACCTCGTTAGCAGTACCTGCACACAGAATAACAAATCCTTGCACCCAACGCGAACAAGGGGTTGTCAATCGCACGACGGTTATTTGCAAGATTAAATTTTGTAGTGGTAGATAGATAAATAAAACACAAAATAAGTAAAGTAAAGAAAAATCACAGCAAGGTATTCTTGAATTTTAATTTGCGATAAAAGTAGACCCCGGGGCCATAGTTTTCACTAGAGGCTTCTCTCCTGAAAATAGCATATGGTGGGTAAACAAATTACTGTTGGGCAACTGATAGAAAAGCAAATGATCATGGCGATATCCAAGGCAATGATCATGTATATAGGCATCACGTCCGAGACAAGTAGACCAACTCCTGCCTGCATCTACTACTATTACTCCACACATCGGCCGCTATCCAGCATGCATCTAGAGTATTAAGTTCATAAAGAACGGGGTAATGCCTTTAGCAAGATGACATGATGTAGACAAAATAAACTCAAGCATGAATAAACCCCATGTTTTTATCCTTAATGGTAACGATACAAATACGTGTCATGTCCCCTTCGGTCACTGGGATTGAGCACCACAAGATCGAACCCATCACAAGCACCTCTCCCATTGCAAGAAAAATCAATCTAGTTGGCCAAACCAAATCAATAGATTGAAGAGAAATACAAAGCTATAATAATCATGCATAAAAGAGTTCAGAGAAGACTCAAATAATACTCATGAATAATCTGATAATAAACTCACAACTCATCGGATCCTAACAAACACACCGCAAAAAGTGATTACATGGAATAGATCTCCAAGAACATCGAGGAGAACATTGTATTGAAGATCAAGAGAAAGAAGAAGCCATCTAGCTACTAACTATGGACCCGTAGGTCTATGGTAAACTACTCACACATCATCGGAAGGGCAGCAAGGTTGATGCAGAGCCACTCTGTGATCGATTCCCCCTCTGGCAGAATACCGGAGAAGGCTTCCAGATGGAATCTCACGAGAACAGAAACTTGCGGCGACGAAAAAAGTATTTCGGGTGGCTCTCTGATGTCAGGGGAATATTTGAGTATTTATAGAGGTGGAATTAGTTCAAGAGGTGCCACGAGGGGCCCACAAGCCTGAGGGCGCGCCTCCCGAGCTTGTCGCTTCCTCGTGGGTCATCTAGTCTTCTCCCGAACCTTCTAGGGTCTCTTGTGGTCCAGAAAAAATTAATCCAAAGTTTTTTCTCCGTTTGGACTCTGTTTGATATTGATTTTCTGAAAAGCCAAAAATAAGCAAAAAAATAGCAACTGGCACTTGGCACTCAGTTAGTAGGTTAGTCCTAAAAATGATATAAAATTGCATAAAGTTGCATATAAAACATCCAAGATTGATACTGTAATAGCATGGAACAATAAAAAATTATAGATACGTTGGAGACGTATCATACACAGAATAAGAAAGGTTGACTATGGTTACCAAACAGAAACACAATCTGATTCGGATTGTTAATCTAAGCAGACTAAACTGACGCAAATGAAATGACTTGATAGAAACCGAATGACCCCAACTTGTGAAAGAAAATAAGTTACGCAAATAAAAGACTACGATCAGCAACTAAAACTTGGAACCAATACTATCTAGGCTATGGAAAAAACTATAAACCCTAATATTTTTGTATGGCCTTTTCTGTATAGGACGAAAACTAAACTAATCTAAGGAGTTGGTGGATCCTCACTGGATAAACGCTGGAAATCTGATACCAATATGATAAAGGGTGGCCCAATCTTCTCAGTGAGCGGATGATGTTGATGAAGAACTTGTTGGATAACTTGTGAGATGCTCTCGAACTGTCCGGCTGTTCCCCGTTGCCAATGCAATGGATCTTCCACCCTATGGATATCCGCAACACCACACACTTGCGCACGTGGCCACCGACCACGAAGCAGTTCTGCAAATCTCCCAATTCCCAATGGAACATGACTTGACTCTCAGTAGCAAATACACCCTATCGAAACGAATTTGGTGTAGATAAATATTTTTGATCGATGCAAAGAGGAATATAAATTCAGGGGAATGCTTATAGCAATTCAATCCGGTAGAGGTTTAATCAAAATGTGGTCTAACCTTAAAAGCCATGACTTACAAGGGTATATAAAGACCCCTGCATGTCCAACCTAGTGTTGGAGTCGAAATCAGCCATATGTCTAACTTTCCTAACTTAAACGACTCTATCTGGAAAACTGACAAAAACAACCGCCATATTGTTTTGACTACTGCGACTCCCGCGAATTACGGGCTGCGGGTATACAGTTTGGAAAGCACGCGACTCAAGCTTTCCAAATTATATTTATACGCCTTATTTGGAGCACGGACACGGATTCTGCACATATATCAATTTCGGGCCTCCTGGCAGTCAATTCGAGTCGGACATGGAATATCTTGTTTTCAACTTTTGTTCTCTGCATGTCATGATGGCGCCACTTCCTTCCACACCTCCCTCGTGCTTGCCACCATTCCTTGCACATAGCTTCTTGCCCATGTGCTCGTCCGCCATTAATTCAATCCTAGTGATACGGAAAGTCCGTGGCTTAGGTACTATAAAATCCTTTCAAATCAAAGTAACATGTTCAACTAGGAATGAATTCACCTTGTGTTATTTGTCAACTAGGCTCAATATTTCTTTCCAGCTTAAGCAGGCCGAATCATCATATTTCATGAATATACACTCATCAAATATTTTTGGAAATAAATGTCTAGTAGAAAGTAAAAATCTTTGTGTGGTCTTTAAATCGAAGGTCGTTGTGACAAAAGATAATCTGAAAAAACAGGATTGGCAAGTATACATGTAGTGTTGTTTTTGTGGCGATAAGTGGTCGATTTAATATCTATTCTTTCACCCCTATTATGACGATCTGTCCATATAATTTTTAATCTATCTTCAACCATGAATAGTACGAATACTAAAAACATATGATTATAATGTGATGTCAAAAGTGCCCTTCTTAGCTTGAGCTCAACTGAGCTTGGGTGAACAGTAATAAGAAAAGGAAAAATAATCAAATTTTCTGATTTTTTTCAACAAACGTTGAGAAGAAGCTCACATGTGTGCAGATTTTCATGCTGGAATCACATTCGTGGAGCTGTGGGCAAAAATCTAGATGTTCTAAAATCATTCTTTTTTAGCGTTGATTTTGCTTTTTCTTTCACACTTCCATGAATGTGATTTCAACACGAAATTTCACACGCATGTAAAACAATCTCAATGTTTGTTGTGAAAAAAGAATCTGAATTTCTTTTTTGGATTTTACTATTCATCCGAGGTCACTTGAGCTCGAGCTCAGATAGTCTGGGTCCATGTCACATCCACTTGAATATTATGGGATTTTGACTTATTTAATTGCATCACAGGAATACCAAAGAATTGTTTTCAAATCTTTTGAGTGGGTGCTAGAATTCTTATGGATTGTATCATTCTTAGGAAAATATTGCATAGAGTTCAATCGTACGAACCAAACAAGCGGCATGGCAAAACTCATAAGGATTCAAAACCATTGACATTCCTATGAAAATCCATTATAGTAGGATTCCAAAAAATAGGTATAGAGAAAACATATGATCACAATGTTATGCGAACTTGATTCCTATGGGATTTCAATTTTTTTCTGCAAGGTGGACTTTAATTTATTCGATTGTGCCACTGGAAACCAAAATTTTATTTCCAAGAGGTATGAGTTATTTGATAACAAGTACTCCCTCCGTAAAGAAATATAAAAGCGTTTATATAACTAAACAAGTTATCTAAAAGCTCTTATATTTTTTTACGAAGGGAGTATGTGTTAATATAAAAAAATAGCAGTTACACACAACATCTTCACCAATATGCTCTCAAGGGATACTCGAGACATTGATGATGCACACATCTAATGTTGTTAAAAATATAAAATTGACTAAAAGAATAGGTGCGGAAAATATGAGCAACAACTACCGGTAATAGTAACCCTGGTAATAGGATAGGTGCTCCAACAATGCCACCTCCGGGAAGGGAACGTCGCATGGGCGCCACCATTGCTAGACAAAATCACATAGGCCAGATCAAGGAGTTTCACCCAAGAGAGGAGTCTAAGCAAAATACTATGCAATGTCTTTGACAATGAAACAACGTGTGGATAACGCCATTGACATGTTCAACCAACGAAGGTCGTACCTAGAGTTTTCACCTGTAAAACTTGAAACTCCGGACTCAAACATCACCACTTAGCCGTGGCCGCCCTGTTCTAGCACAACCTCTGATATGTCGTCTCATAGTCGTATAGACACACAATCCTCATGTGGACCAAGCCACACAACTAAAACCATGCCCATGCAACACATGCCGCCAAGCAACGTCTACTGACGCCTGCCATCACCATTGATCACATGCCATCGAGAGTCTATACTATCCATGCAATCAATTTACGCTAGTCACATTATGCACCTTCGACAAAGGGCTGAACCAACGCATCAAGTAGAAGTTGCAATGCCGAATATGCGTGGATACACTACTAGGAAAAGGGCTATAGATGGAATTGACACTAATGGCGCACCAGACATGTGGTGCGCCATTACTATATACTAATGGCGCACCATGTGTTGGTACGCCATTAGTGTCCAAATACTAATGGCGCATCACATCGCGGGTGCGTCATTAGTAAAAAAAATTTTAAAATTTTTGTCAAAACTACTAGTGGCGCACCGTGGGAGTGGTGCGCCATTACTAGTTGAACTAGTAATGGCGCACCATGCCATGGTCCCCCATTAGTAACTTGGCCACCACTTTCACCAAATGCACACCCCCCCCCCCCCGGGGATCGCCTTTTCAGTTTAAAAAAAATAAAAGAAAATGATGAAAATGTCAAAAAAATAAAAGAAAATAAGTTTCCCATGTGATATGTGGTCTACTTGTTGGGAAAATTTGCAAATATGAATTTCGACTTCATTTGCAAAATCTCTCGAGAATTTGTAAAAATAGGCATAACTTTTGCATACTAACTCGGATGAAAAAAATTTTTATATGAAAAATCATCTACTCGAAAAGTTACATCCGAATTTAACTGGGGGAACCCCGTTAAACATTTTCAAAATCCTCAAAAACCTAACAGAAAAAAAGATACGGGGCTTTTAAGATCCGGAGTGGCAAAAAATTCAAAAAATTCAAACTCACTAATGGCGCACCTGCCCATGGTGCGCCATTAGTATCTTCCCGCCTTCAAAATTTAAAATAAGTCAAAAATAAAAAAAAGTTACTAATGGCGCACCTGCCCATGGTGCGCGCCATTAGTATCTTCCCGCCTTCAAAATTCAAAATAAGTCAAAAAAATAAAATATAAAGTTACTAATGGCGCACCGCCCATGGTGCGCCATTAGTATCTTCCCGCCTTCAAAATTCAAAATAAGTCAAAAAATAAAAAAAAAAAAAGTTATTAATGGCGCACCGCCCATGGTGCGCCATTAGTATCTTCCCGCCTTCAAAATTCAAAATAAGTCAAAAAATAAAAAAAAAGTTAGTAATGGCGCTTTGCTTGCCCACAGTGCGCCATTACTATGTCGCTCATATGGCTGGGCGCACCTCCTCCACTCCACCTCTCCTCCACTCCATCTCCTCCTCTCCTCTCCTCCACTCCATCTCCTCCTCTCCTCTCCCTCCACTCCTTCTCCTCCTCTCCGTGACATCCTTCTCCTCCCTCTCCGTGACCTCCTCCTCCTCTCCGTGACCTCCTCCTCCTCTTGGCGACCTCCTCCTCGCCGGGAACCTCCTCCTCCCTCCTCTCCTCCCTCCCTCCCCTCACGGTTTCTCCTCCCTCCTCTCCGGTGAGCTCCTCCTCCCTCCTCTCCTCCCATTCCCTCATGGTTTCTCCTTCCTCCTCTCCGATGCTTGGTGAACTCCTCCCGTGACCTCCTCCTCCTCTTGATGTAGGCGAGCGCCTCTCCGGTGACCTCCTCCTCCTCCTCTCCGTGAAATCCTCTCCGGCAAAAGAACATGGCAAAAAGAACGACAAGATCCAAAAAGCAGGAACAAAATTTGAAATAATATCGTGCCAAAAACGAGCAAAAAAAACTAGCAAAAATAGGCAAAAAAATCACGATCCAGATCCAAATTCAAAATTCAAAAATAGCAATGGCGCACGGTGGGGGTTAGGCAGTGCGCCACTACTATTTTCCGCCTTCAAAATTCAAAAAATACTAATGGCGCACCGTGGCCTATACTAATGGCGCATCAGGTGGCCTATACTAATGGCGCCTTTGTGGCCTATACTAATGGCGCACGGTGACGCCGCCATTAGTATACTAGATACTAATGGCGCATGGTGGTGCGCCATTAGTAAAAGTACTAATGGCGTGCTAGTAATGGCGCACCAATGATGCGCCATTAGTAGGCAAAACTGGTGCGCCATTAGTAGGCCTTTTCCTAATAGTGATAACATCTCGGGATATGTCGTGTGTGCCAAAACCCCTGCACCGAGCCGGAGAAATACAATCACCAGAGCACATCCTTGGGAAGCTCCAATAGGGAGGTCATAAGTTGCCAACATTGCACCCCATAGAGAAGTTAGTAGAATGAGGTCACACCGCCAAGAGAAAAATAACCTATGCATACGTTAACACGCCATTTTGCAAATCGCCTCATTACAGGGACATGGAATATTGGTCGTTGACGCCACTGGGAAACCGGGATCAGGGAGATTCATTGTCGCCGTGAGTCAGGGAACAGAAAGCCTTTGCCACAAATCACCGTTGTCATAGTCAACACTAGACCGCTCGCCACGCTGGCTTTCCAGCCACTACGGCATAGCTACCACGTAGATTCCCCAGGGCCAGTACTTTTGTGTTCGACATCCGGCGACGCGCCCGTCGTAGAAGGCCACCACAATGCTCCAGTCGAGAGGACTCATGTAGTGCTAGGATATGAGCCCCTCGTCGTCTTGTGATACGTCTCCAACGTATCTATAATTTTTTATTGTTCCATGCTATTATATTACCAATCGTGGATGCTTTATATGCGATTAAAAGCAATTATATTATTTTTTGGGACTAACCTATTAACTCAGTGCCCAATGCCACTTGCTGTTTTTGCATGTTATTGGTTTTCCAGAATATCAGTACCAAACAAAGTCTAAATGCCATGAAACTTTTTAGAGATTTTTACGGACATAAGAGACCACAGGAAGCTTGGGAAGAGCCGGAGAAGATGAAGGAGGGGCCCACGAGGCACCGAGCACGCCCATGGGAGTGGAGCGCATACAGTGGCTCGTGGGGCCCGTGTTCACCCATTTGACCTAATTCCACCTCTATAAATTCTCTAAAATCGGGAAACCAACAGAGAGCCACCCGAAATAGTTTTTCTGCCGCTGCAAGCTTCTGTTCTCGTGAGATCCCATTTGGAGGCCTTTTTCGCCACTCTGCCGGAGGGGGAATCAACTACGGAGGGGCTCTACATCAACCTTGTTGCCCTTTCGATGACGTGTGAGTAGCTTACCACAGATCTATGGGTCCATATTTAGTAGCTAGATGACTTCTTCTCTCTTTTTGATCTTTAATACAATGTTCTTCTCGATGTTCTTGGAAATCTATTCGATGTAATCACTTTTTACGGTGTGTTTGTTGGGATCCGATGAACTGTGAGTTTGTGGTCAGATTATCCATGAATATTATTTGAGTCTTCTCTGAACTCTTTTATGCACGATTATTATAGCTTGGTATTTCCCCTCGATCTATTGATTTGGTCTGGCCAACTAGATTGATTTTTCTTGCAATGGGAGAGGTGCTTTGTGATGGATAATGATCTTGCGATGCTCAATCCCGATGTGAGAAAGGTACATGACTCGTGTTTGTATCGTTGCCATTAAGGATAAAAATATGAGGTTTATTCATCGCATTGAGTTTACTTTGTCTACATCATGTCATCTTGCTTAAGGTGTTACTCTGTTCTTTATGAACTTAATACTGTAGATGCATGCTGGAGCGATCGATGTGTGGAGTAATAGTAGTAGATGCAGGCAGGAATCAGTCTACTTGTCTTGGACGTGATGCCTATATACATGTTCATTGCCTTAGATATCGTCATGATTATTCGCTTTTCTATCAATTGCCCAATAGTAATTTGTTTACCCACCATACACTATTTTCAAGAGAGAGGCCTCTAGTGAAAACTATGACCCTCGGGTCTACCTTTTTATCAGATATTAAAATTCAAAAAAATACATTGCTGCAATTTTATTTACTTTATTTTTTGTGCTTTATTTATCTATCTATAACCACAAGATTTAATCCTTCCAATTAACCGCGAAGGGATTAACAACCCCTTGTTTGCGTTGGGTGCCAGTTTTTGTTATTTTGTGTGCAGGTACTGCTAATAACGTGTTGCTTGGTTCTCATACTGGATTGATAACCTTGGTTCTTAAGCGAGAAATACTTATCTCTCTTGTATTGCATCCTCCTCTTCTCTTGGGAAAATCCCAACGCAGCTCACAAGTAGCATCTTCCGCCGAGCAAGCTATGCTCGCTTGCTTTTCGGAAGCGATAGCGATGGGTGGCGAGGGAGGAGATGGGGCGGCGCTTATGGTTTCGCCCGGTCGCCCCCTAGAGTGAGTCGAGGGTAAGATTGGCTCCAAATGGTACGAGTAGATGCTAAATTTCTGTGGAATATTACAATCCTTGAAAATAGTTCGCATAAGATTCAATCCTCTATGAATTAAATGATCTGCATAGAAAAAATCCTAAGAATTATATCCTTCACACATCCTATGAATGAGTGAGACACTATTAGTTCGTATGCAAGGTCAGTGGTTGTCGAGACAGCTAATCTTAAGCTTAGATCAGCAAGCCTATGCTCAACACGTACAAAAGGAAGCATTGTACATACGGACGAATGCATCACCACCTACACAAACCATCAATTGGTGCATAAAATGTATGAAAGGTAAACATTTATAATCGGCCGACCATTTACAAAGTTCCATCGCTCATGTGCTCGTGCACCATGTGCTCACCCTTGGTCGTTCCTCCCCTACTTTTTTCCTTTCTCTCGACAAGCGGACAAGTATTTCTTCTTCCTCCCGCCCAACACCTCTCATGTCTCTTCTGGCCTCTTTGGCAGTGCTGCTTCGTTTTGCCGCTACTATCACAAGTTGCTGCCTCCATGGCATCCCTAGGGACTGCCATCGCCGTTACCACCGCCATCCTCACTGAAGCAAGTCGATGTTTTACGCCACACCGTAGATAACGCTTCTGACGGCGGTGTCATTGTTGTGAATGGGATGGTAGCAATGTGATGCTGAGGACAACAGTGGCGCTTGTTCCGAGCAGAGGGGTAGGGGTTGGGAAGAGTAAGGAGATTCTATGACACATCGTTCGGGTGGATGTGAGGCGTGACGGTGAGGGTGCGACCAATGCTACAACTGCATGCCCGTCAGTACCGTGGATCGATGGGTTCATGGAGCCAACTACACACAGGCCACGATGGCCTCCTCGGCTGAGGCATGTAGCTAGAGAACCACTCCGACAACCGACTCGATTGCCACTACTCCATGGTGGCATGCAAATCTTTATGAAGACACCGACTACAACATCCATAAGGAGCCTAGGCTCCGTGGTGGTGTCTTGAGATCTTAAATCAAGGTCAGCTACATTCTCCTATGAAAACTAGCAACCAAGTTGTGGAAGGAGGATAACTCAAAACACTCGGCAACGAGTTGGGGTAGCTGACACCCGGGAACAACTACAATCTCCAGTAACGCTATACCCCTAGCTCGCATCCGGCAAGCGGGAACAACAAGCCATCACATCCAACAGGTGGCACACTGCTTCTGCTCAGGCAGGCCTTTTGCGATGCGTGCTGGCAGTGGCGAATCCAGGAAGAAAATGAAGGGTGGGCTCAAAGTTGATGGCGAAAAAACGAAACATTTGTGTGAAGAAAAAAAATCATTATCTCCTAATTCTTTTGTCCAAATAGGTCTGAGTAGTGGAGCCTGAGCGTTGTCTCGCTCTCGTGCATGCGTGCCCACCCGATCCATGTGCTTGTTCGCTAGATTCCTATGGGCTAATGGTGCAGTGGGTTGGGTTTAAGAGATTCGGCTGCTGGGCTGTAACGAAGAGTAGTACTATTTTGTTTTTCATTCTTTTGGAGGGTAGGCTGAAGCCCTATGAAGCCTCACTACTGGACTCGCCACTGCGTGCCAGGTGTGCAGGCGTGCCAAGGCATTTACAAAACTGCAAGCACTATTTCAACACACCAGTTGGCATGCGCTGGACACCTATGTTAGCACACGTCATGCTAACATCAGGTCGGCGCTGTAAGCGGTGTGATGGGACGGGCGTTCATTCCCGGGTAACAAAATACGATGACACATCATCGAGCATTTAATTTATTCACCTACCTCGTCAGGGTAGGACATAGCCCACCGTAACTACTGTGGTAAAAGGAGAGTCTGGGTACGGTGGAGAGTTTTTTTTCAAACATACTAAAGGGTTGGACACTTGGTAGATTACAGTTGGTAGCTTCAAAGCAACATTTTGCCTTCCCGGGAAAGGTTTGTAGCAACCACGCGGCCTGAACCTGGGTAGATGGTGCTAGTTCTACGTTTTTCTCTGTTGGTGTGGTCGCTACGGATCGGCAAAGGGACACCTTTTGTCCTTGGTGTCTCGCATGTGTTCTACACATGCTCGATGACAATGCATATAGGCTATGCTATGAGTGGCGAGTGCTAGAGCTGCAAGCAGTGACTGGCGGAGCTGTAAGACAAGATCGGTGGAGCTGCGACCGCCAACGACCGTGTTGCATCTGTAGGCAGCGCGAGCTGCAGCCAGCGAAAGCACTGCTTAGAATATCAACGGCGGGAGTTGCAACCAGAGAAGGAGATGCCGCGACCATCGGTGGCAAGAGCGGCAACCGAGTTGTGATCGTTGATAGTTGTTCAACCATTGACGACGAAGCTTCACCAGAGATGGCGGTGCTCCAACCGTCGCCGACGGTGCTCCAAGGCTCCGTGAAAGTGTTGTGAGCCTATCTTACAAGCGCCGGCGATGCACACGGTGTTGCCGCATGCACGGGCGAAGCGTCTTGCTGTGAAGGGGGTCTCCCTCGATGGCAACCATGGCATCTGTAGCTCACGGCGGGACGACACCAACATTGAGGTTTTTGCGTGAGCCCGTATGGGCAGGTGCGTGCGGGTGGAAGGTCCTACAACGACCGTTTTGTGATGCGAACAGTATCTACCGGTTCAGCGGTGGGCATCACCAGCTGTGAGCACGATGGGTGGTGCTGCGAGCCGAATAGCCCACCTAGGTTGGGCGATGCGAGAGGATGAAAACGACACTGTGTGTGGGGATTTCTCATGTTGCGGGACCACAATCCAATGGACACTAGAGTCAAATCGAATGGTGTCCACGATCACCGATATTCCCTTCGGATCGGTTGATCGACAGGTAGTGTCAATCGTACGAATGGTCATGTCCAAGTTCATGAGCGGCACCATTCGTTTGCCAATAATCAGGCTTCCTCCTTGCTTGCCAAGATCCTGTCGGTCTAATACCTATAGCCGAACATGGCGACGGCGGCACAAGATCGTGTAGCCTTTTCTGAAGGCACTCGTGCGGAGATTCGCAGGAGCACGCAGGTGCCAAGCCCTGTCCGTCCCTTGATTTCCTCATGATTCACGAATTAGTAAGACCCCACACAAGGGCATAATAAATTTTAAGTTTTAATCATTCAAGCTTACGATTTTGCATTTGAAAAATATGATTTTCTCAGACGTAAATATCAAGTTTCAGAGTTGAAACTTTAAGTGATTTTTTTGTCGGTCACAGGTATTAAAGTCATGAGTTTATTGGTCGCTCATGCTAAGTTCAAGAGTTGAAGCTTAACAAAAAAACTTAAAATTCGTTAAAACGTATTTAAAATGGATTTTTTAAAGTCCTTGTCATGAAAAACACGAATATGAAAATAGAATTAAATTTAGACTTTTATTCAAAAGATGTGAAAAAATTGAAAATCAAAAGCCAAAAGAAAAAACACGCCTGAGGGACTCACATGCCCCCGCACCTGTGTGCCCCAAATCCTTTCCTGGCGTTGGTGAGTATTTTACTCATCTCCTTTATAATGATTTGGTTGTGACTGTCTTGTTTTGTACATATTTAATAATTAATACTCCTTTCGTCCTGTAATATAAGACGTTTTTTTAATATTAATATAGTGTAAAAAAACTCACTAGTATAAAAAAAGTCTTACGTTATGAAATGGAAGGAGTAATTGATTATATGTATCACGATGAAGCTTGGCTGAAAGTTTCGACCTTCTTTTTGAGAAAAACATTATAGGAGAAGAACCGAGTAGTGAGGGCCCGTTCGGAAGCTCTCCAGCTTCCGAAACGAGCCAGCTTCTCGCGGGAGCTGGGCCTGCTGGCTTCTTGCGTTCGGCTGGGCGAGCTGGCTTCTCGCGGGAGAAAACGGTTCGAGGGTCGGTCATGAGAGAAAACGATTCGAGCGTCCACTTCAGGAGGGCAATCGAGTGTAATTTCTTACAACTCCTACTTCTCGTTTTTTCAAAGCTGGGCTGGGGCTGCTCCCAAAAATTGCACTGCCTACTACTCGTTCTCCACGAGCCAGATTCTCGGAGCCCTTCCGTTCGGCTGGCTTCTCGCGGGCTTCTCGGGAAGTTGGAAGCCAGCAGACATCCGAACGGGCCCTGAGTCTAGGTCAAGTCGCACAGTGGTCTTCAGACCAGACACAGACCAAGCAGTACGAACGCACAGTAGCCGTGTGAAAAGAAGACATGCTTGCCAGCGCCATGATTTTATCCAGATCGTACTTACCTACAGGCCGGTTACATGCTTTACACCGATTTCCTTTTGATGCTTTCGACACGGAGTGGATCTGTAGAGCATGGGTATGTAAGGATGTAAGTGGCAAATAAATGGCGGCCGCAATCTCGTTTAATTAGTTTTTATTAGCTTGATAATTTATTTTTCTCAAACAAACAAAAAACTTTTTTGAACTAACATATCATAAATGGATTTTAAACGGGATTAAACGGGACCTGGTTGACATCCCTATGGGTGTGTACGTATAGGCGCCAGTACAGTATAAATATGTATGCGTACGCAACAGTAGATCGAGGAGCTGGCAACGCGTAAGTATATGTGGCGCCACCACGTTGACGGATCTGAGATGGATATTTATTGGTTGATCGACATCGTGCTGGTCTGGTTAATAATATAGCCAACTGTTGGCTATAAAATATGAAAAACACTATTCTTTCGTCGGCTGATGAACGAGCCGCGTCTGCAGCCTGCATAGCCGTCTTATCGATTTTGATCGAGCGCTCACGCTGGCCACCAGTCCCGTTCAGTCGGTTTTCTTTCTTTTGCAACAAGTGTATTATTTCAGAAGGTTTCTGTAAAATAGAGGTTTTGTTTTTAAAAAATGGTTCGTGGTGAAGTTTTTTCAGCAACAGGTCTAGTTTTAGAAAGTTTCTGCAACAGAGATCCTTTTCTTTTAAATGGTTTGATAGTGAAGTTTTTTTCTTCTGCAACAAGGCTCTTGTTTCAGAAGCATATCCCGGTTGCAGAAAGCGTCGGAGGAGCGCTCGGTGTTAGAGCATACGAGGCCAAGCATTGCAACACGGCGCATGTTTCAAAAACATAGCTCTAGTTGCAGAAATCATCAAAGGAGTGCTCGGTGTGAGAGCTTGTCGCCGTCGTCTTTGGAGTAGAAGCGATTTGCTCGGGGTGTTGGGTCGGAGGAGGTGCGGCAACTCCGGCGTGGCGGCGCTCCATAACTGGCTTCGAGCCATGGTGGGCAGCGGTGCTGTCTCGATGGACCTTGCAACAGGTCCCTTGTTGCAAAAGCCCATAACAAGCTAGCAGTTGTTGCAAAGGTCCTCAGTTGACTGAGACAATAGATCAGACGGCTGTTTCGAGTGGCATCCGACGGCTACTGAGGTGGCTGATTTTACCGGTTTATCATTCGGCGAACGCGTAGCACTGCCCATAAAATATTGTCATATCATCTATAACCATCATTTATAGTCACTCATACAATAAGATTAACTATAAAGTTGATTATAAGATTAGTACTTTTTCTCATTTTCTCTCTATCTTTTTCTTCACACTTATTACATCTGTCTAGGAGCACGCTTACAACCAGTCTCTTGCATGAGAGCCCGCTCCCTTACTTTTTCATGTCTTTCTGCTCCACATAAGCAAAATTGCCATGTAAGCAAGCTATAAACTACTATTGTACTTGCTCTCATGCGTTAGCTATCGACAATGAATTGCATTCATTTGTCCGCTTTTACAAGGCTGCTAATTAGTCCTCTCTGTAGATAGCACTCCGGAATAGCATGATGTTTTTGAGAGTGCGAATTTTTGGAGGACGGGCTCCTCTGTTTTATTAAAATCTTCAAAGAAGATATTTCTTAGTTGAAATGTGAAAACTTATAAATACTCATTGTGGATCTGAAAATTTTCGTTCAAAATATGATTTGCAAGCTGAAAAAAGAAACCGACCCAATAACAAAAAAAAAATTGGCCCATTTTGATGTATGTATTTGTCTTTTTTGTATACACCACGTATGGAAGTGTATTGTTATGAAATTTTTCTCGAACATGTTATACATGTATTTTTGTATGTACAAAAAAAGCAATTTTTTGCACCGAGCTCCCTCGAGCCATTCCTCTATTGGTCTTTTGCGGGTGTTTTGGAGCATATAGGCCTACTGGTTTTAAATTTGGGATGACAATTTATTTTCTTTTGAGTAAACGACCCGACATCATTGATAAATTAGGCAAAGCATGTTAGGTCGGAAAAACAAAATGACAAAGAGTCAAGTTAAACATGAAGTTACATCAAAGTTCTACATAGTCGTTGACTCTATATCCATTTCGCACATCCTGACTTTTCTCGTTGCACCCATGAAGATACCGTAGAAGACCATGTTAGAATAATCCGAAGCGCTAGTCGATCATTCGAGGATCAAGCAATCACACGAGCACGATACTAAAGATTTGTTAACAAGGTTCGATGATATGGCTACATCCCCGGGGCTTGACTATGGGCGCTCCTCTCCATAACACCGCTACAATATCGCACCTGGCCGCCCTAGACGCGGGCACATGCCGCCGGCTTCCCCTGCGTTCTTGTGCTATTATATTGGCATATGTTACGTCGTGTGTCTACCATCGCTATATATGAGAGGCCTAGGATACAAGTGTCCTACTAGGACACGACACCATATCCAACACAATACAACTCAGAGTCAACTGTAACATATCTTGTACACAATATTTGACACAACTCTAACAAACTCCATCTTGGCGAATATTCTCCACCACCTTGAATTCGTCAATGCGTCAAACTTCCATGTACATTGGACTTGAGCTTATCCCATGAGTATCGCTACTACTCCAAAGACTTCATATGACTTCACCTGCAACTTGTAGTCCCTTCTTTTCTTGACCACAGTCAACACTCGAGCAAAAAGTTCCTTGTTACTATAGTTTGTGCTCCCAACTTCCAGAGTATCCGTCCAATGCCATCACACACTGATCACTGAACTGCATGAAAGTGAACAACCCACATATATTGGGTGTTACACATAAGAGTTATCTGAACTCAACATCACCGCTTCTTTCTTGACCGTCTGTTTGAAACTTGAAGGAATTTCACCATTGCTTGTAGTCATCCCGAGTCAAATTCGTTGTTGTCTCATCACATGTATGACTACCAGAGCCCTGACCAATCTCCATGCCCCGTGCATATAGCACGCCTCGCCGCTATTACCACGTCGAGCCTCAGCTGTCGTAGTCGAGTCTCAAGGGACGCGAACCCACACCACTCAACCCCCACTGCAGAGTACGATCGTCATCACCGATCGATGACGAGTTTCACGCTTCCATCAGACCACTGGGCCCCAGTCCGAAGTGCATGTCACTCGCTTTTTTTGTGACCGCTGAAATAGGTTTTGATTCTCTGGATGCTTACACCGTAGCCCCTCAATCTAGCTCCACCTTCAACATGACTCCATGGTAGATGATCAGTCTACCCTCGCGCCCCGTCAACTTCAAGCTCCGTGTGCGCACCACCTTGAATCAACCCCACGCCAGTCTTGTCAAAGCGACACAAGCCCTCGGGCCTGCGCCACGTGTTTCCATGCCCCAGAAGTCGGTCACCATCAGCATCACGCTCCTATGTCGTCATCGCCGATCCCGCACCATCTTCTGTTCCAACCGACTTTCGTCGATCTGTAAGACTACCTAGTCCAACCCAGCCGAACTCGCTCGACTGTATGACACGCTCAAGGCTCCCAAATCGTCTTCCGCGAATTCTAATCCATCACATGATAATTCCATGTTATCTTACATGACTTCCTGCAATACCTTCAAGCATCCCTGTTTGTGCCAACAAATCTTCCACCATTGTCTGCCATAACCCAAGGTTTTCAGTTTCGTAAACTTCTCCACCTCAAACCTGGTACCCGTTGGCGCCATGATCTTTTGTATGGCTTTCCACACGATGCCCCAAGTAGAAGAACAGCCTCCGCGTACTAACAACAATTCCAACCAAAAACCTTCTGGTCCTCATGTGTAGTAGCTACTATGCTCAACTCACGGTGCTAGCTTTTGCCTTGACACAACCTTGCTATTTCAATGGATGTCCAATGTGATGAATGTTTCGTTTCCGATTGATCTACTGCCTCAAAATGCGTCGCCATGACGCGCGAGGACTCGGTCCTCTCCTTCTTTCCAAACAAATCTTCACGATGCCTTCGATTCTCGTCAAACAAACGGATAGCTCTTGGTCAATTCGCTCGCAGCCACTCCGCACACATCTAGCCTCTGGCTTCAGCCCCTTTACGAGCCAATTACATCATGCCGTCACAATTAGTCCTGGTAATCCCAGCATGCCTCCAGCATCTTTCCACAAAAATATAATTAAAAAACAAGTGATCTCCAGTTTCTCTGAAGATGCCCGAGTAGATGGTACAAATTAAAGTAGAGTAAAGTTTCAAATGGCAATTGTCGGTGTACAAAAAGAGGGGTGCGTTTTTGTACCCCTATACCTGTGCACGGGCAGTCGGAGCCGTGCCTGCGGTCGCGCCAAACAGAGCGGGGGAGGTGAGCCAAGGTAAGACCGAAGCCGAAGACAATCAGAGCAACGCCAAGGCCAAGACCACAAAGGATGTAGGGATTAAGCAGTTCCCTTGGGCAGCCTCAAAGAGCCTCGGCAAGACCGTTGCCGGGCAGATAGCTTACACCAACAGAGCGAGCCACCCTTGAGCCCATAGTCCCCAACGCCATCATCCACGTGGGGCGGGGCCACGGAAGGCACCTGCAGGCTGCATGCAGATCTTTGTGAAGACATATTCAAGATCGATGAGGATTAGAAGATTTACCATCCGGCAAGATCCTTGCCGAGGAAGGCCACCGCTGCACTGCAAGGCCCTTGCCGGGACGACAAAGACGCCATCGGCAAGACCCTTGCCGGGGCGCCCGGCAAGGCCCTCACCAAGGATGCTAGCAGGGCCATGCCAGGCCCGCGTCAACCAAGCTTTCACTGCCATTCGCATGCAGCTGCCAGCCCAACCAGCTGGGTGGGCACCTGCGTGGCAACATGCAGCCCCCAGGCCAACTCATCGAACGCCTGCGTGGCGGCATGCAGATCTTCGTGAAGGCTCCACCACCGCGCCACCTCAGCTGCTCTCTGCCTACATGGCACCATGCGCTTCACCGCTGTATGCCGTGTCAAAGCGAGGAGGAGCGGCGACGGACGGACGGCCTGCCCGTCCCCAATAAAGCAAGGGGACACCTAAGCTAAGCATTGAATGCGTCTTGTCTTATGTCTGAGCGATAAGCTCAGTGGCACCGTGACGCTTTTCCACCTCCCCGTGGTGCCACTGTGGCAGCCCCTTTCGACTATAAAAGGAGGCCCATGGCATACCTTGGAGAAGGATTCAGCTCTTCGAACCACACACCGACTACGCCTAGTTCGAGATCTCAAGAACTCTCTGAAATACACCCACCAAAGCAGGACTAGGGTTTTACGCATCCTCGCGGCCCGAGTCTGGGTAAACAATCCTTGTGCTACCTACTTATCCTCCTCTTCTTGCAACCCTGTGCCCCGGCAACCATAGTAGGGATTCTTGTGATCCCATAGGTGTCGTTCCACACCGACATCTTTGGCGCGCCAGGTAGGGGGCGCAATTGTGAGAATCTAGTCCAGTAGTTAGCCTAGCAATTCTTCGTCGCCATGGCTCCTAAGAAGAAGACGGCCACGGCGATCGACTTCGTTGGGAGTCGAACAGCCCGTCTGCAGTCGCGGACGGCGATGGTCGCGACAGACCTGGCCGCGGTCCGCGAAAGCACCAAAGATCGCTATGAACTGGCAGCCGGCGTCGGCGAGCGCGCTGTCACGCTTCTGCAACCGCTACATGTCGCCAGAGATCCAAAGACGGAGCTGGGCCCCGCAGCGGGCGCGGGGCCCTCCAGGTGTCGTTAGCCACCTCCCGAGCTGCTTGGCCACCTCGGTGACGCCCACACCGCGACCACCGCGTTCTTCCCATGTTGTGCGCGCCGAGCAGCGCCACCACGTCGGTGACCCCGGCACCGCCGTGGGAAGAGCCCCGTGTGTCGCTCGCCAAGATGAAGGGGTCAGCGACGCCGCCCGGCGGCTGGTGAAGATGGCACGCAGCCGCTGGGTCGTAACGGAGCTCCTTCTAACGTAGTTAGAAGTCGAAGCGCGCCGCGATCCACGCAGGTGTCGCCGCCGCCCATGCCGGCGGAAGCTTTGGCACGCACGCAGCTGCTCCTCGACTTCCCTCCTGCCGCGGAGAAGCTCGACGAGTGGAGGGCCACCATCCGAAGCCTCGTCGCCGTCGCAAACAAAGACGGTCCGCGATCGGCGGGGCCCTCGGGTCGACGCTCCACCGAGCCACCACATGCTGGCGCTGGGAGGACCGGGGGAGCTGCGGCCACGGTGCACTCTCCTCCTCCTCGCCACCGCTTACGCGCCGGGCCCGCTATGCGATGACGCTTGTGATAACATCTCCATAGCATCGTTCACCCGCGGACCTCCGCGACCAGCGCCAGCCCTTCAGAGGCGAGCTCACGAAGATGCTCGAACCACCATCGAGCGCCGGCGGCCAACGCCGTGGCCTTGGCCGGACAAGCGGGCGGGACCGCTATGGACCACCCGGCACCGGGGCTCCGACAACCTACCTTACGAGGTGGGCTGCCCGCCTTTACCCGTGAGCTGCGGCAGTTCCGATTGCCGTCTGCGCCGCCGCGTTCAAGCCCGATGTCGGCGAGAGTACATCGGCAAGACCCATCCGTCCGATTTCCTCGGCATCTACACCATCGCGGTGCGAGGCTGCTGGAGCTCGTGGCGACAAGGTGCTTGCCAACTATTTCACCGGGCGCCAAGCCCAATGTGATGTCTTGGTTGATGCACTTGCCGGTGGATTCCATTTCTTCCTGGTCGGATCTGTGCCATGAGTTCATTGGAGCTTTCACGGGAGGCCACCAAGCTCATGACCAGGCCAGTGATCTGCATATCATCCCCCAGAAGGAAGGGGAAACCCCATAAGTACATCCGAGAGATTCAGCCGGGTGCGATGCAACATCCCCGACGCTCATCTCGGCCATTGTGATCGCTGCGTTCCACCAGAACGTGCGCAACCGCAAGATGCGCGAAGAGCTAGCGATGACCAAGGTTAAGGATGTGGCCGAGCTTTATGTTCTGGCCGACAGGTGCGCCCGGGCTGAAGAAGGAAGGAAGTACCCCGGCGAAGACGCCGGCGCGGAAACCGACTCTATCGACGAAGACGCCGCTACCCCGACGAAGAAGGGACGGCGTCGCAATAGGAAACGAAAAGGCAAGGTCGTGCTTGCCGTTGAGGGATCTGATGACACCGGTGCCGGCAAGAAGGTCAAGGCAGACGCCCCCGGAAAGGAGATTGCCGGGTGCGCCGCCTGCTGGGCCTTGGCGACTACCGACAAGCCAGGAAGCTCCGGCAAGCAATCTTTGCAAGATCCATCGCACTAAGGGCCCACGACCTCCAGAATCGCCGACAAGTCGAGCTGCTTCGAGAAGCAAAAGGCTGAGTACGAGAGGCGGGACAAGGAGAAGGACCAGGACGGTGCCGAGGGATCCGGCAAGAAGCGTGGTGGCCAAGGAGGCCGCTCCGGCAAGGACAACCAGCAAGAGAGGATGAATAGAAGACAACATTCATCACCCCATGTGGTACGTACTGCTTTTTACGGATGCCTTTCGGGTTGAAGAGTGCTGGCTCAACGTTCGCAAGAGCAGTCCAAATTGGTTTTGAACCTTAGCTCCATAGAAATATGGAGGCATACATGGATGACATAGTGGTCAAAATCAAAGACGGGCCAACTCTTGTGCAAGATCTGGAAGAGACATTTGCCAACCTGCGCAAGATCAACCTCAAGCTGAACCCTGAGAAGTGTGTCTTGGTGTTCCATCCCAAGCAAGCTTCTCGGGTTCTTTGTGTCGCAGTGCGGGATCGAGGCAAACCCAGACAAGACCAAGGCTATTGAGCAGATTGAGGCCCCCAAGCGGATCAAGGATGTGCGTCGGCTCACCGGCTGCGTTGCCGCCATGAGACGATTCATCTCCAAGTCCGTCGAGCGCGCCCTTCCTTTCTTCAAAATCTTGAAGAAGGCAGGCCCAGTGGAATGGACCCCAGAAGCCGAGGCAGCATTGCCGGATCTGAAGAAATACCTTTCCTCCACGCCAATCTTGGTTGCGCCTAAACCACAAGAGTCGTTCTTTTGCTCAGATTCGCGGCGCACGAATCAAGTGGTCATTGCCGCTACCGTGGCATGCAGAGGAGGTCAATGAGGAGGCGATGATGGCGGCGGAACCAGAGGATGGCA
The DNA here is from genome assembly GCA_021605145.1 of Aegilops bicornis. Lineage (NCBI taxonomy): Eukaryota > Viridiplantae > Streptophyta > Magnoliopsida > Poales > Poaceae > Aegilops > Aegilops bicornis. Next base: position 466,488,532 of record CM038671.1, read on the forward strand.
AGCCCAAGATTCCCCGGCAGAACCTCGGTGCTGCCGAGGCGGGGCCTCGGCAGAGTCTCGATGCCACCGAGGCAAGGCTCAAGCAATGAAAGTGAGGTGGTGCGTAAGAAGAAGATGATGCAAAGACCCGGTTTACTTTTGTTAGCCCCCTCTTGCAGGGATCTAGATCAAGAGTACTCCGGTGCAGTGAAATTGCTCTTCGCCTCCTTATGGCCTCGAGGAAGCTACGTCACTACTTCCAAGCCCACGAAATCACTGTCGTCACCCGCCTCCCATTGCAACGGATACTTCACAACCCAGATGCGACTGGAAGGATTGTGGAATGGGCCTTGGAGTTGTCAAGCTTTGGTTTAAAGTTTGAAAGTACCTCGACAATCCAGAGCAGTGTCTTGGCGGAGTTCATTGCAGAATGGACCTCGACGCCTGACGAAGAAATCCAGGAGACCACTCTCCCCGGCAAGGAAGCAGACCGCGACTAGATCATGTACTTTGATGGGGCTTTCTCGCTGCAAGGCGCCGATGCCGGTGTGCTGCTCGTCGCACCCACCGGAGAGCACCTCAAGTACGTGATCCAGATGCACTTCCCCAGGGAGATGTCCACCAACAACACTGCTGAGTACGAGGGATTGCTTGCCGGTCTCAGGATCGTGGCAGACCTCGGGGTTAAGAAGCTCATCGTCAGGGGTGACTCGCAGCTCGTTGTCAGACAGGTCAACAAGGACTATCAGAGCCCCTTGATGGAAGCTTATGTAGATGAGGTGAGGAAGCTGGAGGAACGCTTTGACAGTATCCAAGCGGAGCACATCCTCCGACTGGAGAACGACACCGCCGATTACTTGTCAAAGCGTGCCGCATTCAAGCTACCTGTGGAACCGGGTACCTTTTTGCTCCGGCTAACTCAACCATCCGTCGAACCATCAGCAGGGCAGAACAAGCGGAGAAAGTCAGGTCCCGGCAAGTACTTTCCCTCATTGAGCCCCACAGGGCTGCCGACAAAGGGTGCTTTGCCATGACGAGCCCGAGCCTGCCAAAGAGCAGCTCCGGCCGAGGCGCCAAACCCTCGTCAGAGACAGCGCCCCCATGCCGGAAGAAATGCCTTTAGCCCTTGCCGTCGAGCACCAGGCTCCGGCATGGGCACAACATACCGTCCAATTCCTCCAAACAAGGGAGCTTCCTCAGGAGCAAGGAAGCGGAAAAAGTAGCCTGTCAGTCCGCCTTGTACCAGTTCGTCGATGACGTCCTGTATAGGAGAAGGCCAAACGGTGTGAAATTGAAGTGCATCCCCCGGGAGGAAGGACTGGAGCTGTTGGCGGAGATACATGGAGGCATATGTGGCTCCCACATAGGGTCAAGGGCCCTTGCCGGGAAGGCGTTCAGCAAGGTTTCTTCCTGACCCACCGCCTCTCCGAGGATGCGACGGCACTAGTAACCAAGTGTGAAGCGTGCAAGGCCCATTCAAAGAAGCTTCATCAACCAGCTCAAGCCCTTCAAACAATCCCTCTCTCCTGGCCATTCTCGGTGCTGGGGCTCGATACATCTGGGCCCTTTCCCCAGCGTTGTCGGGGCTTTGAGTACTTGTAATGCGTTGCAATCGACAAGTTCACAAAGTGGCCGGAAGTGGAAGCGATGAGAAAGGTGACTGCTTTCGGTCAACGTCAAGTTCTTCAAGGACAGTTCCGCCGTTTTGGTGTGCCAAACAGAGTCATCACCGACAACAAAGACGCAGTTCACAAGCCACACCTATATGCAGTACATTCAAGACCTCGGTAGCAAGGTCTGTTTTGCCTCCGTGGCACACCCACGGAGCAACGGCCAAGCAGAGAGGGCAAATGCTGAAGTGTTGCGAGGCCTGAGAACGAAGACCTTTTACAAGCTGCACAAGAGTGGAAGGCGCTGGATTGATGAGTTGCCGGCGGTTCTTTGGTCGATCAGGACGACGCCAAATCGAGCCAGCGGCCAGACACCTTTTGCCCTGGTCTATGGGGCGTAAGCAGTTCTCCCCACCGGAACTCATATACGGGTCACCTCGACTGCTCGCTTATGATGAGCTTGAGCAAGAAGCAACATTGCGCCAAGATGACGCAACGCTCCTTGAGGAAGATCGCCTTGAGGCGGCTGTGGAGAGCAAGACGCTACCAAAGCAAGCCTTGCGCCGCTACCATAGCCGCAGGTTCATGCCCGAAGCTTTGAGGAAGGCGACCTTGTTCTTCGGCGCCTTGATCGCCAAGAATTCCAACAAGTTGACGCCAAAGTGGGAAGGCCCTTATCGAGTAATGTCACGATTCACCAGCACGCAGCGCGATGCACTGGAGATCAAGATGCTGTCCCAAATGAGCAACTCACGGAACATCGAGCATCTTCGCAAGTTTTACAGAGTATGTGACTTGCTTAGGAGCCTCCCGACAACCACATTTTGTACAAGCTTTGCCGGCAAGGCATGTGACCCTTTGTACAAAGCCGTGCGCAGACCACTTCGAGCATAAATAAATGAAGCCGGCACCCTAAGTCATAGCATGCATGCTAGGTCGAGTCTCTTCCTTGGTTAGGGTTGATAGTGCTCAACATGACTAACCCCTAGCTTAGAGATCGAAAAGTCGTGTCATCTCTGCTTCTCTTCCGTCCTCTTTTTGGTTCAAGGCACATGAGCACTTCTGAGCTATTTGGAAGAAAGAAAAGCGGATCGACGTCCGACCCGGCAAACCAGAGTTGCCGGGCTGCTAACCTAAGGATCCAACCGCGGCAAGATGAGGTTGCCGGGGCTGCAGATCCGGATAAGTCTTTTATCCTCTCATCATGCATTTGAACAGGGCGGGGCATGTGAAACCTCGTTTTATCTCTAAGATGTCGTGCTCCCCTTTTTCCTATACCTAAGGATTATTTCTGGGTCCGATTTGGTTGTAGTGCATGGCGGCAAGGAGGTAGAAACGAAGAGCCTAAAGCCCACTTCATCCCTCGCCTCCGCCAAGAGCGCGAGAACGGGTCGAGTAGAGTGGGGGATGGCAAGGCCTGTTCTGTCGGCTTAAAACGCTTATCTTAAACAATAACAAGGATTCGCTCCTTGTCGCGGGATTTACCTACCAAAGAAAAAACCGGCAAGCATCCTTTTTCATTAAAACATCCCATACAAGTACAATTAAATGCGGAATGAAAAACATGAACAAAGGGGATTACAAGCTTTAAATTTAACAAGGCCCGAAGGCTTACAGATTAAAAAAGAGATAAGGTGCCCGTGATCCCTTTCTTGTCCCTCTCCTCAGGAGGCAGGTCAAGGAGGCGAGAGGACAAAAGGGGCACCTAGGCAAGCTACGAGCAGCGGAAAACACCAAGAGAACACCTCAGTGGCCGCCCACGGGGAGGCCGGTGATGACAGTCTGAGGAAAGGAGCTGGAAGACGAGGCGGCAGGACCAAGACGCTGATTTAAGGCGCCGTCGGTCCTCAGCGTACTCCGAGTTGACGGCCTTGCCACCCGCCCTCTTCCTCTTCCACAGCCTCCCAACGCCAGCCGCCCAAGGAGACGGCCCTGAGAAGTTCAAGGAGCTGGCCCCACCCCCGGCAAAACACTGTCGGAGGAGCGGCCAGGTGCAGATGTTGCTGCTGCCGCACCCGCCAGGCGCGCGGCGTCCGACGCCTAGTCGGACTCATCCCCGTCATCTGCCTCGCTGTCCTCCTCATCACTTTCTCTCGAGGAAGAGCTTCCATCATTGGAATCTCCATCCGAGGAGCTCTCCACGCAGCACTTCAGGCGAGTCCCAAATTCTCCGAAGACCTTGACAGAGAGCAGGCCGTCATCCATCAACTTGAAGTAGAGGACAAGCCCCGCCGTCAGGCTGTGGATACGAGCGAATGTCTTCCATCTACGGCGGAGGTACATAACCGAGGAGCCGGGAAGTCGACGTCGACCCGCGTGCCCCCGTTCCCACAGCCCCTCATGTGCAACCTGAGGGTCTGGGGCGGGTCGCGCTCCATCACCCAAGCAATTGGGGCGGGGAGACGAAGGCGATGACGCGGAGGTCGGCTGTACCGATGAAGAACTCGCAAAGGCCTGGTCTTCAACATGGCCCTCCATCGGGAAGGGCATCATTGGTGGGGGCGAGGCCGGCGCGCCGCCCCGTCCTCCTCTTCCTTGAGCACTGCGACCTCTGCCCCGGCCTCGCCCCCTCCCCCTTCCCTCGCGTCCGGTTCCGCCACCGCGGGCTCAGGAGGAGGAGGGGCGTGGTGTCAAGCGGCGACCTCGCCGCCACCGTTGAAGGACCAGGGTTCCCCTTCTCCATGGCGAGTGGAAGCAGAAGCAAGAGAAGATAGATGACAGAAGAGTGTGGGGCGCCATCCCCCCTTCCCCCTCTTTATAAAGAGGCGGGGTCGGGGCTCGGCCGCCCCGCTCAGCCAATCCAGCCACGAGAGGCGCAGGGAATCAGGACCGACCAGCTGCCCCAACCAGCGATGGCCCGGTTTCCCGCCTCCACCGCTTACCACCCCAGGTGCACGAGGGACGTGTGGCGGGCGTGCAGAACCGAGGGGATGGGTGAAGCGACCTCTCCCCACCCCGTGATCGTGGGGAGTGGACGCCTTGAAGACCGCAACCCGGCCCCGTTCAGTAAATGAGCCGCGCCTCCACGCCTCCCCTCCTTTTACGGGAAAGGCGTGAGCCGCCTCTTTACTGCGATGTGACGCATGCATGTGAAAACCGCCCCACGCATGTCGCCCACGTCACGCACACCTCCACGCCAGCGCGCCAGCTGCTGGTCGTGGGAAGCGCAGCGCGCGAAGAGTCTTACCACGGTAAAAACCGCCCCGTTTGCCCGCGCACCGTTTTTGGGCCTGGCCCAACAACGTGTCACACTTATGTGTGGCCCAGGCCCGGGGGCTCCTGTCGGTGTACAAAAAGAGGGGTGCGTTTTTGTACCCCTATACCTGTGCACGGGCAATGGAGCTGCACGTCGCAGTCGCGCCAAACAGAGCAGGGGAGGTGAGCCAAGGTAAGACCGAAGCCCAAGACAATCAGAGCAATGCCAAGGCCAAGACCACAAAGGATAGAGGGACGAAGCAGGTTCCCCCGGCAAGACCCTTGCCGGGGGGCAGCCTCAGCACCCCCGGCAAGACCCTTGCCGGGGCAGCTTGCCCCACACCAACAGAGCGAGCCACTCTTGAGCCCACAGTCCCCAACACCATCATCCACGTGGGGCCAGGGCTCGGGAAGGCACCTCTGTGGTAGCATGCAGATCTTTGTGAAGACATATTCAAGATCAGATGAGGATTAGAAGATTGACGATCCTCGGCAAGATCTTTGCCGAGGAAGGCCACACACCCCGGCAAGGCCCTTTGAGGGGACGACAAGACGCCATGGCAAGACCCTTGCGGGCGCCGAAGACCCTTGCTTTGCCGGGCGCCCAAAGAAGGCCCTCACCAATGACGCCCGGCAGGCCACCGCCAGCCCGCGCCAACCAAGCTTTCGCTGCCGTTCGGATGCAAATGCCAAACCAACCAGTTTGGCGGCACCTGCGTGGCAACATGCAGCCCCCTGTGGCAACTCATCGAACGCTGCGTGGCGGCATGCAGATCTTCGTGAAGGCTCCACCACCGCGCCACCTCACCGCCACCGCCTGCTTACATGGCACCACGCCTCCATCGCCGTATGCGCGTGTCAAAGCGAGGAGGAGCGGTGACGACGGGACGGGCCTCGCCCCGTCCCCAATAAAGCAAGGGACACCTAAGCTACGCATTGAATGCGTCTTGTCCTGTATCGACCGATAAGCTCGATTGCACTCGTACGCCTTTTCGACCTCTCGTGTGGCAATCGCGGCAGCCTTCGCGACTATAAAAGGAGGCCCATGGCATACTTGGAGAAGGATTCGGTTCTTCGAACCACGACCGACCACAGCCTAGTTCGAGAGCTCAAGAACTCTCTCGAAATACACCCACCAAAGCAGGACTAGGGTTCTACGCATCCTCGCGGCCCGAACCTGGGTAAACGATCCTTGTGCTGCCTACTGATCCTGCTCTTCTTGCAACCCTGCGCCTCGGCAACCGTAGTAGGGATTCTTGTGATCCCATAGGTGTCGTTCCACACCGACAACAACGATCCATCATGTCCCTTCTGTTTATACCACGAAAAAAGATGCATCCGTGTTGATACATGTTTGTCGTAGTAGGTCCAATCTGTTTCCATCAATGTACATCCATGATTGTGTCCTATTGGTCGGAGGGAGCCACACGTCGGTTACCCATTGGAACAAGTGTAGCACACACAATGGTTCAGGGGGCATCTTTCCGGGTTCGACGCGTGTCATGACCCAAATAGAGGCCAATTTAGTTAAAAAGGTCGGTCCAGTCTAATGGATGGTAAAAGCCCACGAGCCTTGGTCAAACCTTAGTGGTTCTAGCGCATTATAGGCCCGCTAACAGCATGTGTCTGGATATCGCATTATGGACTGGGACCATACGACCCATTAACGACCTAAGTGAATTTAGCATGTGCCCAACCCATGGGTCTTTCGACATGAGTACGACGTGTCGATACTTTCGGCCCATATGTAGCTGGGGTGTCTTAGCACATATGTGGCCTATAGTGTCTTAGCCCATATGTGATCCGTGGTGTATTTCGGCCCATTTATGGTGTGTTTTGTCCTTCGGCCCATTTATGGCTCGTAGTGTCTTTCATCCCATTTTTGGCCCATGGTTCTTTGGGCCCATTTATGGATAATTGTGCTTTAGGACCGTTTGCGGCCTGTGGTGCTTTCAGCCCATTTGCGACCCATGGTGCTTTCATACCATTTGTGACATGTGGTTCTTTCGGCCCAATAGTGGACCGGGGGAAGTAACACATAGTAATTAACAATAAATTCATACTTTACGATAGAAAATTGCACCAGGTTACATCCAATGGTCATCAAATCTCCCACTGACCCCTCTGGTCGATATCTGATCCTACAATTGGTATCGGAGCATGATTCTCCCATGTTTCTATGTGTTTTGGTTTAATAACCTAGAGTTTGAGTTATGTCGATCAGTGAAAATTATCAAGGATACACTAGGAAGCTTGTGTTCGATGGAAATGATATCCATATATACTAGAAGCATAGTATGTGCCTTCACATCAAAGGTGTCGACTCTAAGTCGTGGAGAATTGTGTCTGAGGGTTTTCACACCCCCGACCCTAGAGAACTTACTCATGAAGACCGAGGAAATCTCCAGCTCTATGCTCAAGCCCAAGACATCATCCACGATTGCCATTGGAAAAGAGAAAATTGGTCGTGTTGGCAATGTTGAAACTGCGAAGCAAATATGGGATATTCTTCAAGGTCAATGAAGGTATTTTCCCCTCAGCATGAAACAAGAAAGGATATTCTTCGAAGTCGTTTGGATATCTTGAAGAGAAATGATGGTCGAAGTGTTCAAGATACTTACTTGAGACTTGTTACCTTCACAAATGAACTTCAAATTCCTGGTGTAAACGATATCAGTAATCATGATGTCGTGAAAAAAGTTGCTCAGATCCATCGAACAATTATTTGACACTCTCGTCCTCATGACCGAAGATTGATGGGACTACATAACACCCACCACTACAGATGTGTTGGAAAGGCTCAACACTCACAAGTTGCTGATTGAAGAAAAGAAATATGTGTATGGTTCTAGCTCCCGAGAAGTCATGCTTTGAAGGCTATTGTTGAATCATCATCTAAAGAAGAAGTACCCACGAGTGAATCTAATGATCATAAATAATTTGGCGAAGACCTCATGTTTCTTGTGAAGACTTCAATCACTTCAAAACTTGTGGCCGCTTCAAGAAGAATTTGAAAGATGACTCCAGGAAATCCTCTTGTTCCAAGTACTCGAGCTCAAATTCCTCAAGTGACATGACGTAACACTCGCAGGAACCTGCTTATCGGTGGCACCGTATTAGTGGCGGGTAGGTTGATGGCTCCGCCACTACTATTTTGGCCGAGATACCCGGTGACGGGTGAAAAAAAATATGCAATCGGTGTTAAGTTACTAGTAGTGGGCACAAATCCCTACCCACCACTGATTGTTTGGACCTAGGTTAGCCATGGGCTAATAGTACTAGTGGTGGGTGCCTAACGTCAGCCTACCACTGGTAGTTAGATCAGTAGTGGAGGTCCATGCTAGAGGCCCACCATCTGTAATTTGGCCACTCACTTTACCCATGTTAGCGTTGGGAGGTATACAAGTGGCGGGCGCCATCGTTTGCCCGCCACTATGTTGGGGAACGCAGTAATTTCAAAAAAATTCCTACGCACACACAGGATCATGGTGATGCATAGCAATGAGAGGGGAAGAGTGTGTCCACGCACTCGTGAGACCGAAGCGAGCGTTAGCACAACGCGGTTGATGTAGTCGTACGTCTTCATGATCCGACCGATCCAAGTACCGAACGTACGGCACCTCCGAGTTAAGCACACGTTCAGCACGATGACATCCCGCGAACTCCGATCCAGCAGAGCTTCACGGGTGAGTTCCGTCAGCACGACAACATGATGACGGTGATGATGTTTCTACCGACGCAGGGCTTCGCATAAGCACCGCTACGATATGATCGAGGTGGAATATGGTGGGGGTGGGGGCACCGCACACAGCTTAGAGATCAAGAGATCAATTGTTGTGTCTCCAAGGGGTGGCCCCCTCCCCGTATATAAAGGAGTGGAGGAGGAGGGCCGGCCTCCAGAGGCGCGCCCCAGGAGGAGTCCTACTCCCACCGGGAGTAGGACTCCCCCCTTCCATGTGGGAGTAGGAGAGGAGAGGGAAGGAGAGAGGGGGGAAAGGAAAGGGGGGCGCCGCCCCCCCTCCTTGTCCAATTCGGACTGGGGGGGAGGGGGCGCGCGGCTGCCCTTGGCCGCCCCTCCTCTTCTCCACTAGGGCCCAATAGGCCCATTAGTCTCCCTGGGGGGTTCCGGTAACCCCCCGGTACTCCGGTATATGTCCGAAACTCCCCGAAACCATTCTGGTGTCCGAACATAGTCGTCCAATATATCGATCTTTACGTCTCGACCATTTCGAGACTCCTCGTCATGTCCATGATCACATCCGGGACTCCGAACTACCTTAGGTACATCAAAACACAAAAACTCATAATACAATCGTCACCGAAACTTTAAGCGTGCGGACCCTACGGGTTCGAGAACTATGTAGACATGACCGAGACATGTGTCCTGTCAATAACCAATAGCGGAACCTGGATGCTCATATTGTCTCCTACATATTCTACGAAGATCTTTATCGGTCAAACCGCATAACAACATACGTTGTTCCCTTTGTCATCGGTGTGTTACTTGCCCGAGATTCGATCGTCGGTATCTCAATACTTAGTTCAATCTCGTTATCGGCAAGTCTCTTTACTCGTTTCGTAATACATCATCTCGCAACTAACTCATTAGTTACAATGCTTGCAAGGCTTATAGTGATGTGTATTACCGAGTGGGCCCAGAGACAACTCTCTGACAATCGGAGTGACAAATCCTAATCTCGAAATACGCCAACCCAATAAGTACCTTCGGAGACACCTGTAGAGCACCTTTATAATCACCCAGTTATGTTGTGACGTTTGGTTGCACACAAAGTGTTCCTCCAGTAAACGGGAGTTGCATAATCTCATAGTCATAGGAACATGTATAAGTCATGAAGAAAGCAATAGCAACATACTAAACGATCAAGTGCTAAGCTAACGGGATGGGTCAAGTCAATCACCTCATTCTCCTAATGATGTGATCCCGTTAATCAAATGACAACTCATGTCTATGGCTAGGAAACTCAACCATCTTTGATTAACGAGCTAGTCAAGTAGAGGCATACTAGTGACATTATGTTTGTCTATGTATTCACACATGTATTATGTTTCCGGTTAATACAATTCTAGCATGAATAATAAACATTTATCATGATATGAGGAAATAAATAATAACTTTATTATTGCCTCTAGGGCATATTTCCTTCAGTCTCCCACTTGCACTAGAGTCAATAATCTAGATTACACAAGATGTGATTCTAACACCCATGGAGCCTTGGTGCTGATCATGTTTTGCTCATGGAAGAGGCTTAGTCAACGGGTCTGCAACATTTAGATCCGTATGTATCTTGCAAATCTCTATGTCTCCCACCTGGACTTGATCCCGGATGGAGTTGAAGTGTCTCTTGATGTGCTTGGTTCTCTTGTGAAATCTGGATTCCTTTGCCAAGGCAATTGCACCAGTATTGTCACAAAATATTTTCATTGGACCCGATGCACTAGGTATGACACCTAGATCGGATATGAACTCCTTCATCCAGACTCCTTCATTTGCTGCTTCTGAAGCAGCTATGTACTCCGCTTCACACGTAGATCCCGCCATGACGCTTTGTTTAGAACTGCACCAACTGACAGCTCCACCGTTCAATATAAACACGTATCCGGTTTGCGATTCAGAATCGTCCGGATCAGTGTCAAAGCTTGCATCAACGTAACCATTTACGATGAGCTCTTTGGCACCTCCATAAACGAGAAACATATCCTTAGTCCTTTTCAAGTATTTCAGATGTTCTTGACCGCTGTCGATGATCCACTCTGGATTACTTTTGGTACCTCCTCGCTAAACTAATAGCAAGGCACATATCAGTGTCCGTACACAGCATTGCATACATGATAGAGCCTATGGTTGAAGCATAGGGAACATCTTTCATTTTATCTCTATCTTCTGCAGTTGGTGGGGCATTGAGTCTTACTCAACTTCACACCTTGTAACACGTGCAAGAACCCTTTCTTTGCTTGATCCATTTTGAACTTCTTCAAAACTTTGTCAAGGTATGTGCTTTGGGAAAGTCCAATTAAGCATCTTGATCTATCTCTATAGATCTTGATGCCCAATATATGTGAGCTTCACCGAGGTCCTTCATTGAAAAACTCTTATTCAAGTATCCTTTTATGCTATCCAGAAATTCTACATTATTTCCAATCAACAATATGTCATCCACATATAAGATTAGAAATGCTACAGAGCTCCCGCTCACTTTCTTGTAAATCTGAGGCTTCTCCAAAAGTCATATAAAACCATATGCTTTGATCACACTATCAAAAGCGTTTATTCCAACTCGAGAGGCTTGCACCAGTTCATAAATGGATCATGAAGCTTGCACACTTTGTTAGCTCCCTTTGGATCGATAAAACCTTCAAAGTTGCATCATATACAACTCTTCTTCCGTAAATCCATTCAGAATGCAGTCTTTACATCCATTTGCCAAATTTCATAATCATAAAATGCGGCAATTGCTAACATGATTCGGACGGACTTAAGCATCGCTACGGGTGAGAAGGTCTCATCGTAGTCAATCCCTTGAACTTGTCGAAAACCGTTCGCATCAAGTTGAGCTTTATAGACAGTAACATTACCGTCAGCGTCAGTATTCTTCTTGAAGATCCATTTATTCTCAATTGCTTGCTGATCATCGGGCAAGTCAACCAAAGTCCACACTTTGTTCTCATACATGGATCCCATCTCAGATTTCATGGCCTATAGCCATTTTGCGGAATCTGGGCTCATTATCGCTTCCTCATAGTTCGTAGGTTCATCATGGTCTAGTAACATGACCTCGAGAACAGGATTACCGTACCACTCTGGTGCGGATCTCACTCTGGTTGACCTACGAGGTTCAGTAGTAACTTGATCTAAAACTTCATGATCATCATCATTAGCTTCCTCACTAATTGGTGTAGGTGTCAGAGGAACCGGTTTCTGTGATGAACTACTTTCCAATAAGGGAGCAGGTACAGTTACCTCATCAAGTTCTACTTTCCTCCCACTCACTTCTTTCGAGAGAAACTCCTTCTCTAGAAAGGATCCAAATTTAGCAACAAAAGTCTTGCCTTCAGATCTGTGATAGAAGGTGTACCCAACAGTTTCCTTTAGGTATCCTATGAAGACACATTTCTCTGATTTGGGTTCGAGCTTATCAGGTTGAAGCTTTTTCACATAAGCATCACAGCCCCAAACTTTAAGAAACGACAGCTTTGGTTTCTTGCCAAACCACAGTTCATAAGGCGTCGTCTCAACGGATTTCGATGGTGCCCTATTTAATGTGAATGCAACCATCTCTAAAGCATAACCCCAAAACAATAGCGGTAAATTAGTAAGAGACATCATAGATCGCACCATATCTAGTAAAGTACGATTACGACGTTCGGATACACCATTACGCTGTGGTGTTCTGGGTGGCGTGAGTTGCGAAACTATTCCGCATTGTTTCAAATGTAAACCAAACTTGTAACTCAAATATTCTCCTCCACGATCGGATCATAGAAACTCTATTTTCTTGTTACGATGATTTTCCACTTCACTCTGAAATTCTTTGAACTTTTCAAATGTTTCGGACTTATGTTTCATTAAGTAGATATACCCATATCTTCTTAAATCATCTGTGAAGGTGAGAAAATAACGATACCCGCCATGTAGCCTCAACATTCATTGGACCACATACATCGGTATGTATAATTTCCAACAAATGAGTTGCTCGCTCCATAGTTCCGGAGAACGGCATTTTAGTCATCTTGCCCAGGAGGCACGATTCACAAGTACCAAGTGATTCGTAATCAAGTGATTCCAAAAGTCCATCAGTATGGAGTTTCTTCATGCGCTTTACACCAATATGACCCAAACGGCAGTGCCACAAATAAGTTGCACTATCATTATCAACTCTGCATCTTTTGGCTTCAACATTATGAATATGTGTATACTACTATCGAGATTTAACAAAAGTAGACCACTCTTCAAGGGTGCATGACCATAAAAGATATTACTCATATAAATAGAACAACAATTATTCTCAGATTTAAATGAATAACCGTCTCGCATCAAACAAGATCCAGATATAATGTTCATGCTCAACGCTGGCAACAAATAACAATTATTTAGGTCTAAAACTAATCCCGAAGGTAGATGTAGAGGTAGCGTGCCGACTGCAATCACATCGACTTAACCATTTCCCACGCGCATCATCACCTCGTCCTTAGCCAATCTTCGCTTAATCCATAGTCCCTGTTTCGAGTAGCAAATATTAGCAATGTAACCAAAGATCAAATACCTATTTGCTACTGCGAGCATTAGTAAGGTACACATCAATAACATGTATATCATATATAACTTTGTTCACCTTGCCATCCTTATTATCCGCCAAATACTTGGGGCGGTTCCGCTTCCAGTGACCAGTCTGCTTGCAGTAGAAGCACTCAATTTCAGGCTTAGGTCCAGACTTGGGTTTCTTCTCTTGAGCAGCAACTTGTTTGCTGTCCTTCTTGAAGTTCCCCTTCTTCTTCCCTTTGCCCTTTTTCTTGAAACTAGTGGTCTTGTTGACCATCAACACTTGATGCTCCTTCTTGATTTCTACCTCCGCAGCTTTTAGCATTACGAAGAGCTCGGGAATTGTATTATCCATCCCTTGCATATTATAGTTCATCACGAAGCTCTTGTAGCTTGGTGGCAATGATTGAAGAATGCTGTCAATGACACTATCATCCGGAAGATTAACTCCCAGTTGAATCAAGTGATTGTTATACCCGGACATTACGAGTATATGCTCACCGATGTAACTATTCTCCTCCATCTTGCAGCTATAAAACTTATTGGAGACTTCATATCTCTCAATCCGGGCATTTGCTTGAAATATTAACTTCAACTCCTGGAACATCTCTATGCTCCATGATGTTCAAAACGTCGTTGAAGTCCCGGTTCTAAGCCGTAAAGCATGGCACACTGAACTATCGAGTAGTCATCAGCTTTGCTCTGCCAGACGTTCATATCATCTGGTGTTGCTCCTGCAGCAGGTTTGGCACCTAGTGGTGCTTCCAGGACGTAATTCTTACGTAGCAATGAGGATAATCCTCAAATTACGGACCCAAATCCGTGTAATTGCTACCATCATATTTCAACTTTGCTTTCTCAAGGAACGCATTAAAATTCAACGGAACAACAAAGACGGGCCATCTATCTACAACAAGATAGACATGCAAAATACTATCAGGTACTAAGTTCATGAGAAATTAAAGTTCAGTTAATCAAGTTATTAAAGAACTCCCACTTAGATAGACATCCCTCTAATCCTCTAAGTGATTACGTGATCCATATCAACTAAACCATGTCCGATCATCACGTGAGATGGAGTAGTTTCAATGGTGAACATCACTATGTTGATCATATCTACTATATGATTCACGCTCGACCTTTCGGTCTTAGTGTTTCGAGGCCATATCTGCATATGCTAGGCTCGTCAAGTTTAACTCGAGTATTCCGCGTGTGCAACTGTTTTGCACCCGTTGTATTTGAACGTAGAGCCTATCACACCCGATCATCACATGGTGTCTCAAAGACGAAGAACTTTCGCATAGCAGTGCGTACTTAGGGAGAACACTTATACCTTGAAATTTAGTGAGAGATCATCTTATAATGCTATCACGATCTAAGCAAAATAAGATGCATAGAAGATAAACATCACATGCAATCAATATAAGTGATATGATATGGCCATCATCATATTGTGCTTGTGATCTCCAGCTCCGAAGCACCGTCATGATCACGATCGTCACCGGCGCGACACCTTGATCTCCAACGTAGCATCGTTGTCAACTCGCCAACTATTGCTTCTATGACTATCGCTACCGCTTAGTGATAAAGTAAAGCGTTACAGGGCGATTGCATTTCATACAATAAAGCGACAACCATATGGCTCTCGCCAGATGTCGATAACTTCGGTTACAAAACATGATCATCGCATACAATAAAATATAGCATCATGTCTTGACCATATCACATCACAACATCAAAATCAAGTTAGACGTCCTCTACTTTGTTGTTGCAAGTTTTACGTGGCTGCTACGGGCTGAGCAAGAACCGTTCTTACCTACGCATCAAAACCACAACGATAGTTCGACAAGATAGTGCTGTTTTAACCTTCTCAAGGACCGGGCGTAGCCACACTCAGTTCAATTAAAGTTGGAGAAACCGACACCCGCCAAAGAACGTGTGTGCAAAGCACGCGTCGGTAGAACCAGTCTCGCGTAAGCGTACACGTAATGTCGGTCCGGCCGCTTCATCCAACAATACCGCCCGAACCAAAGTATGACATGTGGTAAGCAAGATGACTTGTATCGCCCACAACTCACTTGTGTTCTACTCGTGCATATAACATCTACGCATATGACCTGGCTCGGATGCCACTGTTGGGGAACGCAGTAATTTCAAAAAAAAAAATCCTACACACACACAGGATCATGGTGATGCATAGCAACGAGAGGGGAAGAGTGTGTCCACGCACTCGTGAGACCCAAAGCGGAAGCGTTAGCACAACGCGGTTGATGTAGTCGTCGTCTTCATGATCCGACCGATCCAAGTACCGAGCGTCTGGCACCTCCGAAGTTCAGACCGTTCAGCTCGATGGCGCCCCGCGAACTCCGATCCAAGCAGAAGCTTCACGGGTGAGTTCCTCAAAGACGACATCGTGATGACGGTGATGATGTTGCTACCGACGCAGGGCTTCGCATAAGCACCGCTACGATATGATCGAGGTGGAATATGGTGGAGGGGGGCACCGCACACGGCTTAGAGATCAAGAGATCAATTGTTGTGTCTCCAAGGGGTGCCCCTCCCCGTATATAAAGGAGTGGAGGAGGGGGAGGGGTCCGGCCTCCCTAGGCGCGCCCCATGAGGAGTCCTACTCCCACCGGGAGTAGGACTCCCCCCTTCCAAGTGGGAGTAGGAGAGGAGAGGGAAGGAGAGAGAGGGGGAAAGGAAAGGGGGGCGCCGCCCCTCCCCTCCTTGTCCAATTCGGACGTGGGGAGAAGGGGGCGCGCGGCTGCCCTTGGCCGCCCCTCCTCTTCTCCACTAGGGCCCAATGGGCCCATTAGTCTCCCCGGGGGGTTCCGGTAACCCCCCGGTAATTCGGTATATGTCCGAAACTCCCCGAAAGCATTCCGGTGCCCGAACATAGTCCTCCAATATATCGATCTTTACGTCTCGACCATTTCGAGACTCCTCGTCATGTCTGTGATCACATCCGGGACTCCGAACTACCTTCGGTACATCAAAACACAAAAACTCATAATAGAATCGTCACCGAAACTTTAAGCGTGCGGACCCTACGGGTTCGAGAACTATGTAGACATGTCTCCTGTCAATAACCAATAGCGGAACCTGGATGCTCATATTGGCTCCTACATATTCTACGAAGATCTTTATCGGTCAAACCGCATAACAACATACGTTGTTCCCTTTGTCATCGGTGTGTTACTTGCCCGAGATTCGATCGTCGGTATCTTAATACCTAGTTCAAATCTCGTTATCGGCAAGTCTCTTTACTCGTTCCGTAATACATCATCTCGCAACTAACTCATTAGTTACATGCTTGCAAGGCTTATAGTGATGTGTATTACCGAGTGGGCCCAGAGGCACCTCTCCGACAATCGGAGTGACAAATCCTAATCTCGAAATAAGCCAACCTAACATGTACCTTCGGAGACACCTGTAGAGCACCTTTATAATCACCCAGTTACGTTGTGACGTTTGGTTGGACACAAAGTGTTCCTCCGGTAAATGAGAGTTGCATAATCTCATAGTCATAGGAGCATGTATAAGTCATGAAGAAAGCAATAGCAACATACTAAACGATCAAGTGGTAAGCTAACAGGATGGGTCAAGTCAATCACATCATTCTCCTAATGATGTGATCCCGTTAATCAAATGACAACTCATGTTTATGGCTAGGAAACTCAACCATCTTTGATTAACGAGCTCGTCAAGTAGAGGCATACTAGTGACATTATGTTTGTCTATGTATTCACACATGTATTATGTTTCCGATTAATACAATTCTAGCATGAATAATAAACATTTATCATGATATGAGGAAATAAATAATAATTTTGTTATTGCCTCTAGGGCATATTTCTTCACACTAATCAAACATGTAGGTATTCTGTTTAATTTCCTGCATTTTTTAAGACTTTAGTGTGTTGTTTTTTATGACCTTGGTATTATATGTAAAATGGTTTGAACTTTATAGTTTGGATTATTCATAATATTTATTAATAAATTTGTATTTAATTAAATATACTTAAAATTTGAATGCAACTATACATTTAAAATCAATGTCAAAAGATTGGAAGAAATGTCATAAATAAGGTATTTAGGTTTGATGAAGCAAAAATTGCTACTTTGAAATATGTATATGTCAAAATTGAAACACATGATTTAATTATAATTATGTAAAAAAATATTAATGTTATCTTAAACCTATGAAACTTTTAATGGTGTCATTACATGAGATGTAGAGTACGTGGATAAACAATTAAAGAATATTTGAAAAGGGCTACGATGTACATTTTTTACAAATCAAGATTTGCCTTGAGGCACGCCATACCGCATACCCAATTGATGAATGTGTAGTTGTTATTTGCATATATAGACTAAATACATACTTAGAACTTCAATTGTATTTTTTTCACCAATATTTGGACATTTTTTTATGTACATGTAGTATAAATTTGATTTATGTCCATTAAATAATTAGAAATGTGTTAATTGCCCTAAATAGACCGTATTAACCCAGAATAGTCCAAATTTGAACATGACACTTGGTATATATACGTATCAAACATAGAAACAAATTCAAGGGTTAATGATAAAAAGTTGAGTCATCTTTTTGAAGTGCATCAAGCTTTTTTCATAATACCCTCAAATTTTTACCGCCCTATGGTGGTCATATGATGACACCATGCCAAGTTTCATATTTTCATACCTCATCTACATCTTTTGTTTAACGAAAAAGAATTTAGCTCATTTTAATATCTAGAAAATCATTATTGCTTTTAAAATAGCAAATCAATCCAAAGAGTGACAGTAGTTTCTCATGACTCCTGTAATGAAGCAAAATCAACCCCACAAAATGGAACTATAAATTTCTCCATAAAAAGAAAACCATAAAAAAACAAATTTGCAAGAGAAACTATGTGTGGCTAGCTCCCAATATTACCCACCATTACTAGTGGGGGTCTATCGTGGTTGCTAGCCACATATAAGTACATGCGGGTACAGTGGCCAAAATTCCCCAAAATCCCACTTGCGGCCCCGGCTCCTCTCAAACCGCCCCTTCAAACTCTCCCCTCCATTTCCCCGTAACGTTTTCTCTAGCGGGTTATTGCAGTTGTATATAATGTTATGGTTTTATCTATGTTGGCTTGGGTTTTAATTATATTTTTTCGGTGTTTTTATCATTCATATAACGTGTTGGGATGTTACTGGAGGATGCATTTGTTCTAAGAGGTTAACAAGTTTGTTCGGTGTGTGGTTGTGGTGCCCTTGCAAATTTCAACATCGATGCCAGCCGATGGTGGTTATGTGAGTCTCTTGGGAGCTTTTAGTCCATGTTGAAACTATGGAATTGCTGCTATAACACTCACAAGGCCGGTCAATGAAGCTCTTGTTCCCTTAGTTTGGCTTCCTACTCCACTCACTCGGTTAGTTTTTTCCTGCTCGCTCCACTTCAAGCTCAGAAGAAACCAACTATTCTATTTTTCTTTCATAAAGTTCGTTACACAAAAAGATATCCAAAGATTTTAATATTCTTGGTTTTTTTAAATGGCACGAACTAAAAAACCATGAATTTTAAAAAAGGTTCACAAAGTTCAAAAAAATATACGTGAATTCCAAACAGTGTTCGTGAATTTGAATTTTTTTTGGCAAATTTAAGAGTCTTCCTAGACTATGACAATGTTCATGAATTTTAGAATATTTAAAGTGTTTACGAATTTCAAAAAATATTCGTGGATTTTTAAAAATATTGACATATTTAAAAATGTTCATGAGTTTTAATAAATATTCATGAATTAGAATGTAGAATAACATAGGAGAAAAAGAAACTAGAAAAAAGTTATTGAAATCAATAGAAAGACACGAAAAAAAATAAAACAAGCAGTACCTACTCAATACTTGAAAAAGTGGTTGGCCCATTAGAGCTTGATGTGTTTTACTTTCAACCAGCAAAACGCAGTCTAACAGGAGGGGCCCATAGAGATGCCCACATAGTCCTACGCACCATGAGGCTCCACATTTAGAAAGCTTATTCATGAATTAAAATGTGAAAAAATGAAATGTAAAAATAAAAAGAGAATAAAAGGATAAAATAAAACAATAGAAAAATATTTTAAAATAAAAAACAGGAAAAACAAAAACAAAAACCGACAATGTATTCTCAATAATGGGAAAACTGGTCCATCCATTTTGGCTAGTGTGTGTTACCCTTAAACAGCAAAACACACACGCGCGCATGCACGAGCACGCACACACACACATACCTTATACGCAGAGTTATATGGACCCACGACCCCCGACGCACCAGAATGCTTCAAATCTATGAAAAAAAGAAAAAACGTAATAATAAATAAAACTATTAAAGACAATAGAATATAATACAGAAAATAAATAACAAAAACCAAGCAACACCTTCTTAAAACAGAGAAAATCTGTTCGCCCATTACGGCTAGGTCTGTGTTACTATCAGCCAGCGATACACATTCTTACATGCGAGGCCCATAGTGACCCCCACTCAGTAGGAGACTCCAAATTTAGAATGCTTATTCATGAATTAAAATGTGAAAAGTGAAATGGAAAATTAAAAAGAACAAAATATGTTAAAAAGAAACAAAAAAAGAAAAACTATTTAAAAAGTAAAAAAATAGAAAAAGAAAGAATAAACAAACCCTTAATATCGTTCTCCAAACCGGGAAAACAGGCCAACCCATTACGGCTAGGTGTGTGTTACTCTCAACCAACGACATAAACCGTTACAGGCTCGGTCTATATGTACCCCACACACCCGAATCACCAAGACGCTTTTTCAAATCTAGGGAGCTTAGTATATTAGGAGATTCAAACAGGACTTCTCCCTTCTAGAACACAAACTAAGAAAACTTTAAAGCCTTTTATTTATGTTTTGTGAACTCTTTATTCTACTTCTCCTTTTATAGTTGTTCACCCATCTCTTATTTTATGTTTTTAACCGAGGGTTTGACTGCGCCCCTCCCCCCTCTCTCTTACCCTCTATCTCTCGGCCGCATTTAAATATGTAGTCATCTTTATTAATGTTATGTCAGTGGGAGCCTCTCTCATTGTCTTAAGGTTCAAAAAATATAAATTTGGTCAAACTTTACAAAGTTTGACTTAAGGTAAATTTGATACATGGAGTAGAAAGGAAACAAAGGGAGTATATTAGTGGTAGAATTTACATTTTGATGTAGTGTAAACGTCTAAAATGTCACTCTTTTTCGCAAACTGAGAGATAGCAAATACCATGGTAGCAATTGGAGCAAGTTAATATTTAGTTTATTTAAATTGAGGTGACGGTTTAGCAATATATTTTGCAAATACCTTAGTTTTTATTATGTGTGGCTTGCTGCTTTTCTACCTATAAATGTTTGAGACTTTGTTGCAGATGACCATGTGCGCAAACTGAGTATAACTCAGATGACTAGGTTTCTTGTGATGAAGTCTACCTACCCAGGTTCAAGTTCTATGCTTGTCATGGTGCTTACATTTTTCGGAATTTATTTCAAACTTTTCTTTGCTATTCCTTGATTTATAGGTGTGAGTGTGTGTATGTATATGAGCGTCTGTACCGTGCTTAAAAAACATGTATGCGTCGATGCCATGTTGGAACGGATGTAAGATGGTGTCTCCATAATCGATGAAAAAATGAACTTTTTTTAGATGGAAAAACTGAACTTTGAATCGTAGCAATGCATGAATTCCATCTACGAAAGAGGTAAGACTGCCTACCCTATCATCTTTGTCTTTTTTGGATATCCCTGGCGCTAGAAAACCGCATGCATCTACTCGCACAGGGCCTCGATCGGTATTAGGTACATCCTCCATTTCATTCAAAATATAGTGCGCTTGTGTTTTTCGAGGTTTAATTTTAACCATAAATTTAACCAATAAGACCGACTGCAGTAGAAGAAAAAATTAGATAATTGAAAACTTTTTTAATACAAATTCATTGATATAACTTTTGCTTCCGTCGCGGTCAGTCTTATTGGTTAAATTTATGATCAAAGTTGAAACACATGAATAGAAGTAACATTATATTTTAGAACGACCTCTTTTAGAACGGAGGGGAGGGAGTACTAGCTAAAACTTGCTTTCAAAGGAATGGCATGTACTTCGCACCGTCACCAGACACTCTCATTTACTCGTAGCGGTGTGGGCGGTGAAGGCCAATGTAGTACAGACAATGCATACCTGGTGCAGATCCCGTGGTCCCACGTGCAGCGATCACCATCCGTCTAGTGGCAAAACATTTTGCCTACTGTTATCTCGCACGCTGCAAGGTGGACCCATCGTTTTCCCGGACCGTTCTCTCATTGTGCGAACTGCTTTCCCTAGCCCCGTGTGCGCGGTGAAAGAATCCCGTGGTCCAGAAGCGGAATGCGTGCGAGTTAGGGAAAACCTTTTGTACGCTAGCGAATGAAAACGCCATAATAAGGAAGAAGACAGAAACCATATCCGACGTGCCATGTCTTCTGGTACATATGCTTTGCTGATAAGCTGAGACCAGTGACCATGCGGCAAGCCGGCAAACATCACGTGGGCCACGAGCGATTATAAGAAAACCGAAGAATTATGTGTTCTCATGGATATCTCTGCATTTTGTATTGTTGGGAAAAGTGAGAGTTTATTTTAAATTTTTTTGCTAATACGCAAAGCAAAACAGCTCAGGGCATCTCCAACGATGAGCCTCAAACCTCCCGCATACGCTGGGGCCGTGGAAACCATCTAATGCGGACATGTATCGGTCCGCCAAGCGGTCCCGACACAATCTTTCCCGTAAACCAGAGACAAAGTTTTTTAGAGGGTGACTTTTGCGGGCGATCGGACCGCTGTCACGCTCGCTCCTGACTACCTTGGCCTACCAAAAACCCTCTTTCCGCGCTACCAAGGCGTGCCTCAAGACGATGCCGGGCCAGACGCATTCATGCCATCAGAATGTGGCTGGCCCGCGATCGACGCCAAACCCAGAGCGGACACAATCTCTCACTGACTCCAGCATTGAAGCGGTGCACCGGCCAAGAGCGTCGCCCGTGCCGCATCCTCAGTGTTTGCGCATGTTCAATGCTAAATAGATGTATGATGTATGACGGGATGTATATCTACCATGATGATTCAATGTCCGTCCGTCCCCAATGTTTTACTCTTCCTCGCCAGAGACCGCACCTCTAGTTCACGGGTCTTGAACCCCGCCGCCATTCATGAAGACGGCAGGTGGAGGACGTGGTCGCCGATACGGAATACAAAGGAAGTGGACGATGGCCGCCGCGGTAGGATAGGTTTAGGGCTGGAACCTTTTTTAATTCTAAATGTTTGAAATGTAATGAAAATCCACTGTGTTTGCATGAATGTCGTCCGATTTATATGAAATCTGTCGTCTTTGCATGAATTTCGTCCGTTTTGTTCAAATAGTTGTTGAAATGTATGTGGGTAGCGTTGGATGGAGGTCTCCAAGATCGCTGTCATTGATCGCACTTCAACCCCCACCCCCATCGCTACAAGGCCCACTGACGAATGCCGTAGCAAATTTATGTCAACGTTGGGGATGCCCTTATAGAAAAAATAGAAAAAATATAAGAAATGACACAACACATGACACGAATGCAAGAAGGCACGAGAATAGTGTTCGGAGCAAAAGACAAGAGATGCTCAACCCGAATAGAGGGCACAACATAGCTAAATCCGCCTAGCCCGGCCTCCGTCCCATGAAGGCAAGGAGACGAGGCTCATGAAATCCAGACCGCGTTATAGCCAGCGCGAGACACAACTACCACATGGCCGTGACTTCAAACCCAACAAGATCAATCTAGACCCACCTAGCGTGCTTGGAGATCGGCAACTGGGCTGCAAGACCCGGCCGGATCGGAGGCAGAAGCCATGGGGGAAGCTCTGACGAAGTCGTACAACTGTCTAGAGTGGGGTGAATAGACTACTAGAAAAAATTTAAGGACTCTTTTTTCAATTTTAGTTCTTGGCAATTTTAGCTTAGCTAGCAAGTCAAGGAACATCCTACACGTGCAAGTCTAGAGCATAGGTAGCGAAAAGTAAAGACATTACAAGTGATAGTAATGTATAGAGTGGAGTTCATAGATAAAAAAACACAATGTTGACACGGAAGATTTTGACCAATGGTTCCTAGGTTGTTCTATCGTACGTCTTGCTGAGGGAGGCTTTGATCTCAAAAGGTCACAGTTGCGAGATTCCAGTGAGGAATCGAGTCCACGAAGGGCTCATACCCACGAAGTGTCCATGAAGAAGCAACCTTATTTATCCCACCATGGCTTATGCCTATGAGGGGCTTGCCTCACTTGAGTAGATCTTCATGAAGATGCGATCTCCAAGCCATAACAAACTTCTTGGTTTCTCCACAATATTTGGAGACTCCCAAGCACGCCTATCCAATCTAGAAGGCACCACCCTCCAAAAGGTAATATATAGTGTTGTTGATGATGAACTCCTTATTCTTGTGTTTAAAAAGATAATCTCCTCAACACTCGAACACTCTCTCACATATTTTTTTATGGCACGAGATGTTTTGGTGGAAAGCAATGAGGTGACTAGAAATCAAAGGGTCAATGGTTGGAGTGGAATCCCTTTCAAATTAGCACAAGGAGTGGAAGTTCTCTCTCGGAAAAATGAATAGGTCTTGTGTTTTCTTAGAGAGATATTGGTGGAGTGGGTGTGGTATATATAGGCAGGACTAAAAATCTGACCGTTACACAACTTTTTGCACATATCAATGAGACCCAATGAAAACACTCGGTCAGACCAATATGTACAAAAGGTGAGAATTTTGGATCTTTTGGTCACTCTAGATGAAACAGATTGGTGACTCCGAGCGGTGCTGAACTAAGAACTTTACAAACTTCGGTGGAACCGAGTGAATTCAATTGGAAATTCTGATTGAATTACACAGGGTTGCAAAATGTTAGCAAGTGCTCATCGGTGAGACCAACTGGTCGACTCGGTGAGACCGGACAACTAGCATTTGGACAACAGTTATATCATGATTGCTCGGTGACTCTGGTAGGAATGGTTGAGTTGTATGTTTGGCTTTTGATAGTGTGAACTTGGAAAAATTGTGTGAGGCTTTTGGAGTTTGATCTTTGAGCAGTTGAGCAAAGAACTCATCTTCTCAATTGTAACACCCCTGGAGCAAGACCTTCCATATTTATTATACACTACTGCAGGATGCTGCTAACGCGACACTACGATCAGAGACCCTTCGACGAAACTGTGTGCGATGCCATAATCGCAAACGTGGTGTAAAAAAACCGTCAAAAAAGGTGCAAAACATTTGCGATGACGGATGCATCAAACACGGTTTAGATTTTAGTTGCGTGTGCGATTTAGGGCATACGATTCAGTTCAATTAACCGTTTTCGATGAGGAGGAACAAAAGAAACGGGCAGCCAGATGAAGGTGCGTGCGATGTACAGCATACGGTTCACTCTGATGAACTGTTTGTGATTAGGCAACACAAAAGAAACGGCTAGCCAGATCAAGGTGTGTGCGATGTACAACATACAGTTCACTCGGATGAACTGTTTGTGATTAGGCAACACAAAAGAAACGGTCAGCCAGATCAAGGTGTGTGCCACGTATGACCTGCGGTTCACCCGGATGAACTGTTTGCGTTGAGACAAGAGAACAGAAATGGTTCAATATAACAAATACCATAAATATTGCAAGGTTCAAATTTAAAGATTACAACGCCCAAATTCATACATTGCAAGATGAGTCATTTCTGAAAAGGGATCAGCCGCTGACAAGTCATGTATGGGTTTGACACAATAACTTTCAATTGCTTTGCCATATAATCTTCCAATATGAAGTTTGGCATTTTTGGAGGCACTTCCATTCCACCCATTGTACCGGCCCGATAATCATACCATTTATCTTTCCTAATTAAATGTGTTCAACCTCAAGACCTTCAAAGACCTTTGCTCTGGCAAGAAAGAACCTGGCGAGTGTAATCTCCGGTGGGGTCGCTCGGTAGGAATTCAAAGTAATATTTGAGAGATGAAGATCCAGGCATTCGATGTGATTGTCGTTATAAACATCTTCCACCGGGCCTAATATGCACTGCAAAAGAAGAGAACGTGTTAGTGCCTACATGCAGTTTTGAACACTGCTACACGCCCATTTGGTTTGCAGGATTTGTAAAATGCACCAACGTGCCATCTTCGATCCGCATGATTAACATGGGCATTTGATTACAATCTAGAAACATGTAGCCTTCTTCACAAGAGGTTGGATTGGATGAAAAATTCCCTAAGAAAACTAGTACGTATGAATCCAAAGGAGAAATGTTTATGGACAATCGTAACCATATGAATGAAGCAACTAATATGGGGTGGGGTGTATGTCCTAAAATCCTCCAAAATTCCTTCAGAAATCAGAGTACATTGTCATTGTAAACTTGGGAAAAGGTGCAAAATTGAACTCCCTTATGGTTAACATTTAATAGGAAAGGAACATCACCTCGATATACAGCTACTTCAGCATTTTAAAGCATCTCGTAATCGAAAACTTGGTCCAAAGTTGGGGACGACAGATTCTAGTGCCAAGACCTTCACATGCTGTAGTCCTGGGTGAAGCTTTCTTTGGATGATGATTTAACACACATCTTCAAAACTAGAAATAACGTTGATATCAAGAAGGAGAGGTATATAAGGCAACTGTTGTACCTGAAAGTTGTAGTATTTGACAGATGAGTAGCTCACCACTTTCAATCTCGGCGCAGAAATGACATTGATTCTTGTTGGACCTTGTTGATCAACTACAAGTAATCTCTCAAGCGAAGGTGTGTCCTGGATGACCATTTTGTGGTCCACCTTTTTGTGATCTCTCGTTAAAGACCAAAGAACACACATAAATAGTGCGGAGAGTCCAAGAGGTGATGTGCAAGGTACTCGACCAATTCATCGCCTGAAGACGTAGGAACACGAGTGCAAGATACCATGAGCAAAGCGCTCCATGTCATCCTTTGGGATGCGCATTTACGGCAGAGCTCGAGGTGCTTGATCATGGTAGAAAAGAGCGGGCGATCATTAAGGGGGGATGGCAGTTCATGAACTGGGCGAGGCGAATGCGTGGGCGCGAAGCGGAGCGCGGACATTGGCAGCAAGCTCATATACCCATCATTATAACTTAGCTTCTCGAGTTGATCTATGGCGCGATCGGAACCACTGCTCAAGCTTGGCTCGCTTCCTTGCCATTGGAACGGAACTTGCCCGGTGATAAGGCCTTTGATTGGACCATGGTGAATGCCGAGGATCTGGGAGAACGCATCCAAGCTTTGGCGATAGCCATGGCAGAGCTTGTGGATGTGGAGGAGGTCGACAGGGGTGCAGAGCCATAGGGTGCGCCACCGCCGGGAAACGGCGGTTGTCCTCACCCGATTTCGGATTCGGAGGAGGGATATGATGACTATCAACATATCATCGGGGAGGTTGTTGATGAAGTCTAGGCCTGCTGAAGTCGCTTGCTATTCTTTCTCGACCCGCCTCCGCTTGTTGGCAGCCTCGTTCTCCACCTCGTCGGCAGGGACAGAAACCTCTGTCTCCATATTCACGCCGTGCTCCGCAGCCAAGAGCCTCGGCCGCCACTCCCTCCGATGGGGCACTTGGCGGCATCTCAGACACCGACGGCTTTGAGGACTCAGAGCGGCGTCGAGGATGCGGGCGGAGAGAGAGAGGAATTGTGTGTGTGGCGAGGATGGGGGGGGGGGCGCGGCCGCTCGACGGCGCCATTAATATAGAACAGTGGGAGCGAGGTGGGCGGAGGTCCAAGGCTGTCTCGCTTCCCGGTGAGAACGACTACTTAATCTCTAGTATGAATGAAATCTATGCTTAATTACTAAATTTTAGTTGCAAAAAATAGATAGTGATATTGATTTTTAGCTGCATATTTTGACAAACCACAGTGTCTCTTGGCTTAGCGCCGAAGTCTGGCTTTAATTTGCATACCGTAATCTGAACCGTTGTGTTGAAGAGATGCACAGATCCTGTGTTAGACAGCTTGTACGCTTCCGTGAGCTCACAAGACCGGATCGTGCTCGCACGCCTCCCGTTCACCAAGCAAATGTCCACACGGACCTCCTATAGCTATTAAAACCAAGACACTTACGCCACGTGAATGGTTAGTTAACGACATACGGTTTGAATTATACAAACGTTTGAGATATTAAAGTGGCAGCTATTTTTTTCAAAATGCCTTTGTTGGCTGTCATTATTCGAGTGCGCCTCCTCTCAAAATGTACATGAAAAATACCACAGCATGTCGGGTGTGAAAGATCGTGGATGTCGCCTAGAGGGGGGGGGGGTGAATAGGCGCTTTAAAATAATTACGGTTTAGGCTTGAACAAATGCGGAATAAACCTAGCGGTTAATTTGTCAAGCACAAAACCTAAAACAACTAGGCTCACCTATGTGCACCAACAACTTATGCTAAGCAAGATAAGTAACTATGCGATAGCAAGATATATGACAAAGAACAATATGGCTATCACAAAGTAAAGTGCATAACTAAGGGGCTCGAGTAAGAGATAACCGAGGCACGCGGAGACGATGATGTATCCCGAAGTTCACACCCTTGCGGATGCTAATCTCCGTTTGGAGCGGTGTGGAGGAACAGTGCTCCCCAAGAAGCCACTAGGGCCACCATAATCTCCTCACGCCCTCGCTCAATGCAAGATGCCGTGATTCCACTAAGGGACCCTTCAGTGGTCACCGAACCTGTACAAATGGCGACCCTTGGGGCGGTCACGAACCCAGACACTTTGGCAACCCTTGGGGCGGTCACTGTACTCGTCAAATTGCTCGGGCGATCTCCACAACCTAATTGGAGACCCTCGACGCTTGCGGAGCTTTACACCACAATGATTGAGCTCGAACACCACCAACCGTCTAGGGCGCCCAAGCACCCAAGAGGAACTAGCTCTAGGGTACCATGCACCCAAGAGTAATAAGCTTCTCAACTTGTAATTCCACGTATCACCGTGGAGAACTCAAACCGATGCACCAAATGCAATGGCAAGGGCACACGGAGTGCCCAAGTCCTTCTCTCCCAAATCCCACCAAAGCAACTAATGCTAGGGAGGAAAATGAGAGGAAGAACAAAAGAAGAACACGAAGAACTCCAAGATCTAGATCCAAGGGGTTCCCCTCACTTAGAGGAGAAAGTGATTGGAGGCAATGTGGATCTAGATCTCCTCTCTCTTTTCCCTCAAAAACTAGCAAGAATCCATGGAGGGATTGAGAGTTAGCAAGCTCGAAGAAGGTCAACAATGGGGGAAGAACACGATATCAAAGGATAAGGTTCAATGGGGAAGAAGACCCCCTTTTATAGGAGGGGGAAAATCCAACCGTTATGTACTCAGCCCGCACACGAGCGGTACTACCGCTCCACGATCGGTACTACCGCTCGGGCGGAAGAAGCAGGGAAAAGGAGCAACAACACATGAACCTTGGGGCGGTAGAAAAGCAGAGCGGTACTACCGCCCGAGGCCATTACTACCGCCCGACCAGGCGGTACTACCGCATTTGGGCGATCATTACTACCGCTTAACAGCCTAAGCGGTACTACCGCCTCCTCAATGGTACTACCGCTCGAGAGCGGCATTTTCGCCACTCCTCGCTGGCAGTACCGTGAAAGTCCGACACTTAAAAACGAGCCCTTGAATCGAGGTGCACTAGCACGAAACCTGCAACGGTACTATGATCTACATAAGCGGTACTACCGGCCGTGGAGCGGTCTTGCCGCTTATAGCACCTAAGCGGTACTACCACTCCGCCCACGGTACTACCGCCGCATCAGAAAGGTGGAGAAAAGCGTAAATGCCATAACTTCTTCATATGAGCTCCGAATTGAGCAAACTCAAGCTTGTTGGATACAAGACAACGAGTAGCATCAAAACAGAGACAGAGAAGAGGCAGGGGAGGTATGCCTAACAAATAAAGGAGTGAAAACTCCAACAGAGAAGAACCGGCATTACCCTCCAACATCGAAAACATCATAGAAGATGCAAGTGAACTCCGTTTTCGATGAACTCGAGCTTGTCATAAAAATGACCATAAGCTCCAAATCTCACAAGGAGAAGAACCAAACAAGAACCAATAAAGATGATGCAAGGATGCAATGGTTTGAGCTCTCTACGGACGATACGATCAAGCAACTCATCGAGAGCCCCCCTTGATAGTACGACAGTCGATCCTATAACCCGGTCTCCCACAACTGCCATGAGACCGGTAAAATAGAAAGCCTATCAAGGGAAACCTTTGCCTTGCACATGATCCACTTGAGCTACAAGATGACGATCTTCTCCTCCTCAAGATGGACCACCTTTCTTGATTGTGTTGGCTCGATGAAGACTAGTAGATTGCTCCCCCATACTACACTATGGGTGAACCACTCTTCTACACATCTTCACAAGTCCATTGTCACCACAATGGACGTCAAGCTTCAAGCATTCGATCTCTTCGTGATGCTTCACTTGAACTTGCACACCACAACCTAACCCCACAAAGAACTCTCACGAAGATCATGGGTTAGTACACAAAGCATAATTGACAATGCTTACCATACCATGTGATCGCTTGATCCCTCTCGGTACATCTTCTATGCTTTGTGTGTTGATCAACTTGATTCACTCTTTGACTTAGTCTTGATCAACCTTGAATCTTTCCAACTCTCTTCATTTGGATGATGTCTTGAAGGTAAACATGAATGATCACACACTCTTCTTCTTCAAGACATGCTTGCTATAAGCTCAATACTCATAAGACCAATCTTTGGATAATTCCTTAATAGCACCTTGGTCATCACAAACTCTCCTTGAAACCAACAAATGGACTCCAAGAAAAGCCTATGGACAAACTCTTCAAATATAACTCAAGGCAACCATTAGTCCATAGAGATTGTCATCAATTGCCAAAACCAAACATGGGGGCACCGCATATTCTTTCAGGGTGCCCTTCCATGATAGCATGCCAAGTTTAATGAATTCCAGATGAGTTTTAGATTTACTAGAATTTAAAAACAAAGTATCTCAACGTTTGTCGCGGCAATCAATCTGCGGTGCCTCAGTGTTTGAAAGTCATTCCCATTTCTTGCATGGTACCTAAGCATGCACCCAAGGACACATATTTGATTTTTCAACCAATTTATATGCCTTTGGAGCATGCGCATGTAGTTCAAATTTGAATTATGCACATAAATGCCTTGAAAACTCAGTTAATGCATAAAAATGTCCAAACGAACCCCGAAAAATCACAAAAATTCACACAGCACTCCTGTTGTTCTATGTGTTGGGGAACGTAGTAATTTCAAAAAATTTCCTACGCACATGCAAGATCATGGTGATGCATAGCAACGAGAGGGGAGAGTGATGTCTACGCACTGCAGACCGAAAGCGGAAGCGTTAGCACAACGCGGTTGATGTAGTCAGACGTCTTCACGATCCGACCGATCAAGTACCCAACGTCGGCACCTCCGAAGTTCAGCACACGTTCAGCCCGATGGCGCCCCTCGAACTCCGATCCAGCCGAGTGTTGAGGTAGAGTTTCACAAGACGACGGCGTGGTGACGATGTTGATGTTCTACCGACGCAGGGCTTTGCCTAAGCACTGCTACAGTATTATCGAGGTGGACTATGGTGGAGGGGGGCACCGCACACGGTTGGGAGAGATCAACTGATCAACTTGTGTGTCTGGAGATGCCCCCTTGCCCCCGTATATAAAGGAGCAAGGGGGGGTGCGGCCGGCCAAGGGGAGGGCGCGCCAGGAGGAGTCCTACTCCCACCGGGAGTAGGACTCCCCCCTTTCCTAGTTGGAATAGGATTCGGGAGGGGGAAAGAGGAGGGAGAGAAGGAAGGGGGGGGGGGGGGCGCCGCCCCCCTCTCCTTGTCCTATTCGGACTAGGGGGGGAGGGGCACGTGGCCCAGCCCTGGCCGCCTCTCCTCTTCTCCGTAAAGGCCCACCAAGGCCCACTTACCTCCCGGGGGGTTCCCGTAACCTCCCGGTACTCCGGTAAAATCCTGATTTCACCCGGAACACTTCCGATATCCAAACATAGGCTTCCAATATATCAATCTTCATGTCTCGAACATTTCGAGACTCCTCGTCATGTCCATGATCACATCCGGGATTCCGAACAACCTTCGGTACATCAAAACATATAAACTCATAATATAAATGTCATCCTAACGTTAAGCGTGCGGACCCTATGGCTTCGAGAACTATGTAGACATGACCGAAACACGTTTCCGGTCAATAACCAATAGCGGAACCTGGATGCTCATATTGGCTCCTACATATTCTACGAAGATCTTTATCGGTCAAACCGCATAACAACATACGTTGTTCCCTTCGTCATCGGTATGTTACTTGCCCGAGATTCGATCGTCGGTATCTCAATACCTAGTTTAATCTCGTTACCGGCAAGTCTCTTTACTCGTATTGTAATACATCATCCCGCAACCAACTCATTAGTTGCAATGCTTGCAAGGCTTAAGTGATGTGCATTACCGAGAGGGCCCAGAGATACCTCTCCGACAATCGGAGTGACAAATCCTAATCTCGAAATCGCCAACCCAACAAGTAACTTTGGAGACACCTGTAGAGCTCCTTTATAATCACCTAGTTACGCTTGTGACATTTGGTAGCACACAAAGTGTTCCTCCCAGAACGGGAGTTGCATAATCTCATAGTCATAGGAACTTGTATAAGTCATGAAGAAAGCAATAGCAACATACTAAACGATCATGTGCTAAGCTAACAGAATGGGTCATGTCAATCACATCATTCTACTAATGATGTGATCCCGTTAATCAAATGACAACTCATGTCTATGGTTAGGAAACATAACCATCTTTGATTAATGAGCTAGTCTAGTAGAGGCATACTAGTGACAATATGTTTGTTTATGTATTCACACATGTATCATGTTTCCGATTAATACAATTCTAGCATGAATAATAAAAATTTATCATGATATAAGGAAATAAATAATAACTTTATTATTGCCTCTAGGGCATATTTCATTCAGTCTCCCACTTGCACTAGAGTCAATAATGTAGTTCACATCACCATGTGATTTAACACTAATGTTCACATCTGCATGTGATTAACACCCATAGTTCACATCGTCATGTGACCAACACCCAAAAGGTTTACTAGAGTCAATATCTAGTTCACATTGCTATGTGATTAACACCCAGAGGACTAAGGTGTGATCATGTTTTGCTCGTGAGAGAAGCTTAGTCAACGGGTCTGTCACATTCAGAGCCATATGTATTTTGCAAATATTATATGTCTACAATGCTTTGCACGGAGCTACTCTAATTAATTGCTCCCACTTTCAATATGTATCCAGATTGAGACTTAGAGTCATCTGGATCACTGTGAAAGCTTGCACCGATGTAACTCTTTACGACGGGCTCTTTTATCACCTCCATAATCGAGAAATATTTCCTTAGTCCTCACTAAGGATATTCTTGACCAATGTCCAGTGATCTACTCCTAGATCACTATTGTACTCCCTTGCCAAATTCAGAGCAAGGTATACAATAGGTCTGGTACATAGCATAGCATACTTTATAGAACCTATGACTGAGGCATAGGGAATGACTTTCATTCTCTTTTCTATTTTCTGCCGTGGTCGGGATTTGAGTCTTACTTAATTTCACAACTTTGCAACACAGGCAAGAACTCTTTCTTTGACTGTTCCATTTTGAACTATTTCAAAATCTTGACAAGGTATGTACTTATTGAAAAACTTATCAAGCGTCTTGATCTATCTCAATAGATCTTGATGCTCAATATGTAAGTAGCTTCTTGAGGTCTTTCTTTTAAAGAACTCCTTTCAAATACTCCTTTATGCTTTCGGAAAAATTCTACATCATTTCTGATCAACAATATGTTACTCACATATATTTATCGAGAAAGGCGGTAGTGCTCCCACTCACTTTATTGTAAATACAGGCTTCACCGCAAATCAGATAAAACTATATGCTTTGATCAACTTATCAAAGCGTATATTCCAACTCCTGAGATGCTTGCACCAGTCCATAGATGGATCGCTGAGCTTGCACATTTTGTTAGCACCTTTAGGATTGACAAAACCTTACGGTTGCATCATATACAACTTTTCTTTAAGAAAACCATTAAGGAATGCAGTTTTGACATCCATTTGCCAGATTTCATAAAATGTGGCAATTGCTAACTATGATTCGGACAGACTTAAGCATCGCTACAGCTTGAGAAAATCTCATTGTAGTCAACACTTTGAACTTGTCGAAAACCTTTTGCGACAAGTCGAGCTTTGTAGATAGTAACACTACTATTAGCGTCACCTGCCTTCCTCTTGAAGATCCATTTATACAATATGGCTTGCCGATCATCGAAACTCCACCAAAGTCCACACTTCGTTCTCATACATGGATCCCATCTCATATTTCATGGCCTCAAGCCATTTCAATTGAACTGGGCTCATCATCGCTTCCTCATAGTTCGTAGGTTCATCATGGTCTAGTAGCATGACTTCCGTAACAAGATTACCGTACCACTCTGGTGCGCATCAGACTTTGGAAGACCTACGAGGTTTTGTAGTAACTTAATCTGAAGTTTCATGATCATCATCATTAGCTTCCTCACTAATTGGTGTAGTTGTCACAGGAACCGGTTCTTGTGATGAACTACTTTCCAATAAGAGAGTAGGTACAGTTACCTCATCAAGTTCTACTTTCCTCCCACTCACTTCTTTGGAGAGAAACTCCTTCTCTAGAAAGGATCCATTCTTAGCAACGAATGTTTTGCCTTTGGATCTGTGATAGAAGGTGTACCCAACAGTTTCCTTTGGGTATTCTATGAAGACGATTCTCCGATTTGGGTTCGAGCTTATCAGGTTGAAACCTTTTTCACATAAGCATCGCAACTCCAAACTTTAAGAAACGACAGCTTCATTTTACTGCTAAACCATAGTTCATACGACGTCGTCTCAACGGATTTAGATGGTGCCCTATTTAAAGTGAATGCAGCTATCTCTAATGCATTACCCCAAAACGATAGTGGTAAATCGGTAAGATACATCATAGATCGCACCATATCCAATAAAGTGCGATTCTGACGTTCAGACACACCATTACGCTGTGGTGTTCCATGTGGCATGAGCTGTGAAACTATTCCACATTGTTTAAAATGAAGGCCAAACTCGTAACTCAAATATTCTTCTCTACAATCAGATTGTAGAAACTTTTATTTTCTTGTTACGATGATTCTTCACTTCACTCTAAAATTCTTTGAACTTTTCAAATGTTTCAGACTTGTGCTTCATTAAGTAGATATACGCATATCTGCTCAAATCATCTGTGAAGGTCAGAAAATAACGATACCCTGCCACGAGCATCAACACTCATTGGACTGCATACATCGGTATGTATTATTTCCAACAAGTTAGTAGCTCGTTCCATTGTTCCGGAGAACGGAGTTTTAGTCATCTTGCCCAAAAGGCACGGTTCAGAAGCATCAAATGATTCATAACCAAGTGATTCCGAAAATCCATCTTTATGGAGTTTCTTCATGCGCTTTACACCGACATGACCCAAACAGCAGTGTCACAAATAAGTTGCACTATCATTATTAACTTTGCATCTTTTGGCATCAACATTATGAATATGTGTATCACTATGATCAAGATTCAATAAACCATCACCATTGGGTGTATGACCATAGAAGGTTTTATTCATGTAAATATAATAACAATTTATTCTCTATCTTAGATGAATAATCGTATCGCAATAAACATGATCTTATCATATTTATGCTCAACGCAAACACCAAATAACATTTATTTAGGTTTAACACTAATCTCGAAAATATAGGGAGTGTGTGATGATGATCATATCAATCTTGGAACTACTTCCAACACTCATCGTCACTTCCCTTCAACTAGTCTCTGCTTATTCAGAACTCCTGCTTTGAGTTACTAATCTTAGCAACCGAACAAGTATCAAATACTGTGGCTACTATAAACACTAGTAAGGCACACATCAATAACCTGTATATCAAATATACCCTTGTTCAATTTGCCATCCTTCTTATCCACCAAATATTCAGGCATTTCCGCTTCCAAAGTGACCATTTCCTTTGCAAAGTGTAAGCACTCAGTTTCGTGCTTTGGTCCAGCTTTGGGCTTCTTCGCAGGAGTGACAACTTGCTTGTCATTCTACTTGAAGTTCCCTTTCTTTCCTTTGCCCTTCTCTTGAAACTAGTGGTCTTGTCAATCATCAACACTTGATGCTCTTTCTTGATTTCTACCTTAAATCGATTTCAACATCATGAAGAGCTCGAATCGTTTTCGTCATCCCTTGCATACTATAGTTCATCACGAAGTTCTAGTAACTTGGTGATGGTGACTACGTAACTCATCAATCACTATCTTATCTCGAAGATTAACTCCCACTTGATTCAAGCGATTGTAGTACTCAGACAATCTGAGCACAGCTCACTAGTTGAGCGATTCTCCTCCATCTTTTAGCTATAGAACTTGTTGGAGACTTCATATCTCTCAACTCGGTATTTGCTTGAAATATTAACTTCAATTCATGGAACATCTCATATGGTCCATGATGTTCAAAACGCATATGAAGTCCCGATTCTAAGCAGTTAAGAATCGTTCACTAAACTATCAAGTAGTAAACATATTGAGCTAGCAAAACGTTCATAACGCTCGCATCCGCTCATGCAATAGGTCTGTCACCTAGCGGTGCATTAAGGACATAATTCTTCAGGCAAAGAATGAGGATAAACCTCAGATCATGATCCAATCCGCATCATTGCTACTAACATCTTTCAACACAATTTTCTCTAGGAACATTTCAAAATAAACATATGAAAGCAACAACGCAAGCTATTGATCTACAACATAATTTGCAAAATACTACCAGGACTAAGTTCATGATAAATTTAAGTTAAATTAATCATATTACTTAAGAACTCCCACTTAGACATACATCTCTCTAGTCATTAAGTGATCACGTGATCCAAATCAACTAAACCATATCCGATCATCACGTGAGATGGAGTAGTTTTCAATGGTGAACATCACTATGTTGATCATATCTACTATATGATTCACGCTCGACCTTTCTGGTCGCCGTGTTCGAGGCCATATCTCAGTATATGCTAGGCTCGTCAAGTTTAACCCGAGTATCCGCTTTGTGCAACTGTTTTTGCACCCGTTGTATTTGAACGTAGAGCCTATCACACCCGATCATCACGTGGTGTCTCAGACGAAGAACTTTCGTGAACGGTGAATACTCAGGGAGAACACTTCTTGATAATTAGTGAGAGATCATCTTTAAATGCAACCGTCAATCAAAGCAAAATAAGATGCATAAAGGATAAACATCACATGCAATCAATATAAGTGATATGATATGGCCATCATCATCTTGTGCTTGTGATCTCCATCTCCGGAGCACCGTCGTGATCACCATCGTCACCGGCGCGACACCTTGATCTCCATCGTAGCATCGTTGTCGTTTCGCCACCTATTGCTTCTACGACTATCGCTACCGCTTAGTGATAAAGTAAAGCAATTAAAGGGCGCTTGCATTTCACACAATAAAGCGACAACCATATGGCTCCTGCCAGTTGCCGATAACCCGGTTACAAAACATGATCATCTCATACAATAAAATATAGCATCACGTCTTGACCATATCACATCACAACATGCCCGCAAAAAACAAGTTAGACGTCCTCTACTTTGTTGTTGCAAGTTTTACGTGGCTGCTACGGGCTTAGCAAGAACCGTTCTTACCTACGCATCAAAACCACAACGATAGTTTGTCAAGTTGGTGCCGTTTTAACCTTCGCAAGGACCGGGCGTAGCCACACTCGGTTCAACTAAAGTTGGAGAAACTGACAACCGCTAGCCACCTTTGTGCAAAGCACGTCGAGAGAACCGGTCTCGCGTAAGCGTACGCGTAATGTCGGTCCGGGCCGCTTCGTCCAACAATACCGCCGAACCAAAGTATGACATGCTGGTAAGCAATATGACTTATATCGCCCACAACTCACTTGTGTTCTACTCGTGCATATGACATCTACGCATAAAACCTGGCTCGGATGCCACTGTTGGGGCACGTAGTAATTTCAAAAAATTTCCTACGCACACGCAAGATCATGGTGATGCATAGCAACGAGAGGGGAGAGTGATGTCTATGTACCCTCGTAGACCGAAAGCGGAAGCGTTAGCACAACGCGGTTGATGTAGTCGACGCGTCTTCACGATCTCGACCGATCAAGTACCGAACGTACACCACCTCCGAAGTTCAGCACACGCTCAGCCCGATGGCGCCCCTCGAACTCCGATCCACCGAGTGTTGAGGGAGAGTTTCATCAAAGACGACGGCGCAGTGATTTATGTTGATATTCTACCGACGCAGGCTTCGCCTAAGCACCGCTACAATATTATCGAGGTGGACTATGGTGGAGGGGCACCACACGGTTGGGAGAGATCAATCGATCAACTTGTGTGTCTAGAGGTGCCCCTGTATATAAAGGAGCAAGGGGTGCGGCCGGGCCAAGGAGGCGCTGCCAGAGGAGTCCTACTCCCACTGAGTAGGACTCCCCCTTCCTAGTTGGAATAGGATTCGGGAGGAAGGAGGAGGAGAGAAGGAAGGGGGCGCCGCCTCTCTCCTGTCCTATTCGGACTAGCGGGGGAGGGCGCAGCCCAGCCCTGGCCGCCTCTCCTCTTCTCTCCGTAGAAGGCCCACTAAGGCCCATTTACCTCCCGGGGTTCCAGTAACCTCCGTACTCGGTAAAATCCCGATTTCACCGAACACTTCCGATATCCAAACATAGGCTTCCAATATATCAATCTTCATGTATCGACCATTTCGAGACTCCTCATCATGTTCCGTGATCACATCCGGACTCGAACAACCTTCGTACATCAAAACATATAAACTCATAATATAACCGCCATCGTAACGTTGTTGCGTGACCCTACGGGTTCGAGAACTATGTAGACATGACCGAAACACGTTTCCGGTCAATAACCAATAGCGGAACCTGGATGCTCATATTGGCTCCTACATCTTCTACGAAGATCTTTATCGGTCAAACCGCATAACAACATACATTGTTTCCTTTGTCATCGATATGTTACTTGCCCGAGATTCGATCGTCGGTATCTCAATACCTAGTTCAATCTCGTTACCAGCAAGTCTCTTTACTCGTACTGTAATACATCATCCCGCAACCAACTCATTAGTTGCAATGCTTAAGTGATGTGCATTACCGAGAGGGCCCAGAGATACCTCTCCGACAATCGGAGTGACAAATCTTAATCTCGAAATACGCCAACCCAACAAGTACCTTTGGAGACACCTGTAGAGCACCTTTATAATCACCCGATTCGTTGTGACGCTTTGGTAGCACACAAAGTGTTCCTCCTAAACGGGAGTTGCATAATCTCATAGTCATAGGAACATGTATAAGTCATGAAGAAAGCAATAGCAACATACTAAATGATCGCGGTACTAAGCTAACGGAATGGGTCATGTCAATCACATCATTCTACTAATGATGTGATCCTGCTAATCAAATGACAACTCATGTCTATGGTTAGGAAACATAACCATCTTTGATTAATGAGCTAGTCTAGTAGAGGCATACTAGTGACAATATGTTTGTCTATGTATTCACACATGTATCATGTTTCCGGTTAATACAATTCTAGCATGAATAATAAACATTTATCATGATATGAGGAAATAAACAATAACTTTATTATTGCCTATAGGGCATATTTCCTTCACTATGTTGACACGAGAAATAAATTGAAAGCAATAAGAGGCAATGGATATCGCTTCGTCTCCAAAGGTGGGGCGTTCCCTACCGAAAACCATCATGCTTGTTGTGAGAAGCTCCTGTTTATGAGAAGCATAGACCCAAACCTGCCCTAAATGGGACAAAATTTGTACCCCGGCTTGTTGATGCCGCTACATGATAGCATGCCAAGTTTGACGAATTTCAGACGAGTTTTGGATTTACTAGAATTTAAAAACCAGGCATCTCAGTGTTTTGTTTAAGCAATCAACGGTGCCCTGGTGTTTGAAATTCATTCCCATTTCTTGCATGGGACCTAAGCATGCACCCAAGGACATAGATTTGATTTTTCAACCAATTTATATGCACTGGAGCATGCACATGTAGTTCAAATTTGAATTATGTACCTAAATGCATTGAAAACTCAGTAAATGCATAAAAATGTCCAAATGAACAACGAAAAATCACAAAAATTCACACAACACTCCTGTTGTTCTATGTTGACACGAGAAAAAATTTTGAAAGCAATAAGAGGCAATGGATATCATTTCGTCCCCAAAGGTGGGGCGTTCCTTACCGAAAACCATCATGCTTGTTGTGAGAATCTCCGGTTTGTGAGAAACATATACCCAAACCTGCCCCAAATGGGACAAATTTTTTACAACAACATGTTGATGCCGCTCCATGATAACATGCCAAGTTTCATGATTTTCAGACGAGTTTTGGATTTACTAGAATTTGAAAACCAGGCATCTCAATGTTTTGCCGACAATCAACGGTGCCCTAGTGTTTGAAATTCATTCCCATTTCTTGCATGGGACCTAAGCATGCACCCAAGGACACAAATTTTATTTTTAACCAATTTATATGCACTGGAGCATGCGCATGTAGTTCAAATTTGAATAATGCACATAAATGCATTGAAAACTCAGTTAATGCATAAAAATGTCCAAACAAACCCCGAAAATCCACAACACAACACTCCTTTTGTTCTATGTTGACATGAGAAAAAAAAATTGAAAGCAATAAGAGGCAATGAATATCGTTTCGTCCCCAAAGGTGGGATGTTCCCTACAGAAAACCATCATGCTTGTTGTGAGAAGCTCCGGTTTGTGAGAAGCATAAACCAAAACCTGCCCCAAATGGGACAAAAATTTTACCACGGCATGTTGATGCAGCTCCATGATAGCATGCCAAGTTTCATGATTTTCAGACGAGTTGTGGATTTACTAGAATTTAAAAACCAGGCATCTCAATGTTTTGCTTACAATCAATCTGCAGTTCTCGTGTTTGAAATTCATTCCCATTTCTTGCATGGGACCTAAGCATGCACCAAAGGACACAAATTTGATTTTTCAACCAATTTATATGCACTAGAGCATGCGCATGTAGTTAAAATTTAATTATGCATGCATCAAAAACTCAGTTAATGCATAAAAATGTCCAAACGAACCCTGAAAATTCACAAAAATTCACAAAACACTCATGTTGTTCTATGTTTTCACAAGAAACAATTTTGAAAGCAATAAGAGGCAATGGATATTGTTTCTTCCCCAAAGGTGGGACATTCCCTACCGAAAACCATCATGATTTTTGTGAGAAGCTCCGGTTTGTGAGAAGCATATACCCAAACCTGCCCCAAATGGGACAAAATTTGTACGACATGTTCATGCCGCTACATGATAGCATGCCAAGTTTCATGAATTTTAGACGAGTTTTGGATTTACTAGAATTTAAAAACCGGGCATCTCAATGTTTTGCCGGCAATCAACGGTGCCCTGGTGTTTGGAATTCATTCCCATTTCTTGCATGTGACCTAAGCATGCACCCAAGGACACAGATTTTATTTTCCAACTAACTTATATGCACTTGAGCATGCGCATGTAGTTCAAATTTGAATTATGCACATAAATGCATTGAAAACTCAATTAATGCATAAAGATGTCCAAACCAACCCCGAAAAATCACAAAAATTCACACAACACTCTTGTTGTTCTATGTTGACACGAGAAAAATATTTGAAAGCAATAAGAAGCAATGGATATTGTTTCGTCCCCAAAGGTGGGACGTTCCCTACCGAAAACCATCATGCTTGTTGTGAGAAGCATATACCCAAACCTACCCCAAATGGGACAAAATTTGTACCACGGCATGTTGATGCCGCTACATGATATCATGCCAAGTTTCATGAATTTCATACGAGTTTTGGATTTACTAGAATTTAAAAACCAGGCATTTTAATGTTTTGCCGACAATCAACGGTGCCCTGGTGTTTGAAATTCGTTCCCATTTCTTGCATGGGACCTAAGCATGCACCCAAGGACACAAATTTGATTTTTCAACCAATTTATATGCACTGGAGCATGCTCATGTAGTTCAAATTTGAATTATGCATATAAATGCATTGAAAACTCAGTTATTGCATAAAAATGTCCAAATGAACCCCGAAAAATCACAAAACTTCACACAACACTCCTGTTGTTCTATGTTGAGACGAGAAAAAATTTGAAAGCAATAAGAGGCAATGGATATCGTCATTCCCCAAAGGTGGGACGTTCCCTACCGAAAACCATCATGCTTGTTGTGAGAAGCTCCGGTTTGTGAGAAGCATATACCCAAACCTGCCCCAAATGGAAAAAAAATGTACCATGGCATGTTGATGCCGCCCCATGATAGCATGCCAAGTTTCATGAATTTTAGACGAGTTTTGGATTTAATAGAATTTAAAAACCAGGCACCTCAATGTTTTGTCGGCAATCAAAGGTGCCATGGTTTTTGAAATTCATTCCCATTTCTTGCATGGGACCTCACCTAAGCATGCACCCAACGACAAAGAATTGATTTTTCAACGAATTTATATGCACTGGAGCATGTGCATGTAGTTCAAATTTGAATTATGCACATAAATGCATTGAAAACTCACTTAATGCATAAAAATGTCCAAATGAAACCTGAATAATTCCAATTCTTTTATGATCACCGCAGAGATAAAAGGTCTAGTAATTCAAACACCGCCCATGGCCGCCGTGTGACCCCATTATGTAATTCAAATCAAGACGAAAAATCAAGTAGATCCCACACAGTTTATTATAACCAACCGTGTGACATGGAGCACAAAATATCTTCGGACCGTGTCTGAATAAGGGACCGTGTCTGATGACACTTTGTGCGCCAGCTTTTTGGCTGAAGCAATTCCAAATTTTTGGCTTCCGCGGAAATATCTACCTCCCCGCCCCTCCCCCTTACCAAAAGCCACATTTCCCCTCTTTCCGCCTTCCTTTACAAGTTGAAACCTTCACTCCTTGCTTGCAGCGCCGCCGCCTCCTCGCCGGCGACCCTCCTTTACGCTCCTCGGCCTCGCCTATCCAGTGTGTAATCCACACCGACCCCATCCTCCTCCTCCTTCCACATCCCACATGCCCCTACCGCCGACGCGAATGCGACACCTTCCACCCAAATCACCGACCCCTCCACCACATAAGCGCCGGCCTAAGCCATGGTGCACGCAGTATAGCTAGGACCTCAAGGAGCATTTGGCAGCAGAGAAGCAAATCGCGGCCGCACGCACGGATGAGGTCGCGATGGCTGCCATTCGTGCCGACCCCCAGAACTTGGAGGAGCACCTCGCCGTCGAGGCCACCGTTGACGCCTCGTGCACCGACGCCGCGACGCAATTGGCTGCTTTAAACGACAGTTCATGGTGTTTTCTCGAGGCCACCGTCGGTGCCTTCAGCGAAGACTATGAGGTGTTTTCTTAGCGTGCACGTGCTTACCTCATCTCGAGAGCCAGCAGGTTGGTGCCTGGAGCGGCTCAGGCAACTCGCCACGACAACGATGGCACCCATGATGCGGAGGCCTCGCCCTCTTCCATGTCCAAGGAGCCAATCGTCATCGATATCTCCGATAATGAGGAGTAGCTTGTCTTATTAGCTCACTATAAGGACCCATGTTCAGTTTGCTAGCTACTACCTTTCCTTAACAAATTCTAGTGAATTTTGCTATCTACTTTCACCATGCAATCTTCTGCTATAGTGTATATGTTCTAGATGTCATGCAATGTGGTGTTCAATTAACTGCTTGGTTCAATTCTGCAAATGTGATGTTCAATTCTTCTGGGTGCAATATTTCCAAGTTGTTAATCATGCTTGGTTTGGTT
The DNA here is from genome assembly GCA_021605145.1 of Aegilops bicornis. Classification (NCBI taxonomy): domain Eukaryota; kingdom Viridiplantae; phylum Streptophyta; class Magnoliopsida; order Poales; family Poaceae; genus Aegilops; species Aegilops bicornis. Next base: position 466,531,600 of record CM038671.1, read on the forward strand.
AACTGTCTGATCTTCTATTAGGGGTATTGTTATATTGTTCAATTGGTGTTTAGTTAATTGCTTGGTTCATTTGTTGTGGCTTGGTTCACTTGTTGTGGTGTTTAGTTAACTGCTTGGTTCAATTGTGCAATGCGATGTTCAATTGTTGTGGCTGCATTCTGTTATTGCATACCATGTGAGGAATAAATCAAATTTGGCTGTACTAAATACATGAGAAACAAATACAATTGCTATATTTCCAAGTTGTTAAGCATGCTTGGTTTCGTTAACTGTTTGTTCTTCTATTAGGAGTATGTTATATTGTGCAATGTGGTGCTCAGTTAACATTTGGTTCATTTGTTGTGGTGTTTAGTTAACTGCTTGGTTCAATTCTGCAATGCGATGTTCAATTGCTTTGGCTGCATTCTCTTATTGTATACCATGTGAGGAATATATCGAATTTGGCTGTACTAAATACGTGAGAAACGAATACAATTTCTATATTTCCAAGTTGTTAAGGATGCTTGGTTTGGTTAATCATTCGATCTTCTATTAGGAGTATGTTATATTGTGCAATGTGGTGCTCAGTTAACGTTTGGTTCATTTGTTGTGGTGTTTGGTTAACTGCTTGGTTCAATTCTGCGATGCGATGTTCAATTACTGTGGTTGCATTCTGTTATTGTATACCATGTGAGGAATAAATCGAATTTGGTTGCACTTAATACATGAGAAACATATACAAGTGCTATATTTCCTAGTTCTTAATCATGCTTGGTTTGGATAAATGGGTTTTCCATGTGGCTTTAATTATCTGATGAATCTGCAATGTGCTTATTTATCATCAACATATTTTACTGATAGCATGCGAACCCTTAGTTAACCTGATGACTAACTACCTTATATGTGTTGCAGGGAAACAATGGGAAGCACTGAGGTTTACAAGATGGTACTAACTATTATACCTTGCCCTTTTGTATTGTTTTGCCCCATTTCCAATATAGAGAAGATATTTATGCACATCCTTGTTTTCAGGCTTCACTGATGATTACCTCCCAAACCACCTCTATGGTCAGGAGGCGAGGAAAGTTTTCATACAACACCCACGGTTCAATATTGAAGTGTTCTCAAGAGGTCGAAGGATGGACGGTCCAATCATCCACAGTGCACCGGCCTAAAGTTGCAAAGACCTTCAACATGAATGAAGGCTCAATATTCACCTTCCGCTTCAAGCAGCTTTTCCGTATGAGATGCATCTCTCTATGTACCGCCTATGATGCTAATTTTGAAAGGTTCTAGATGTTGCATGTGAAACTTGTCACTGGTGCGGTTGTGTAATGGGGTAGCCGAGTCTTTGAAGCTATATCATGTTGTACTCAATGTATTTAAATTATGAAATCTCGCTTCCTTAATATGGAAATGGAATATATTATGTGCTTAATATGAATGTCAATTAGATTAGTAAATGGATTATTAATAATAGGGCAATTAGCCCGCTAATTGGCCAATTAGCTTGCTAATTGGGTTTTCCTATGGCAAACGGTTAATGAGAAACCACCGTGGGCGATGACCTCAGGCAACGCACACAGTTTCTAGGAATAAACCGTGTTAGGTCAATGAACAATCACACATGACATTCTCTTCAAAACTGTTTGCGTTACGCCACCTTGCGCAAACATTTTCCTTGTAGTGACTGTGTGGGATGTATGTACGAACGGAAAAGTTTAGTGGTGACTGACTTTGTGGGATGTACTTACGACCGAAAATGATTTCGCCAGATAATTGTATTTTTTAGCACTCACTGCACGTATTTCAGATTTGAGTGCTCGCCGTCACCACGACCTCATTTTGTCGCTGCTGCAGGTGCCAGAGAGCATATCCCCAACGGTTATCGGGTCGTAGGGAAGGACCCCCTATCGCCCACACTCACTTGGCACCGTTCGAATGCCGTCACGGAAAGGGGTTAAAACCGTTTGTTTAGGACCGACGCTGCATCAAAGTTGATATATTATTTGTTGTGCATGATATGTGATGTTTTTTCGCATCATGCATCATCTTCATAACCTTGTGACGATTACATGTACCTAGGGTAGGGTTATAGGCCTGACCTAGACACCCTACCCAAGGACACTTGCCCTAGAGTCAAAGACATTCAAAGCACAAGAAGAGAAACCGACTGAATTGATCAAGGAGTGCAATTCACTCGACCTTCAACCTCACTCGGATACCCCAATTCCATTCGACCAAGATGAAGTCACTCGACGGTACAAGAAACCACTCGGAATGTAGAAGACCTAACGTCACTCAGGATGGCAACAGTCACGCATTCACTCTCACTAGTAGAAAAGGGGGCAATGGCCCAGGCAGGTTCAGCCCATTAGCCCCGGTTCTGCCACGAACCGGGACAAATGGAGGTATTTGTCACGGTTCGTGAGCCCAGGGGCCCGGCCGGGCCACGTGGGCCATTGGTCCCGGTTCGTCCAGACCTTTTGGTCCCGGGTTGAGGGACGAACCGGGACCAATGGGCTCGGCTCCTGCCCACCACTATTGGTCCCGGTTGGTGGCATGAACCGACCAAAGGCTTCCCTTTAGCCCCGGTTCATGCCACCAACCGGACCAATGGTGGTGTTTATATATACCCTCACACAAGAGCAGAGCACGTTGCTCGCTTTTTTCCGGCCGAGGGGAGAGGGCTTGGTGGTGCTCTAGCTCACCTCCTATGCACATAAGGTGTTCGATGGAATGCCCGGCCACACTACTTAAGGTTTCTCCTCTCCAAGCTCGACCGCCAAGCTCCATTTTCCTCAAGATTTATCTAGGTTTAGCGGTCCGTCACGCCTGGCCCCTGCCTTTCACCGCCGCCGATCACCCGCGCTGCTTCTCATCGCCGGCACCACCGTGGTGAGCCTCTTGTTCTTATCTTCTTTCTCGAAAGGAAAAACATTCTTACTTGTATGTTTAGATAGATACTTGTATTATTTTCTTACTTTTATTATTGCATCTTATATAGTGCGATGGTTTTGATATCCGCCTTGCCGCCCTCGTCCTGCCCTGTGATTCGATGTGGTATATATTATCTTTTCATAACTATTGGTTCATTTATTGTTTATGAAAATTATGCCGACCAACGTGACATAGATTTTATTTATCTAGGAGGTCATTGAACCGAAATTCCAACCGACCCTATTGTCGAGAGGTTAAATTTAGTTAAAGAAGAAAACAATTTCTTGAAGGAAAAAATAAAAAACTTGAGGAGGAGAAGATGATATTGGAGTTGCATGTTATGGATGTCGCCGATGATCACAAGATCAAGATGGATGCAATGCGCTTGAAGATGAGAAAGATTAGAAAATATGCCATTCATACCGAGGCTTGGTATCATTATGCCGTTGGATCAGTTGTTACCTTGGTTGCGATTATGATCGATTTGTTTTCGCATTGAAATGTTTTACATAGTTTCAATGTATGGTTTAATTAATTTAGATGCTCGCAGAGCTTTATGTTGTTAGATGAGAACTATGTATGTACTTTGGTTTTATGTGATGATGAACTTCTATTAATTTGGTCACTTAATTATCTATTCATGATGTTCTCAGAATGATTTTTGACACACTTAATTATATATAATGCACGCAGATGAATCGGCAATGGATGTACGGTGATGTATTACACCTCCGAGTACATTAAGGGCGTGCATGATTTTCTCAAGTAGCCGAGGCAAACAAGCATAATGGTTTTATGTGTTGTCCATGCCCTATATGTGGGAATATCAAGTCTTACTCGACCGGAAAATCCTTCACACCCACCGCTTTACAAGGGTTTCATGCCACACTATAATGTTTGGACGAGGCACCGGAGAAATAGGGGTTATGATGGAAGACGGCGAGGAAGAAGAGTACGATGACAACTATGTGCCCCCGAATACGGTGATGCTATCGAACATCAAGATGCACCAGACGATGTGCACGATGGTGCCAGAATCTGCTAAGCTTGAAGATCAAGAGGAACCAGACGATGTGCCCGATGATGATGATCTCCGCCGGTCATTGTCGATGCAAGGATGCAATGCGAAGTCAAAAGGAGAAGCTGAAGTTCGATCGCATGTTAGAGGATCACAAAAAGGGTTGTACCCCAATTGCGAAGATGGCAACACAAAGCTCTGCATCAGCATCGAATTGCTGCAAAGTGGAAGGCAGAGAATGTCAGGCCCGATAAAGGATTTGAGAAGTTATCGAAAATAATGAAGAAGAAGCTTCCAAAGGATAACGAATTGCCCGACAAAGACATACGCAGCAAAGAAGGTCAGATGCCCTCTAGGATTGGAGGTGGAGAAGATACATGCATGCCCTAATGATCGTGCATCCTCTACCGCGGTGCATACAAGGATCTGAACGCATGCCCGATATGCGGTGCATTGCGGTATAAGATCGCACGAGATGACCTCGGTGATGTTGACGGCGAGCCTCCCAGAAGAGGGTTCTGTGAAGGTGATGTGGTATGCTCCTATAATACCATGGTTGAAACGTCTGCTCGTAAACGGAGAGCATGCCAAGTTGATGCGATGGCACAAAGGAGGACCGTAAGAAAGACGGGAAGTTGAGAGCACCACGACGGGTCGCAGATGGAGAAAAATCGAGAGAAAGTACTGGGATGAGTTTGCAAAGGACCCAAGGAACGTATGGTTTGCTTTAAGCGCGGATGGGATTAATCCTTACGGGAGCAGAGCGCAATCACAAAGACTGCCCGTGACTCTATGTATGTATGACCTTCCTCCTTGGATGTTCATGAAGCGGAAGTTCATTATGATGCCAGTTCTCATCCAAGGCCCTAAGCAACCCCAGCAAGAACGACATTGATGTGTACCTAAGGCCATTAGTTGAAGAACTTTTACAGCCGTGGAATGGAAACGGTGTACCTACGTGGGATGAGCACAAAAAGGAGGAATTTGACCTAATGGCGTTGCTGTTCGTGACCATCAACGATTGGCCCGCCTCAAGAACCTTCGTGATAGACAAACAAGGGATACCACGCATGCACGCATCGCTTACTTGACATCGATAGTATATACCGAAGCTGCAGAAGAATGTGTACCGCCATCGCCGATTTCTTCCGACCAACCATCAATGTAGAAAGAAAGGGAAGCATTTCAAAGGCGAGGCAGATCACCGGAAGAAGCCCGCCATGCGCATCGATGATCACGCATTTGCTATGGTCAATGATTTACACGTAATCTTTGGAAAGGGTCCGGCGGACTAGCTGTTCCGAATGACGCTGAGAATCACACGCCCATGTGGAAGAAGAAATCTATATTTTGGGACCTACCCTACTGAAAAGACCTAGAGGTCCGCTCTTCGATCGACGTGATGCACGTGACGAAGAACCTTTGCGTGAACCTGCTAGGCTTCTTGGGCGTGTATGGGAAGACAAAAGATACACCTGAGGCACGAGAGGACCCGCAACGCTGTAACGAAAAAGAGGGCATGCCTCCGGCAAGATGAAGGTCCCGCCACCACGCCTACGAAAGAAGAGAAAGAAATCTTCTTTCAATGCCTGCTCAAAGATGAAGGTCCCGACCGGATTCTCTTCAATATAAAGGAATAATAAATATGCCGTAGAAAAAATTCCGTAACCTAAAGTCTCATGATCGCCACGTGATTATGACGCAATCGCTTCCTGTTGCATTGAGGGGCTTCACCGAAAACGTCCGATTAGCCATTGTGAAGCTATGTGCATTCCTCAATGCAATATCTCGTAAGGTGATCGATCCGTAAATCGTACCAACGCTAAGGAGTGATGTGGCGCAATGTCTTGTCGGGCTGAGCTGGTGTTCCCACCATCCTTCTTCAATATCATGACGCACGCCCTAGTTCATCTAGTCGACGAGATTGTCATTCTGGGGCCCGTATTTCTACACAATATGTACCCCTTTGAGAGGTTCATGGGAGTCCTAAAGAAATATGTTCAGAATCACTGCTTAGGCCAGAAGGAAGCATCTCCATGGGCCATCAAACGTAGGATGTCATCGGGTTTTGTGTTGACTTCATTCCTGCCTTAAGAAGATAGGTCTCCCTAAATCACGGTATGAGGGGAGACTGACCGAAAAGGCACGCTTGGAAGGGACTCAATAATATGCAGGGACGGATATTCTTAGTCTCAAGCACACTACACAGCTTCTACGTAACTCTACCTTGGTGACCCCGTATGTCGATGAACACAAGAATGCCTCAAGGCTCCAAACACTGAGCAAAGGCGACGATCGGATTACATGTGAACACATCAGACTTTCACCAGCTTGGTTGGAAACACGCCTCGAGAGGTGACAACATTGTTTGTGATGAGCTGTACTTGTTGTCCAGGGACCATCTTCGATCGTAATGATTTGGAAAGGATACGAGATAAATGGGAATACATTTTACACGATCGACCAAGATGAAAAGAGCACCAACTAAAACAGCGGTGTCCGCTGATGCAAAGAACCGATTGTGGAAAGGACACATATTATGGTTACATAGTAGACATATGGGAACTTGACTACGGAGTAGATTTTAAGGTCCCTTTCTTTAAGTGCAAGTGGGTCAACTGTCAGAGGCGGAGGCAGATAGACCCACAAAGACGGAATGACAACAAAGGATCTGAAAAATCTTGGGTACACCGACGAACCGCTCGTCCTAGCCAATGATGTGGCACAGCTTATCTATGTGAAGGGATGTCTACTGCATCGAGGTAAAGAAAAGATAAGGAAGCGAATACATCATACGATGAGCCAAAGCGCCACATAGTTCTTTCTGTGAAAAAAGGGACATCCCGGGAGTGGAGGGCAAGATGTACATGTCTCAAGAGTATGAAAAGTTTCATGAAATTCCCCTTCAAAGTCAAGGCTGACCCAAGCATCCCGATAAACGATGAAGATTATCCATGGTTACTACAAGAATAAGCAAACGGCACAAGTGAAGAAAAAGTGAAGACTTTCTCCCGCAACTATTATGATGATACCATGCCAACTTTGTAATGTATGAGTATGATACCATTGTCCGCTTTGTACATGCACATGCTATGCCAACTTTTTCGTAGTTCATTTGAAAACTATGAATTTGAAAACCTCGCCAACCAAGGGCGCCACACCGTTTATAAGCCCGTCCCTCTAAGCCTTGTTGAGATCACAAACTTGTGATTCACACAAATTTCAAAGAATTCAAATTTTATAAAACTAATGGCACAAACAGAAAGTTTATAATTGTTCTAAAACAAATGGCACTAACAGAAAGTTTATAATTTTGTCAACCTAAAAGCAAAAATAATTAAAAATAAAGCAAAAAACCAAAAGAAAATAAATAATGCAGAAAACAAAACAAAAAAACTTGAAAAAATAAAAATAGCAATAATAAGTATTTTGTTGTAAGTAGAAACAAAATAAAATAAATAAAGCAACAAAGAAAACAAAAAAAGTGTTTTCGAATTTTAAAACTAATGGCACTAATGTAAAGTTTATATTTTTCTAAAACTAAAAGCACTAACAGAAAGTTTATAATTTTGTCAATTTAAAAGCAAAAAGAATTAAAAATAAAGCAAAACCAAAAGAAAATAAATAATGCAGAAAACAAAACAAAAAACTTGAAAAAATAAAAATAGCAACAATAAGTATTTTGTTGTAAGTAGAAACAAAATAAAATAAATAAAGCAACAAAGAAAACAAAAAAGTGTTTTCAAATTTTAAAACTAATGGCACTAATGTAAAAGTTTATATTTTTCTAAAACTAAAAGCAAAAGAAATAAAATATAAAGCAAAAAAAGTGCCACCTATTGGGCCCCACTATCCGAATACGACTAGAAACCCCACGGGCGTGATTCAGCCCGCGGAAGGCCCAAGAAGCCCACAGCACAGATGGCGAGTTAGGCCCGAAGCCTCGCTTTTAGAGAGGAGCTCGAGAGGAAGCCGCACCGCACCTTATAAACAGGTGCGGCCCCTCTCAACTAGCGAGGTGGGACTAAACTTTGGGCGCTGAGGCGGCACAAGGCCTTTGGTCCCGGTTGGTGGCTACCAACGGGACCAAAGGCCGCCGAAACCAGCCTTTGGTCCCGTTGGTGGCACCAACGGGACTAGTAGGCATTAGTCCCGTTGGTTTCACGAACCGGGACCAATGTTTTGCTATATATACAACACTTGGCAAAAATTCATTCAGTTCCTCATCTCGCCGCAGACGCCGCCGCTTCGACGCTCGCTTCCTCGTTGTTGCCGCCACAGCACGTTGCCGCTGGCTTCGTCGCCGCGCCCGCGCCGCCCATCGCCGCCAAGGCCGCTGCCGTTCTATGCCCCGAGCCCGCCGTCTGCCGCTTCGCTTGCCGCCGCCGCCGGCCGCTTCGACGCCGCCGCTTCGCTTAACGCTGTTGTCACCTCGCGCGTTGCCGCGTCGCTGCCGTGCGTCGGCCGCCCCACGCGCTTCGCCCCACTGCCACCGCTGCCGCTGCCACGCCACGCCCGCCGGCTCACAGGTCGCCGCCGACGCCGCCGCCCGTCGCCCTCGCCGGCCGCCCCCAGAGCCGCCGCCATCGAGGCTCTGTTCATAGCATTTTATATATATGTTTTTTCATATATGTATTAATTTTTTGTTTATAGCTATATGATGAATGGATGTGGCTATATATGTATGTATGAATATAATGTTCATAGCATTTTTTGTTTATATATGTTTTTTCATATATGTATTAATTTTTATTTAGGTTGTTAGTAGATATCGATTTTAGGTTAGTGCATTTTAATTAGGTTAGTGTAGAGTAAAAAGTAAAATAAGGAAAAGGAAGAAAAGAGGAAGAAGGAAGAAGGAAGAAGAAGAAGAAAAAGAATGAGAGGAAAAGGAAAATAAGAAGAGGAAGAAAGGAGAAGAAGAGGAGAGGAAGAAGATGAGAAATAAATAAGAAGAGGAAAAAGAAGAAAAGAAGAGGAGAAGAAGAAGAATAGAGGAGAAGAAGAAAAATAGAAAAAAATTCTATTTTCTTCTTCTTTCTCTCCTCTTTTTTCTTCTTTTTTCTTCTTCTTCTTCCTTCTTCCTTCTTCCTCTTTCTTCCTTTTCCCGATTTCCCTTTCTCGAGGATAAGAAGAAAAGACGAGGAGAAGAAGAAAGAAAGGAATAGAGGAGAAAGAAGAAACTTCAACACGAGGGGGGGGGTACCGATACCCCCTCCCCGATAACATTATTTTCCCATGTATATGTATGTCGCGTCGTTGTCGATATAACGAGGGTGTCGAGGGTCGGGAACTAGGGTAGAGGGTCGAGGTTAGATTAAGGGTCAAGGGTCGAGGGCTGTGGTCGAGGGTCTCGAGGGATCGAGGTCGAGGGTTCCAGTGGTCGCCGAGGGTTCGAGGGTCGAGAGGTTTCAGAGTGTCAAAGTATTGAAGAAATCCATGGCTTCATCATTAGTCGGAAGTAACCAGGGCATGATGGTGCGAGTCCTCCAAAGTTGATTCGAATGAGTCTCGAGATAGGATAATTTGCCTTTTTGTATGAATTTCAGCAAAGGCCTTCCAAATAAAGATATTCGGAAGGTTTTTGCTGAACTTTGTACCAAAAAGCGAATTATCCTATCTGGGACTCTGTTCCAAAATAACTTTGGAGAGCTTCGCACTATCATGCACCTCACATTTCTACTTAATGATGAAGACATGGTTTTGTTGAATGCTTTGACACTAGGGCAACCTCCCGACCTCGGCGATCCTCGATTTCTTTGACCTCGATCACTGCGATCCTCGACCTCTTGACCTCGACTGCTACGATCCACGACCCCTTGACAAAATAAAGAGGAGAAGAAGAAAGGAATAGTGGAGAAGAAGAGAAAATAGAACGGAATAGTGGAGAAGAAGAGAAAATAGAATATTCTATTTTCTCTTCTTCTCCACTATTCCTTTCTTCTTCTTCTCTTTTTTCTTCTTTTTTTTTCTTCGATCTTCTCCTCTAGCTATTCCTTTCTTATTCTCCTCTTTCTTCTTCTTCTTCTTCTTCTTAATTTTTATCAGGAACGAGGGTGTCGAGGATCGTCGAGGGGTCAAGGGTCGGGAACTAGGGTAGAGGGTCGAGGGTCGTTAAGGGGTCAAGGGTCGAGGGTTTCAGGGTCGAGGGTTCGAGGGTTCTATAGGGTCGAGGGTTCCAGGTCGCCTAGCGCCGAGGTTCTAGGGTCGCCGAGGGTTCGAGGCCGAGAGAGGTTTCAGAGTGTCAAAGTATTGAAGAAATCCATGGTTTCATCATTAGCCGGAGTAACCAGGCATGATGGTGGTCCTCCAAAGTTGATTTCGAATGGAGTCCGGATAGGATAATTTGCCTTTTGTACTAATTTCAGCAAAGGCCTTCCAAATAAAGATATTCGGAAGGTTCTTGCTGAACTTTGTACCAAAAAGCGAATTATCCTATCTCGGGACTCTGCTCCAAAATAACTTTGGAGAGCTTCAGCATCATCATGCACCTACATTTTCACTAATGATGAAGACATGGTTTTGTTGAATCCTTTGACACTAGGCAACCTCCCGACGCCTCTAAGTGATCCCTCGACCCTCGACCTCGACCGCTGGCGATCCTCGACCCCTTGACCCTCGACTCGATCCTCGATCCTTCGATAAAGAGAGAAGAAGAAGAATAGGAGATTAAGAGAAAATAGAATATTCTATTTTCTCTTCTTTCTCCACTATTCCTTTCTTCTTCTCCTCTTTTTTTCTTCTCGATCTTCTCCTCTAGCTATTCCTTTCTTCTTCTCCTCTTTTTTCTTCTTCTTCTTCTTCTTAATTTTTATCGGGAATGAGGGTGTCGAGGATTGCTGAGGGGTCGAGGGTCGGGAACTAGGGTAGAGGATCGAGGGTCGTTAAGGGGTCAAGGGTCGAGGGTTTCAGGGTTGAGGGTTCGAGGGTTCTATAGGGTCGAGGGTTCCAGGGTCGTCTAGGGGTCGAGGGTTCCAGGGTCGTTGAGGGTTCGAGGGGTCGAGAGAGGTTTAAATGAGTGTCAAAGTATTGAAGAAATTCATGGTTTCATCATTAGCCTGAAGTAACGGGGCATGATGGTGCGAAGTCCTCCAAAGTTATTTCGAATGGAGTTCCTGATAGGATAATTTGCCTTTTTGTATGAATTTCAGCAAAGGCCTTCCAAATAAAGATATTCGGAAGGTTTTTGCTGAACTTTGTACCAAAAAGCGAATTATCCTATCTGGGACTCTGTTCCAAAATAACTTTGGAGAGCTTCGTACCATCATGCACCACATTTCTACTAATGATGAAGACATGGTTTTGTTGAATGCTTTGACACTAGGCAACCTCCCGACCCTCGGCGATCCTCGACCCTTGACCTCGACCATGCCGATCCTTTCGACCTTGACCTCGACCCCTCGGCGATCCTCGACCCCTTGATAAAATAAAGAGGAGAAGAAGAAAGGAATAGTGGAGAAGAAGAGAAAATAGAAAGGAATAGTGGAGAAGAAGAGAAAATAGAATATTCTATTTTCTCTTCTTCTCCACTATTCCTTTCTTCTTCTTCTCTTTTTTCTTCTTTTTTTTTCTTCGATCTTCTCCTCTAGCTATTCCTTTCTTCTTCTTCTTCTTCTTCTTAATTTTTATCAGGAACGAGGGTGTCGAGGATCGCTGAGGGGTCGAGGGTCGGGAACTAGGGTAGAGGGTCGAGGGTCGTTAAGGGGTCAAGGGTTGAGGGTTTCAGGGTCGAGGGTTCGAGGGTTCTATAGGGTCGAGGGTTCCAGGGTCGTCTAGCGGTCGAGGGTTCTAGGGTCGTCGAGGGTTGGAGGGGTCGAGAGAGGTTTCGTAGTGTCAAAGTATTGAAGAAATCCATGGCTTCATCATTAGTCGGTGGCAGGCATGATGGTATGAAGTCCTCCAAAGTTGATTCAGAATGGAGTCCCGATAGGATAATTTGCCTTTTGTACTAATTTCAGCAAAGGCCTTCCAAATAAAGATATTCGAAGGTTCTTGCTGAACTTTGTACCAAAAAGCGAATTATCCTATCTCGACTCTCGTTCCAAAATAACTTTGAGAGCTTCACCATCATGCACCAAGTATTTTCGCCTAATGATGAAGACATGGTTTTGTTGAATCCTTTGACACTAGGCAACCTCCCGACGCCTGTGATCCTCGACCCCTTGACCTCGACCGGCTGGCGATCCTCGACCCCTTGACCCTCGACCTCTGGCGATCCTCGATTCTTGATAAAAGAGGAGAAGAAGAAAGGAATAGTGGAGATTAAGAGAAAATAGAATATTCTATTTTCTCTTCTTCTCCACTATTCCTTTCTTCTTCTCCTCTTTTTTTTCTTCGATCTTCTCCTCTAGCTATTCCTTTCTTCTTCTCCTCTTTTTTCTTCTTCTTCTTCTTCTTAATTTTTATCGGGAATGAGGGTGTCGAGGATTGCTGAGGGGTCGAGGGTCGGGAACTAGGGTAGAGGATCGAGGGTCGTTAAGGGGTCAAGGGCTCGAGGGTTTCTGTGGCCGAGGGTTCGAGGGTTCTATAGGGTCCAGGGTTCCGTGGTCGCCTAGGGTCGAGGGTTCCGTGGTCGTCGAGGGTTCGAGGGGTCGAGAGAGGTTTCAGAGTGTCAAAGTATTGAAGAAATCCATGGCTTCATCATTAGCCTGGTAGTAACGAGGGCATGATGGTGAAGTCCTCCAAAGTTATTACGGAATGGAGTTCCTGATAGGATAATTTGCCTTTTGTACTAATTTCAGCAAAGGCCTTCCAAATAAAGATATTCTAAGGTTCTTGCTGAACTTTGTACCAAAAAGCTAATTATCCTATCTCGGGACTCCGCTCCAAAATAACTTTGGAGAGCTTCGCATCATCATGCACCTATTACTTTCGCCTAATGATGAAGACATGGTTTTGTTGAATCCTTTGATACTAGGCAACCTCCCGACCCTCGGGATCCTCGACCGACACGGTGGGGGTCGATATTACCCCTCCTTGAAGCGCTCTCGAGGAAACCCCTAACCCTTGAAGCGCTTGTCGAGGCCAATTCGAAACCCTAGAGAAGCAAATACGAGGCCACTAATTAATATGATTCCTTATTGTGATTAGCTAGCTAGTTCTATGTCTGCCACTAATATATCCATATCTGTCATGTTTGAATAATAATTTCCATGTTGTAAATATTTGTAGAAACTATGGACACCCCGGCCCAAGACGAAGCACAAGAAGCGTTGTTGAGGGACATAATCGCAGAAGGAAGTGATGCTGTCTGCTCGTTGATGTTTCTCAACGACAATGATGGTCTGGAAGGAGAAGGTGAAGAAGCAGCTGGCTATGATTTACATGGCTCCAAGGACCCAATGCCGGTGCAAGAAGGAGAGGGTGAAGAAGTAGACCGTGAGGACGGTTCGGTGATCACCGAACCGAGTCCGGCCCGGTATATATATTAGTTAAGCCTGTGCTGACTAGGGTTTTGATGCATTCATTCTTTTGGTATGTACACATATTAATTAACTCTCATCTTTGTTCTTTTTTCTAGCCCTCCGGATCGAGCACAACTTAGGTAAAGAGACGAGGCCCGAAGAAAAAGTTGAGCTCGGATGACAGGTTTGAGATCATAGAACTCGCGCGCGACGGCCAACCGATTGAACCCCTCCGGACAAAGACGGCATGTGTTGCTCGGTCTTGGGTTCTCGTTAGGGACAAGATCCCGATCAGCATCCACCAATGGTATAAGCCTAAGAACGAAGACCACGAGGTGTCTTATGTCAATGATATGCGTAAAATGATCTTTGGACCGAGCTGAAGTCAAATTTCACCCTACCGCCAGAGGATGATCCGGAGAAGCCAGTTATAGAGCCATTGATCAAGTCTTTTGCTCTTAAGAAGATGGCAGACCTATTCAGGAATTGGAAGGAAGACCTGAATAGGTATGTCGATAAAAATGAGACACCAGAATTCAAGGGCAAATATGACAAGATCGTAGATGATCGCCCGCATTTGTGGCCCACAAGACATCGGAAAAGAGTAAAAAGATGTCGGCGACAAACAAGCAAAATGTCACAAGGAGAAGCTTCACCATCGCATGTGGTCGTGGTTACCTCGTAGCCCGCCTAAAATGGGCCAAGGCTGAGAATGATCTCGCTTGATAAAGGGATCGAACCGTAGACAATGAACCGCTGCACCATTGCCGGACTTGGTTCTTCGGGCTGCTGAACCTTGGACCCGTAATGTGGAAGTGCATTTGGACGGATTTAACAATTGGAAATACCAACAAGTGGCTTCGGCACTATATCGATGCGTGCAGCAAGGGACGTTCGCTCCAGCATGTGGAGAAGGATGAGCACACAATGGCCCTCGAATCCCGAGCACCGGACGGACACGAGGCACGCCAGTTCGCTTCGTGGAAGGCTGGATTTACGGACGCAGGGGTTACAAAACCTAGGAGAGGAGGAAGAAACCGGAGCAGAGCCAACCGCAGCGCCGCATTTAAAGGGTAATGGGGCTAGAGGAACGAGAAGCGGTCGCAGCAAACGACCCGCCAAGCTTCCCCAAAGCTACTCCCGCCATCTCGCCGAGAAGCAACGTGGCTTCCACCGAGCCGCTTCACCAAGCATGCCTTGACGGCTCCTCGCCAGCTATCCCCGGATGCTATCTCGAGTCTCAAAATTTCCACCTTATGGCGGAATGGAGCAATTTGAAGGTCAAGGCGGTCGTTGGCTCTGTTTATCCTACTAAACCGACTCAACTTTTCACCGCCGCCGATTCCGTAAGGATATGCTAAGGTGATGGTGGATGCAACAACGGAGGGATTTGAGGACCTCCGGCTTGACCACCCTACCGCTGAAGGGGAGTATCGGCTGGGTTCTCGCTCAAGACTCCATGCCTATGGCGGAAGGATCTCATCAACCTTCCGAACTTGACGCCTCGCCTCCTCCTCCTCCTCCTCCCATGAGTCGTGGCACTCCGCCTCCACCGCCTCCTCCTCCGGCGAGTGACGGTCAGTGCACTCGGCCTCCTTCTCCGGCGCGTGTCGGCACTCCGCCTCCTTCTCTGCCTGCGCCGACGCGCCCGAGCAGCCAGCCTCCTTCTCCTCCGCCTCGTAAGCAAGGAAAGAAGACATCCGCCTGGCTCCCGCTTCTACCGGGCGCTTAGCAAGACAGCCAAAGGCGGAGGAGATACAGATCCGGTCCTTCTCTCAAGACTCCGGAGAAGTTACCGTATGAGAGGTCCGAGAAGGAAAACGTGAAGATCAAGGCAGATCAAGTGGATGACTGGTTTCAAGGGTTGAAAGCAAAGAGACATCCACCTCCGGAGGAGAAGGTAGATCCGGTGAAAGTGAAGTGCACTCTGGCTGCCCTGACAAGACCACCCAAGTCTCCGCCAAAAGGCAACTATGAGCGCATTATTGGAAAGGCATTTGCCGACGCGGAGAGGTCGGGAAGTACTAAAAGTGATCAAAGGATGAAAGAACGACGAGCTGGGACACACATTGCCCAGCTCGGCGAACAAGCCGGGCAATCGTGCCCCCCTCAAGGTGCTCGCTAGCGACATCGCCGATCCGAGGATGGTGCCCGGTTATGGCAATCCCGCAGATTACACCGCCCGACGATGTACATTATGATTTCTTGGAGGTGCAGATACAAAGATACGATTACGGGAAGCCTCTCGTCAAAGATGAAAGTTCTCTATCAACGATGATGCTAAGATTGCATGATTGATACATGAAAACCCTGCGTAGAGTCCGAGGGGAGGAGTACTTTGTATGTGAGAGTTAAAGGAGCATGAACTCCTTGGAATTGAACTGTTGCCTATTCCATTTGAGGAGTTCTATCAGTTTTTCAATCAATTGGCCCTCGATAAAGCAACGGTCACCTGCTACTGTCTGTAAGTAGTACTACTTCTATCATTAAGTCTCTCTATATAACTCAGCTCTTTCATTGCATGTATTTATAATTATCCTCACTATATTATGCAGATTGAAGATCGCCGAATTGAAGAAAAGACAAGAGGGTGATATTGGGTTCATTAACACATATCTCATAGATAAAACTGAGGTTGAATTTCATAAAGAAAATACCGAGGCCAACTTGCTACAATCGTTGGTAATAAATGAACACAAAGATATAATACTCTTTCCTTACAACTTCAAGTGAGTGTTACAGACTTGTGGCATATTCGGTTTCCCTTATTAGTCCAAAGTTATAGTAATGTAATATTGATGAGTTATACGTGTGCGCAGCTACCACTATATTCTCCTAGAGATTAAGCTTGAGAAGGGAGTAGTAATCGCCTTTAGATCCCAAGGAGTATGCGGACATGACCGAAATGCTCGAGAAGTAAGTTAAATCGATCATTATCCACCATATCAAGAACTTTGTTCATTTCTGATATCAAGTAATTGTTTTCTTTGTATGGCGGGGCTTGGAGAAAATTCACCAAAAAGCTCCGGACTGCCAAGAAGCTGCAATTTAGACACCCAAAAGTAAGTACTATATAGTAGCATATTCCACGCATCTCCTAGTGATTCAAGCGCTAGTTTCATCAATACCATTTAGCATGCTTGCTAATTATCAGTTTGATTGACCTCTATTTCTTGTAAAGTGGTTGTGGCAGGAACAAGGGAATGATTTACGTGGATACTACATTTATAGTCCATCCGCCACACGACACTGTGAGCGGGGCTACTCCGAAACAAACAATATGAAGTGCGTAAATAACAATATTCACAATTTTATTTTATTTCCATCATTTGTGTTGAGTTTCATTCATTCATATATATATATATATATATATGTATTGACACCCTTCTTAAAATTAGATGTTTCAGATGCGGGATGAACTCCTAGCACCGAGATCGCTTCGCGCGAAAGCAATTCAAGAGGAATTGGCGGCATTCTTTCTTGACCACTTGATCGCTGAAGACGGAGAATACTATGTGGATCACGCGCCCGTATGTTAGGAGATTATATTTGTAAAAGATAATTATTGTATATATGTAGCCGGTAGTGTCGGATAGATATACGAGAACTTGTTGTTCGACCAATCTCTCGGAGAAGGAGAGGTGGTCGATATCACTTCTCTCTGTATGCATATATGTTCATGACGATCTAGCTAGCGTGTCTAGCTAGTCCTCTCTATACGTATGTATAGTACGTAGCGTCGACCAAGCACGGACAAAAGAGAGGACACTTCTCTCTATTAATTAGCTAGCTAACACAATATATGAAACACCTAAATTAACCCCCTAAACCCCCAACCCCCTCCCTTTAAAAACAAAAACCCCAGCCACGTAAATGTCAGACGCGTGGATACCTATTGGTCCCGGTTGGTGCCACCAACCGGGACCAAAGGCCCTCCCGCTCGGGCTCGTGGACAGGCCACATGGAGGGTTTGATCTGTCCCGAGTTCTGGATTGAACCGACTAAAAAGGTCGAGGCATTAGTCACAGGCCCTTTAGTCCCGGTTCATGAACCGGGACTAAAGGCCCTCACCAACCGGGTCTATAGGCCCTTTTTCTACTAGTGTCTGTAGTCTTAAAGATCAGTTATACCTCTTTATTATTGGCGTTACCAGCAACGCCCTGCCTTAATGTACATTGAACCCTTTGTAACAAGGGCTGGCTGGGGTCCTGGCGCACTCTATATAAGCCACCCCCTCCACTGGTAGAAGGGTTCGCACCCCCTGTAAGTTTCACGCATAATCCAGTCGACCAAGCCTCCGGGCACCGAGACGTAGGGTTGTTACTTCCTCCGAGAAGGGCCTGAACTCGTAAACCTTGCATGCACAATCTCACCGTAGCTAGGATCTTGCCTCCTCCTACGTACCCCCTATTCTACTGCCAGACTTACTCCCACGACAGTTGGCGCCCACCGTGGGGCAGGTGTCTTAGCGACTTCCGGTGAGGTTGCAATTTTTCCGATCTCCATCATCATGGTTTCTCGCAGTGGTTTGGCTGAGGGCCGTGAGATCCGTCTCGGTGCGCTCGTTTTCATCGCCGATGACTCCGCCTGGCTCCAGGAGGCCCCCCTCGACGTCGAGATGCTGCCCATCCGCGGGGCGACACACTTTCAGGCATGTGTCCACGACATCCTTCTGCGGTAGCCGTCGACCCAGTATCGGTCGGCTCCCACAGCATCTTCGCTCCCCGCCGCTCGCCGTCGCAAGCGATCTGGTCGATCGCGGCTTCAGCGGTGGGCAAAGCATGTGGTGGCCCGTCAGTCGGCCACCCCTCAAGTCGCGACAATCGAGCCCGACGAATCTCTCTACGGACTATTCGATTGGTTCCGCGGAGACTCTGTCCGAGTGCGACAACAGTGACCCTGCGGCAGAAGTACTGATGGTCGACACGCCGCGCAGCCCTCCTGGTCTCCGTCATGGTGGCGGCGGCGATGGCGATAGCGGCTCGTCGCATGGTCATGAGGAATATCGTCCCGAAGCCCTCACGTCGCAGCAGAGGGATGAGTTGCACCATCGCAACGTGGAAGCGCTCCACACTCCCATCATTGGAGAGACCTCCGAGACTCGGGCCTTGGAGGCTGCGCGCCTGGCCACTCTGGTTGAGCGCGCGCATCTGGATAACTTTCAACATTCACTCGACGAGCGCGCTCGACGATAGGTCCCCGAATCCAGTCAACGGCATCGACAGTTGTTCCTGCCTAAACCTCAGGTATACCGCACTCTGATCCAGAATCTTACAGCTGTAGCCCGTATAGCAAAGTCAATTCAGCCATCCCAATCAGAGGCTGGAAGAGGTTTGATGCAGATCTGAGAGCTGCTCTGGGCAGCAGGTGAGCAGAACACAATCATTTCGGCCACGAATAGGATCCACACAAGAGGTCCGTGAGGCGAACCGCAGTCTAAGCCTGCTCACAGCCCAAGATCGCCTCTGCGGCATGAGGGCCTTGGGCACCGCCAGGAGCAGTACCTGGGTCAGAACCATGAGCAGTATGATCATCGACTCGGTCGTGATGATCGTCGTCGAGTGCCCACGCCCCTCCGAGGGATGGATAGTACGTGCCCCAGCAGTATGATGACAGGCGCCCGTATGGCGATGAGCGAAGGGTCCCAGTCGATCCAAGAGAGCCCGGGTTTGATGCAAGGTCAATTCTTGTACAAGGTCTGGTCCACAGAAACCGAGCACACAGAGAAGGACTCGACAGAGATCGGCCGACTGGTAGCAGAGTTCATGTCTCGGGGCCTGAGTGTTTTAGCAGAGCCATCAGAGCTGCTGAGATCCCACCCAACTTCAGGTTGGCAACGGGAGTGAGCAAGTTCATCGGGGAGTAGAAGCCTAACACTTGGCTAGAGGATTACTGAGTGGCTGTGCAGATTGGCGGTGGCAATGATGATGTGGCCATGAAGCACCTCCCCCTGATGCTAGAGGGTTTGGCCAGAGCTTGGCTGAATCAGTTGGCTCCTGGAAGTATTTTCAGTTGGGAAGAATTAGCCCGAGTGTTTGTCAGGACATTTGAAGGCACTTGCAAACGGCCTGCAGGGCTGACTGAATTGCATCATTGTGTGCAGAAACTGAATGAAACTTTGAGGGATTACATCTAGAGGTGGACCACTCTGCATCATACAATGGAAAATGTGTCACAACACCAAGCTGCTTATGCGCCTTCAAGGAGGGTGTTCGCAGATGTAGAGCTTAACCTGAAATTCGGTCTGACAGGAGATATGACTCTGGCCCGAATGATGGAAATAGCCACTCGGTACGCTAACGGCGAAGAAGAAGACCCACTCCACAGTGGCAAGAACAAACCAGTCGCCCGGGACACTGGAGGAGGGAATTCCAGTCGGAAGCAGAAGCGCAAAGACGAACCCGCAGGTCCTGGTGAGGCCGCAGTTGTGACCCAAGGAAAATTCAAAGGAAAGACTAAGGGGCCATGGATCCCCAAGATGGTGAAAGATCAAGTGAAAAATGATGTGCTAGATTTGTCGTGTCATATATACACCAAGAAGGATGAAGAGGGAAACCTGATTTATCCCAAGCATACTACTTGATAGTGTCGGCTCCTAATTCAGAGCTTCTAAGAGGGTCAGCCCAGTGAGAAAGAAAAGGAATCTGATAAGGATAAGGACAAAGAGGAGGATGATGGTTACCCCAATGTCAATGCCACTTTAGTGATTTTTGCTGACATCAAGAGCAAAAGTCGACTGAAAGTTATCAACAGAGAGGTGAACATGGTTGCTCCGGCAACAACAACATATCTAAAGTGGTCAAAAACTCCCATTTCCATTCGACCAGTCCGATCACCCAGCGCACGTTGCTACCCCCAGGTGGCAAGCGTTGGTGGTCGACCAAGTCGTTGGGGGCACCCGACTGACCAAAGTCCTGATGGATGGTGGCAGTGGCTTGAACATTTTGTATGCTGAGACCCTCCGAGGGATGGGCATTCCGATGTCCAAGCTTAGTGAGAGCAACGTGCGGTTCCACGTAGTCATTCGGGGAAGAAGTCCGATTCACTCGGCCAGATTACTCTTGATGTGGTTTTCGGTGATTCCAAGAATTACCGCAAGGAAAAGTTGACATTTGAGGTCGTGGACTTTCGCAGTGCCTACCATGCTATTCTGGGCAGGCCTGCATATGCTCGTTTCATGGCTCGACCATGTTACGTGTACCTCAAATTGACGATGCTTGGTCCCAGAGGTGTGATTGCAGTCATTGGAAATCGGCCGAGAGCTGAAGAGTGCCTCCAGAAGGGCTCAATGATTGCCGATGAACAGATGGCAGCAGTAGAGATGCAAGAGTACTAGAAGAATGCAGATCCGAGTGATTTATTGCGTGCTAAGAAGCCTACTTGAGAGTCCGCATTTCAGTCATCCAAAAAAAAAAAACAAGTTCACATTCACCCGACCGACCCCAATGCTGCTCCGACTCATATCTCAACAACACTCGACAGCAAATAGGAAGAAGCACTCATCCAGTTCCTCCATGGGAACAGGGACATCTTCGCATGGAAACCGTCTGACATGCCAGGTGTACCCAGGGAATTGGCTGAGCACCGTTTGCGAGTCGACCCGAAAGCAAAACCTGTGAAAGAGCATCTCCGTCGGTCTACCATGGAGAAGAGGAAGGCAATTGGCGAAGAGGTGGCTCGGCTTCTGGCAACTGAGTTCATTCGCGAGATATACCACTCTAAGTGGCTCGCCAATGTTGTCATGGTTCCCAAGAAGGATGGTTCACTTCGTATGTGCATCGACTTCAAGCATATCAATCGAGCCTGCACGAATGATCATTTCCCTTTACCCCGCATTGACCAAATTGTTGACTCGACTGCGGTATGTGAGCGTTTGTCCTTTTTAGACGCATATTCCGGGTACCATCAAATCCGACTGTATGGACCTGAGGAAATAAAAATAGCTTTCATCACCCCAATCGGGTGCTTTTGCTATGTTACCATGCCTTTTGGTCTCAAGAATGCCGGTGCCACATTCATGCGCATGATTCGTAAGTGCCCGCCACCAAATCACCGGAATGTGGAAGCATACATGGATGACATCGTGGTCAAGTCACGTAAAGGTTCTGACCTACTGACTGACCTCACTGAAACCTTTGCCAACTTGAGAAGATATGATATCAAGCTTAACCCACAAATGCACACTGGAGTCCTGTGTGGAAAGTTACTCGGTTTCCTCGTTTCTGAACAAGGGATCGATGCAAACCCAGAGAAGGTTGGTGCAATCCTCCGAATGAAATGCCCCGTGCATGTGCATGACGTTCAGAAGCTTACTGGTTGTTTGGCCACTTTGAGTCAATTCATTTCTCGTCTCGGTAAAAAGGCATTACCTCTTTACCGAGTGATGAAGAAGTCTGACAAGTTCGAGTGGACTCTCAAGTCAAGCTGCGTTTGTAGAGCTCAAAGCCCTGCTTTTCCACCCACCGGTGCTTGCTGCCCTACCAACAAAGAGCCTCTACTATCAGATATAGCAACCATCGGACAGGTTGTCGCGACAGTGCTCCACGGTCGAGCGGGAAGAAGAAGGCAAAGCCTACAAAGTTCAACGCCCAAAGGTATTATATTTCAAGTATTGACTCCGCCCAAGCGTAGATATCCGCATTATCGTAAGCTTGTTTATGGAATTTACTTGACCACGAAGAAAGTTGCACACTACTTCTCAGACAACTCGGTTTCAGTCGCCAGCGACACTCCATTATTAGAAATTCTAAACAATAGGGATGCAACTAGTCGAGTGGCAAAGTGGGCGATTGAACTCCTTCCGTTGGATATCAAGTTTGGGGCAAAGAAAGCAATCAAGTCCCAAGAAATAGCAGATTTCCTCGCCGAGTGGATTGAACAGTAGCAACCGACTCAGATTCACTCGAAACATTGGACTATGTTCTTTGATGGATCCAAGATGATGAATGGTTCTGGTGCTGGGGTAGTCCTGGTATCCCCAAGAGGCGACAAACTCAGTTATATTCTCCAGATTGACTTTGATTCTTTCAATAACGAAGCTGAGTATGAGGCACTTATGTATGGGTTGCGTATGGCCATTTCACTCGGCGTCCGACGCCTGATGGTGTACGGCGACTCAGATTTAGTGGTCAATCAAGTGATGAAGGAGTGGAATATCACGAGCCCAGCTATGAATGGTTATTGCAATGCAGTAAGAAAGTTGGAAAAGAAGTTTGAGGCGTTAGAGCTCCACCACATACCTCGAATCAAGAATCAAGCAGCAGATGACCTGGCGAAGTTAGGTTCCACTCAGAAGCCTATACCCAACAATGTGTTCTTCGAGCATCTCCATTCCCCGTCAGTTAAAGAGGATCCTTTCACAGAAGAGCCCTCGCAACCAAAAAGTTCTAGTGATCCAACTGAGATTGAAGTCCCGGCCGCAGACGACCTAATCATGGAAGTTTTGGTAGTCACTCCTGACTGGACGGTGACATACATTGCATATCTGCTTAGGAAGGAGCTTCCGAAGGATGAAGACGAGGCCCGTCAGATTGTCTGTCGATCCAAAGCATTCTTGGTGATAGGTGATCAACTTTACAGAGAAAGTGTCACAGGGGCCGCTCAGCGATGTATCACACCAGAGGAAGGTCGAATGTTTCTCAATGATATCCACTCGGGGACATGTGGTCACCATGCGTCCTTTCGGACCATCGTGGCCAAAGCATACTGAGCGGGATTCTACTGGCCGCATGCAAATGAGATGGCAAAAGATATAGTCGACAAGTGCGAAGGCTGCCGGTTCTACTTACAACATGTCTCACAAGCCTACATCTGCCTTGAAGACTATTCCACCTCGTCGGCCGCTTTGCTGTTTGGGGTTGGATATGGTTGGACCCTTCAAGACCGGCAGAAGTGATTTCACTCATTTGCTTGTGGCAGTCGACAAATTCACTAAATGGATCGAGGCCAAGCCTATCAAGAATCTTTACTCAAGCACTAGCATCAGTTTCATCAAAGAGCTGATATTTAGATATGGAGTTCCGCACAGTATTATCACGGATAATGGCTCCAACTTTGACTCTGATGAGTTCATAGCATTCTGTGCTTCCCAGGGTACTCGGGTCAATTACGCATCTCAGCACACCCGCAAATGAATGGACAGCGTAAAGGGTAAATGGTTTGATCCTTCAAGGGCTGAAACCCTGATTGATGCGCGATCTCAAGCATGCTGCTGGAGCTTGGGTGACTGAATTGCCATCTGTGTTGTGGGGACTGAGAACAACTCGAAACCGGTCGACTGACCGAACCCCCTTCTTCATGGTATATGGCACTGAAGCTGTGCTTCCGAGCGACTTGCCGCACAACGCCTCCTCGAAAGTGGAACTTTTCTCGTGGTCGGTCAACAAGCACGCCAAGACGCAGTTGATCAGGTCGACCATCTATCAGCAATACTTGCGTCGATTCCATGCCCGTAATGTCAGAGGTCGAGCGTTCCAAGAAGGAGACCTTGTGCTCCGAGTGCATCAGAAACGACCTCACAAGCTCACTCTGGCCTGGGAAGGTCCCTTCATCATCACCAAGGTGCTCCACAACGGGGCCTATCACCTCTACAATGTAGCCAAGAAAGTAGATGAGCCACAATCATGGAACGTGGAGCTACTCCGCCGTTTTTATACCTAAACATTCTGATCGATGAGTTGTAATAAGAGTCCTTCAGTTTGCTTGTCAAAGACAAGATTTTTGCAGTATCTTAATGATTGTTATCACACAAACACATGTGTTCAAATCCCCCGGTGGGTGGCTTAGCCGCGAACCCGATTCGCATAAGTTTCAAAAACTACTCCGAGTGGAGAGCAATCCTCCCACTCGGGGGCTTAACCGTGAACCCAATTCGCCTAAGTTTCAAAAACTACTCCGAGTGGAGAGCAATCCTCCAACTCGGGTGCTTAGGGGCGTACCCGATTAGCCTATGTTTCAAAAACTACTCCTAGTGGAGAGCATTGCTCCCACTCGGAGGCTTAGCTGCGACCCCGCATTTCTTGCCGGGTTACAAAACTATTCCGAGTGGAGAGCAATCCTCCCACTCGGGGGCTTAGCCGCGACCCCATACACGCCTAAGTTAAAAACCACTGCGAGTGAAGAGCAATCCTCCCACTCGGAGGCTTAGCTGCGACCCCGTACTCGCCTAAGTTACAAAACTACTCCGAGTGGAGAGCAATCCTCCCACTCGGGGGCTTAGCTACGACCCGTACTCACCTAAGTTTCAAAAATACTTTGAGTGGAGAGAAATCCTCCCACTGGGGCTTAGCCAACCCGATTCGCCTAAGTTACAAAACTACTCGAGTGGAGATCAATCCTCCCACTGAGGCTTAGCCATGACCCCGTGCACTCGCCTAAGTTACAAAACTACTCAGTGGAGAGAAATCCTCCCACTCGGGGCTTAGCTATGCGACCCCCTGCATCGCCACTGCTATAAAACTACTCCGAGTGGAGACCAATCCTCCCACTCGGGGCTTAGCCGCGACCCGTGCACTCCGCCTAAGTTACAGAACTACTCCGAGTGGAGAGGAATCCTCCCACTTTCGGGGCTTAGTCATGCGACCCCGTATTCGCCTAAGTTACAAAACTACTCCGAGTGGAGAGCAACCCTCTCACTCGGAGGCTTAGCTGCGACCCCGTACTCGCCTAAGTTAAAAAACCACTCCGAGTGGTCGAGTCAGCCCACAAGAACAATGTCAGCACTCCATCCCGATCCGCAAGGACGACGAGATGCAGGTCGTGCACAGCACCTAGTGCTGTTTCCCATGATGCTCTCGACGGAGCTGTGTCACAAGTACAATGTACGCTCTATCCAGATCCGCAAGGACGACAAGGTGCAAGTTGTGTGCAGCACCTAGTGCTCATGGCCACGGCCCTCTCGACGGAGCTGCGTCACAAGTACAATGTACGCTCCATCCTGATCCACAAGAACGACGAGGTGCAGGTCGTGTGCAGCACCTAGTGCCCATGTCCACGACCCTCTCGTCGGAGCTGCATCACAAATACAACATCTATTCCGAGTAAAGAATCAAGCTTCACTCGGAGTTAAAAGATTTGATATCGATAAAGGCAAAGCAACCATATTCGAAGAAAAACCAAGTTCGAATAAATCCAGCGAGGTCCAGAACCACGAACGGAAGTACTAGGGCATCAGGCCCGAAGGAGTTTAACGGTTACAAAATCACTCGACATTCCGAGGCAGATAAAAGTGAGGCTTAAAGTTTGTTCACTCGGCAGGAGGAGGGCTAGCTGGCTCGATGAACTCGTCCAGGTCGATTCCATCAGTAATAGAAGTGGCAGCGTTAATGAAGGTCTCCATGAAGGACTAGAAGTGAAGCTTCTTGGTATTGGCGACCTTGAGAGCCACGAGTTTTTCTTCTTTAACTTCCTTGCAATGGATGCGGACCAGAGACAGAGCCACGTCAGCACCACACCGAGCAGATGATTTCTTCCATGCCTGCACTGGACCAGGGATCTCACTGAGTCAAGTCATCAGAGACCCGAGGTCAATCTGGAGTGTCTCTCTCGGCCAGAGCTCCGCGTCGATCCGTGATACCGCCACCTTCAGTCGAGCAAGATAGTTGGTGACACCTGCGAGACGAGACTCTAGTCGCAGCACATTCATCGCAGCTTCGTCCTTGATGGGGGAGTTTATGGGGTCCAGATTGGTCTCAATCTGCCCGGTCTCTTCCTCAAAATTTTGACAGAATTCTGCATGCACAGAGAAATGATGAGTCGACAGTGGCAAATCAGCCAGATAAGAGAAAGTACCTTCAAGCATAAGGAACAGCTTCTTGGCGAGTCCTCCCAGATAAACCTCCAGTTCGTCCCTCTTCCGAGTGAGATCTCCAACTTTGTTAGTCAGAGCCACCTTGTCCTTCTTCAGCTGCATGACTTCTTTGTTGGCTTCATTGATGGTAGTCTTCAATTTGGCGCTTTCTTCTTCTAACTTGCTGACTGAAGCCAGCTTCTTGTCGGCAAGTTCAGTTCTTTCCCGCGCCTTCTTCTGCGCTGCGGCAAGGTCAAGGTCCTTCTGCTCCAGAGCCTACTTCATTTTGTCTAAAGAAATAACATTCTTCAGACGAGCTTGGGGTTGTCTGTTTTCACTACGCACATCTGTTCGAGTGGAGTCACTCGGTTCAAAAGGCGTAAAGTAAAGCTGGCAAAGCAAACAATCGAAAAGTTGTTACCTCCCACAACAGCTACTTCATCCTTGGCTTTCTGTAAATTCTGCTTGGCCAATTCCAGATCAAGTTTGAGCTAGATCTGTTTCTGCTCCAATTCAGCAAATTGGGCCCCGAGCTCACAAGATTTCTGCAATCGACAAATATGACACGTCGGTCGGACGGAACAAAGATCGATTGCTTCCGAAAGTGATAAGATACAAGTTCAGGTCATTACAAAGAAAAGAGTTCTAAAACTACCGTCGAATCAAACATTCAACAATAGTCTCGGGGATTACACCTAGTGGGTGCACTCAAAGTGCTCCCCACTGGTTCAACTCTTCCACTCGACATGGTCCGTCCAATGAGAGAGAAAAAAAGAAGGCAACACTTATTCTTAGACCACCACCGATCGCCTGGCAATGATCAAGTAGCCTTGGATTACACCGGTGGGTGCACTCAGCGTGCCCCCACTGGTCCGGGTCCCACTCGACACGACCTGTCTAGACCGAGTGGAAGAACTGTAAAGAGACATTTTGATAAAGACCCCCGTCGGATCAAACATTCGACGGCGGCCTCGGGGACTACACCCAGTGGGTGCACTCTGCGTGCCCCCACTAATTCAAAGATACACTCGACGTGACCTAGTCAACTCAAGTGGAAAAACTACTCAGCAAAAGTTGAAGCACCCAATGGGTGTACAGATGCAAGATGCAGACTCATGATAGATGCACATTAAAGGTTTCAAAACGCTCATCCACGGACATCTTACAACTAATAAAGCAACAGCTTTTGGGTACCATACCCTAACAGAACAAGCGTCAAAATAAAGATCAGTCGGAAGTCAACTAACCTGGACATTGGTCTAGAGAGATGAGCTGGCATCATAAGCAGCCTGGCTGGCCACGCGCACCACTTTCATCTACTCCATCATAAGGCCTGCCTGGCGTATAGCTTCTTTAGAAGCGCTCACCTGGTCCTCTGGGAAATAATGGGTCACAAAGAGTGGAGCTGGTGGTATGGTCAAGTCAGCCAGAGGATCTGAAGCATGGAGTTGCGTAGACGGGGCAGGGACTTGAGCGGTCGACGCCGAAGGACGATTAGTCGATACAGGGACATCGAAAGAAACAGAAGCCCGAATTGGATCTCCAGATGGCTGGATCACAGGTTCGACGCCATCAATCGACTGGGTACCTTCTTGTGCGAACACCCTCCTGCTCAAAGTTCTGCCTTTTCTTCCCATAGTCTTCTAAGTCATGTCTTCATCATCATCTGGAAGTTCAATGACATTTTGTGGTGCTGTAAAAGACTCGACCGTAAGAGTTCGGTCGACCGACAGTTCAAGAGACAAAATGAGAGCAAGGTTATAGAGTTGTACCCGCTTTAGAAGTGGCTGCGTCCTCACTCTCCTCATCATTTTGGTCCTTGTAAATGCCCATGGAGGTCCCAGAAGTAGCAACACTGAAAATTTCAGAATTCACTCGGTCAAACAGGCGAGTGGGTCGGCAATAAACATAGGAATTCTCAAGCAACACAAAAGTAGGGAGGAGAAGCACTTACGTGGAGGCAACGGGAGCGTCCTCCTTGATCTTAGGCAAGACCTTCTAAGAGTTTGTTGGCACAATCTTGGGTTGATTCGGTGCCTTCTCCGTCGGATCAGGAGTGGATGTCCGAGTGCGCTTCGATGCCTGCATACTCGATGCAACCGCTTTGCCATGTTCACCTGCTGGGTCATTGAGGGAGTCCTGGATAAGGGGGTATCCGGATAGCCAGACTGCATACATCGTCCGGACTATTACTACTAATTCTGCGACAAAACCACTCATTCCTGGTAAGGCAAGAGAAGCCATTGAAAAGCTACTAAACATGGTAAAAAAATTTAGGCATTGGGATAGATATTCCCCCCAGTTCTTCGAGATAAACAAGACGCATTCTATCAGAAGCGGTCCCTGCCAAGAAAAAAAGTGTAGCACCAATAAATCCATGGGATAATATTTGTAAGCATGAAGACACAAGACTCAAGACCTCGACCCGTGTCCGGATGGGACCTTCCTTGGCATGGAAGGCAAGCTTGGCGATCCGGATATTATATTTCCTTCCTTGTAACCAACTCCGTGTAAACCCTAGCCCTCTCCGTGTCTATATAAACCGGAGAGGATGGTCCTTAGAAGGCCGATCACAATTACAATCATACCATCATAGGCTAGCTCTTAGGGTTTAGCCTCTACGATCTCGTGGTAGATCTACTCTTGTACTACCCATATCTTCAATATTAATCAAGCAGGAAGTAGGGTTTTACCTCCATTGAGAGGGCCCGAACTCAGGTAAACATCTCGTGTCCGTTGCTTCCTGTTACCATCAGCCTAGACGCATACAGATCGGGACCCCCTACCGAGATCCGCCCGGTTTTGACACCGACATTGGTGCTTTCATTGAGAGTTCCTCCGTGGTCGTCATGCAAGGCTCGATGGCTTCGCCTCGTCGTCAGGGACAACATTATCATGGGGAGTTCTCGCCAGGCCAAACTCTCCGACTAAGCGACTTCGTCATGGCCGCCCCATTGGGCTGTCATCGGCGCCAACAATGGCCTCTCAGGTCATCACGCATAAACTTCACATCAATTGAACTGCCGAATAGATGGATCCGATAAACTCTCTTCTTAATGAGCTCTTGGATCGCGATCGCCCGCTTTGGGAGTCGCAACGGACTATGACCGGATCGGGCTTAAACCCGACCAAAGGGACATTAAATCCCCGCCGGCTACCCATGAGATAGCGGTATCGGAGGAACCGTACAAGGAGTATCCCTCTATTTTGAGGACGAATTATGTCCGGATCGCCGAGCTCCCAGATCCGGACACCCGCTCGGGGGATAATATGACACGGGTCCTGGACTTAGAACCGAGCACGGGGCCGCAGAAATTGGGCAGCATCCCGAATCCCGAGCTGTTGAACTCGGAAGCTTCCATGCCCCGGTGGGCTAGATCGGATCTGAATCTGGATTCAGCTATAACTACCCATGCGGACTTAGATCGTCTCTCCCATATCAGGAAAGAGCCCCAGGAGACAGTACATCATTACCGGGCCAGATTCCTCCTTGCGCTAAACAAGGTCGAGGACTGCCACAAGGAGGACGTAGTCTCGCTCTTTTGCAAAAATTGCACGGACAAAGGAATCCTTAATGCTATAAGTCGCCGTGACATAGTAAGCTTTGCGGACTTAGCAATCATAGTACAGAAGTACTGAGCGATGGAAAGCGTCTGGAAAACTCAAGCTGAATTTTGGGACAGTCCGGCTTTCACCAAAGCCTTTGTCCGAACTAAACGGGCGAACTCTCGTAAGTCGGCCGATCCAATCCCCAAGAAACCAAAAGCCCAGCCCTGTATGGGAACCGTATTGGAAAAATGGCTCAATGGGCCATGTAAACTCCACTGCACTGACACAAAGCACCAACTCATAGCCTTAGGGCATGTTGGATACTCCGCAGGTTGCAAAAGTGGCGAGGACCTTCTCCACGTAACAACCTCCCGCCAACAAGCACAATACGGTACTAACAGTCTTCGAGACTTTTGCCTCAAACAATAGGCGCAAGCGAGCTCATCGAAGCTCCACAGAAATTTGCCATATGGCTAAGATAAACCCCTGGAACGACACTGCTATAACTTTTAATGCCAGTGACGAACCTCGATCCCGGACTGTCCGCACCAAACCTGCTCACGGTTCTCGGCCCGTGAAGTGGGCGGCTTCGGCTCACTAAAGTGCTCATGGATGGCGGAAGCGGATTAAACTTGATCTATGAAGAGACTCTCAGCAAAATGGAAATTGACAAAGGCCGCATTGAACAAAGCGGCACAACCTTCAAGGGAATTATCCCTAGTCAGGAAGCGCGATGTGCGGGAAAAATCACACTCGATGTGGTATTCGGCACCCCGGAAAATTACAGGTCCGAACATATCACATTCCAAGTGGCCCCTTTTAGCAGCGGATACCACGCCCTTTTAGGGCGGGACGCGTTTGCAAGCTTTCAAGCTATACCCCATTACGGGTACATGAAGCTTAAAATGCGGGCCCAATGGAATCATCACTCTAGCAAGTGATCCGGACGTTGCACTTCACAACGAAAACAAAACCACAGCACTAGCCCTCGAGGCATTATCTCGAGGCCCTAGCACCGAAGAATTAACACCATCACTGGGCCACCGTGATGTGGACGACGTGATACTCGACAAGCGACCCAAGTCCACCTCATTTAAAACTCCGCAGACGAGATAGTCAAATTCCAAGTCCATCCAATGTAATTCCACGAAAGAGATTCGGCCGACACAGCCTCGAAGCCTCGATGGACGCCGCCGATCATGAGACTTCTTCTACGCGAGAATTGGGACATCTTCTCCTGGCACCCATCGGACATGCCAAGCATCCCACGCAAATTGGCCGAACACAGCCTCAATATACTAAAAGGATACGAACCGGTCAAGCAAACTCTAAGACGGTTTTCAGAGCCCAAACGGCAGGCCATGGGGGAAGAGCTAGCCAAATTACTTGAGGCCGGATTCATTAGAGATATCAAACATCCGGATTGGCTGGCAAACCTGGTAATGGTACCAAAGAAGGACAAATCCTGGCGCCTATGTATCGACTTTAAAGACCTCAACAAGGCTTGCCCCAAGGATCCCTTTCCCCTCCCTCGCATCGATCAAATCATTGATGCCACAAAGGACACGACTTCATTGTGTTTCTCGACGCATACTCTGGATACCATCAAATAAAGATGGCAGAGTCGACCAAGCCGCAACAGCTTTCATAACGCCATATGGCCCTTCTTGCTTCAACACTATGCCTTTCGGGCTTAAGAACGCCGGTGCAACATACCAACGCATGATTCAAACATGCCCGGAAAAGCAAATCGGCAAAACAAAGGAGGTGACATCGTGGGACGACGTGGTCATAAAAACAAGACACGCCGAAACCACGATAGATGACTTGAGGCTTACATTCAACAATCTCCGGACATACGACATCAAGCTGAACCCGGAAAATGCGCATACTCAAACTGGATCATGCACTTCGACGGCTCCAAAATGCTGGCCGGATTGGGAGCAGGTGTAGTCCCGACATCTCCCACTTGGAGACACGGTCCAAAGACGTCCTCCAAATATTATACACAGATTCCAACAATGCAAATTGAATACGAGGCTCTGTTGCACGGTCTTCGGATGGCAGTCTCTATGGGCATTCAACGCCTAGAAGTGCGCGGGGATTCAAACCTCGCAATATCACAAATAAATGGATATTTTGATGCCAAGGACCCGAAAATGGCGTCCTACCGTAATGCCGTCCTCAAAATGTCAGCTCAGTTCGAGGGGCTCGAATTCTACCATGTGGCTCGAGAAAACAATCAAGCGGCGGACGTCCTCGCCCGCATCGGGGCTAAACGTGACCCTGTCCCACCTAACATATTCTTGGAACGGCTGTTCAAGCCATCCGTAGTATGGGAAGGGGAGTCCGATAATACTACCACGGATCTAAACACACCCCCAGATTCCGAACTATCAGACATAGTCGGTGGTTCTACCACCGAAATAACGCCCTCAGCCCATGAAATCATGGATGTAATCGCCCCGTGGACCGAGCCTTTCTTGGCCTACCTAAATAGGCAGGAGCTCCCCGAAGACCAAAATGAAGCACGCTTCATTGTCCCGCGCTCTAAATCTTACAAAGTCTACGAAGGGGAACTCTACAAGAAAAGCGCTACTGGAGTACTCCAAAGATGTATCTCTCAAGAGGAAGGGCGGCAGCTCTTGGCTAAAATCCATGCCCGAACTGGCGGGCACCACGCCTTGCATGACTCGAGCATTAGTCGGCAAGGCCTTCCGTCTGAGGTTTCTCTTGGCCGACGGCCCGGCAGACGCCACGGGACCTTGTCCAACATTATGCGTTGGTTGCGAGCTCTTTGCCAATCAGAGTCATATGCCCCGTACCGCTCTCCAAACAATCCCCATAACTTGGCCCTTTGCGGTCTGGGGGCTGGATATGGTCGGACCTATTAAAGGGGGAAGCCATAAGAAAAAAAAACTTATTGGTCATGGTGGACAAATTCACCAAATGGATAGAAGCCAAACCAGTTAAAACAGCCGAATCCGGACCAGTCATAGACTTCATATCCGGAGTCATACACCGATACGGTGTCCCCCACAGCATCATCACCGATAATGGCTCAAATTGCACAGCCGACGAAGTGAAAACTTGGTGCGCAAAAATGGGCATTAAGCTTGACTACGCCCGCCTACCATCCCCAAACAAACGCCGTAGAGCGGGCAAATGGTCTCATCATGAGCGGCATCAAACCCGCATTAGTGCGATCCTTGACAGTAGTCGGATCGCCTTTGGGTTGAAGCTTCGACTCCGTACTACGGGGCTGCGGACCATGCCGAATCGCACCACCGGATATACACCATTTTTTATGGTGTATGGCGCAGAAGCGGTATTACCCTGCGACATAATACATGATTCGCCACGCGTACGCATGTACGAAGAGAAGGAAGCCGAGTTAGATCGGCAGGATAACTTGGACGCCCTGGAGGAGGAGCGCGACGTCGCAAAATCCAACTTCGAATTCTATCAGTAGCAGGCCCAACGATATCAAAGCAGAGAAGTGCGGGACAAAACTTACAATATTGGCGAGCTCGTTCTACGCCTACCGGAGAAGAAGAAGGACAAGCTCAAACCCAAGTGGGAGGGTCCCTTCGTCATTGACAAAGTTCTCACCGGAGGAGCGCATCGCCACGTAATGCATCCGATAATGCACTCGAGCCGAACCCATGGAACGCGCCGGACTCCGGAGATTCTACGCCTAACGCCGAACTCAATGTTCATCTCCTAACCCCTCCTTTTTAATTATGCTCCATCCCTTTTCCTTTCTCGACCTTTTTCTCTTCACACAAAGTATTCAATATAGTGCGGATTCGGATTACTCCGCCGCACTAAATGTGTAAGATTATTCGGGGCTTCCTATACGGAAGCTAAAAATAACTACTCACGTGGCTTTCTGCCCGTCACATATGCATTCTTTTTCCATATGTGCCTTTTCTTCACCATTATATGCATTGATATGACTTAAGATGTTGCCAAGCTGGGTTGCCTGACTCTTGTGTTTATGCCCTATGTTCCCGTTAATTCGGCTAGGGCATAAGGGGAGCACCTCTGCGATTGTTACTGCCGGTTCAGCCGGATGTGTACCTCAGACCGGGTGAAGCCAAAAGCTAGCTTCCTTAAGAGAATATTCGGTCGGTGAACAAAAGATGTATTCACTTATTATAACGCAAATCCCCAGAAGTTTTGTATCCTGCGTAATCGTTCGCAGTCCGGACATGTGCATTATCGCATGCTTACCACAGGAAAGGAACCCTAACGGAACTATTCTCCCGGAAGATGTTTCTTACTATCCATGTAATATAACATAACTAGTTGGGTACTTGTGCATTTCAAGCACTTATGACCCCTACGATGGTGTCCACGCATACCCGGTTTTGTATAACTGAGTGGGTATTCAACACACCCGGACTATAGGATCCGGGGTCAAGCGAAAAGGTCCGCCATGACAAATGATTTTAATCCCATTAGGGACTACTTATGTCCATTGAATTACACAAATCACTTGGATCGACTATATTCCTCCTCTATACCATCCAACAGGCTATCTAGCTTACAATCCTATTGAGAATACTTTCTATGCTAACGCTACCGGTCATATACCGGACTTATGGGAATTTCTTGCCCATCGGCCCCGCCGGTCCTACTTCGCCATATGGTTCGGGTCCAAATTGGTGTAGCGCGATTCACCATAGCCCAGCTTCTTCTTGCGCCTTTGCAGCAAGTGGACATCTTCCACAGTCGGAGCGCCGCCGTGCTCCTTGCAGCATATCCACGAAGCTCCCCATGCCATTCGGGCAAGCAGTTTGATGGCCACAAAGCCTGAGCTACACCCTGCATCACTTGTTGAGCTCGCTCATGAAGTTGCGAAAGGTCTTGCAGTAAACCACTTGCAGTCAAGGGCATCTCCTCCTCAGGGCGACCTGTTAACATTCTTGCAAGCAAAATTCTTTCAATACACGTTCTCGCCGAACTATGCTACAGTTCGTCTAGGCACTTACCGTAAATACCGCGTCGAAGCCTTTTGTTCTCCTTCTTCACGGAGTCCGCCACCGAGCACGGGATCTTTCAACTCCACGTCCAGCTGGAAGTTGGCACCTTGAAGATCGTTCTTCTCCTGCCTAACTCGCATAAGAATGCGCTCGCCAGCCTGCAGCTGCCTTTTGAGATGCGATGCATCCTCTCTTACACCCTCCGGATTCACCCCGGGATCGTCTGCAGAATTTTCTGTTAGACTTGTCATATCAGCCATTTACTAATTGTAGCACCTTCGTACAATTGCGACAACTGTTACTGTGAGGAGGGCTTTCGGATTCCTCCATCTTGGCAATCGCGCCCTTAGTTCGCCTTGCATTCCTCCAGCTCCCCTGAGACAATTGCTCGTTTCTTATCTACAAGGACTCAGGTATAATTGATCCTTAAAACAGTTGTTCCAACCGCTTTCAAGTCTCGTGGGCTACCGCTACACATGCTTATCAAATTTTCTTACCAGTATATCTTTGGTATATCGGGTCCGCTGCTTGGGCAAGCCCGCCTTGAGCAGCTCGGATGTATGCGCTCTCCTAATTGAAGGCATTAAACGCCTCTTCGGAAAAGACGTTGTTCTAAAGTACGCCCGTCGGCGTCATGATCGGTCCCTACGCTTTGTGTCACCACTCGTTGTACAGCCAATATAAGTGGGTGTCATTCGATTTGTCCCAAGCACAACCACGTTTTTCAAGGACTTTGCTGGTGCTCCTTAAGGTCGGCAATCACCCTCTTCCTTTTTGATGTCTGATGCACAAGAACAACATTTGAGTGAAAAAGCATGGTATGATAACAGATGGAATATGTATTGATAATGGATGGGCATGGCATCTCGACATATATGATGAGTAAACTAAGAAGATGGTGGTGCAACGAAGTAGAAGAAATACAAGACAACATATGCAAGATATGCACAATCAATAAAACCTTGCCAAATTAGAACAGGCACCTTGATGGGTGAACAGGACAGGCCATCTGCCTTTGACTCCTCGAGGTTAGAATAGTCATTAGGATCATATTCTGAACAAGGATCAATAGGTGGGGAGCGTATGAGTTTCATTGCATCTGCATGGCACTCAATGCCTTGGTGCCAATTTTGTAAGTCATTATGTGTTTAGCTTCAAGAGTGGACTGCTGCTAGCGCGACACAAAGCAGCTACATGTATCATAGTGTAGATATAACGGAAAACCGTAAGCATAAGAGTAAAATCAGCAAAGTGGAACTTCTTTGGAATATATGTGCTAGTATTGCCGATGCGGCTAGAAATGCTTCAGATACCAGCTCTCTTCAATCAAGGTGCGGTCTTCATTAATATCGATGTAACTCTCAAAGGCGACATAGCTCCCGCATTTCCTTGTTATTCTTATAGGATTCAAGTGGGCAGGCCACTACAAATCCTATTCCCATGTTTACAAAATCCTCTGAATCATAGAGGCCCGAAGAGTTCAAACTGTCCATCACAACCTAATCGTATAGACCTCTACAATGCAAATGTCCCTGCTCATCTTCACTACAAGGAACATCTTGTACTACTATCATACTCCCTACATTCCAAAATATAAGTCTTGGTAGAGATTTCCACTATGGATCACATACGAGATGTATCCAGATAAATTTTAGAGTGTAGATTCACTCATTTTGCTCCATATGTAGTCCATGGTGGAATCTATACAAAGACTTGTATTTAGGAACGGAGAGAGTACTTATTAAACAAGAACAGAAGAGGAACATGCTAAAGAAGAGCAAGCAGATTTGGAATAATAAAATGTTCGTTGCGCAGTGCCCACACATGATGAACCAGAGCGCATTAAGAAAGCAACTCCCTACTGTCTCTCTATATGTGGTGCACGTGCTTTTCGAAAGTAAGTAGGAACATTAACTGACCAATTAAATGTTATTTGTTTTAGTAATATCAGCATCATATCAGATTCGTACTTGAGCAACAAGTTTGGAATTATGAGTGGCACGTTGTTTAGCTTGATGGATTCAGTGAGCAAAGCTAAGCAAGGTGTACGATGATGGTAATGAATATAAAGGCATGTCTGCATGCAAGTCGCGTGACTTTTGTCATTTGGGTCATTCGACCATTTTAGGCTGTTGGATGAAGATCGTACGTCTCCTAACCCTTCTTCTTCATTGTCTCTGATTCTTCCCATATAGAACACCGCACGGGCCGCCGGCCGGACCACCGTCCCCCATCGCCTATGTTCCTCCGCCACCCCCACCCCACACACCCGGCCCCACCCGCGTCGAGTTTTCTTCTTTCGGTGAGGCCCCACCACCGCCCCCCACAACCAAAGTCCCCACCCGAGCCCCTTCATTTGCACGGGCGAACTCCGGCGAGCTCTGAAAAATTGACTGGCCCAATTTTGAAATTTAGTCTACTAGTGTGGAATATAAAAGGGGAAAACCATAAGCACTGGGAGTATAATGTTGAGCGTGCCATGGCGGATCTGAAGGTGCAAACTAGACAAAGGCAACTTCGCAACCAAAGTTTGCTTTCAACTAGCAAGTAGGTGATGGACAAGAAATCAGAGTAAAGCAGCGGCGATCTATTTTCTTGCTGCGATAAATAAGTTGAGCGAATCTGACAGTAGTACCGCCTACGGTGTGGCGCCGTATGCATCTGCTGAGAATTTGACGGTGCTGCTTGATAGCGATAATTTGTCGTGGCGTGGAAGAAGATCTGGGATGGTAGACAGTGGCGGTGGGGCACGGTGGACGAGACGGTCGTAGGAGCGGCGCCGGCAAGGTGGACAATGGCGGGGATGAAGTGAGAGGACGGGATGCAAGGATCCCGGTCCGAAGCCGTGGATGGGAGAGGTAGATCTCTTGTAATGAACGGCAGCGTCGGGGTATCAGCTCCGGCATGGTGGAGGAGGACGGCGGTGGATGGGGTGGCGGACGGAGGAGGCTGGGGTGGAGAGGGTGTTTTGGCACCCAAGGAGTACGAATGGGGAAATGGAGGTGGAGAGGAAGGGGGGAACCATGTCTTCAGGGCGCGCTTGTCTCAAATGCGAGGAATTTTACAAACTTAGGCCCCATTTCAAATTTACTACATCATAGCAATATTGGTCGGTTGGGGATAGGACGGTAATCTCGCATACACCGAATATTTGCCGACGAGAGTTTGTTTTTGGCGCCCATTGTGTATGAATCGGGGAGGGAGTCGATTTCTGCCGAGGACACACTGTGTTTTGGCGCCCACCGTGTATGAATCCGTGTGAGAGGCGGTTATGTCACGTTTGAGTGAAATTACAAACCTACCCCTATCGAAACCTATAGAAATCGGCAGATAGGCTTTGCGTGGCAGGGATAGGCGAGTATTTTCCATCTCGCTAATTTTGGTTTCGGCGGTTACTACTTAATTTTCCCCGCTTCGTTCAAATTTTGCGTAGTGCATCGCTATCGTGCCAACTCAATTCGAATCCCGTTTGTATTCTATTTTTTTCGGCGGGATCTATTTTCATTGGAATAAAATTATATATACATGATATATATATATATATATATATATATATATATATATATATATATATAATTTCAAAAGCACAACACACTTTATACATAAATATGGTTGATAAATGGCATGATCTCAGACTCATAAGGTTGTATCCATCAATTTGGATTTTCAAATATTTGAAACCACTTTATGTTGAAATCCAATGTATGCATTCCTCGCTAACTGTCTCCAATTAATGTGTGTTTCATGCGGGTTTTTTACTTCTCAAACATGTATAATGTGTTTCACACACGCAACATATAGTGTAATCCCGTTTAGACATTAATTGCATATAAACCATGCATTGTTTCTAATTAAAGAATCTATGGATCATCAATATTGATAAACTATATAACATTACACGTGTCCCCAAATTCAAATGAATATGCATGGTTGATACACCAATTTGCGTTATGATATTATCGATGTCGTGATCTACAGTTTAAATATTTGAATCCCATTTAATCTAGATATTCGTCTCATATAACTACCACTCAGGCTTATATAGGACTATCTCTCTAGACCTATACGCGTTCATCGCGTCTCGGGTATCTCTCGTGCTACCTGTATGTCGACAATGATCTTTTATCTTCATAACACACTACCGGTACTCTCTGCCTCGACTTTCATCACTCTATCTCTCCCTAAGTATATCGCTCTCCCTGCTATGTGTCACTAACTATGATTCTCCATGTGGAATCTCTTTCTCTCACACAAACACAAAACTTTGTCTCCCGGGGTCTCATTTCTCTCTACTATTCCCCTGTGTGCCACTCGCACACCCGTCATAAAGAGATGTCTTTCGCTCCTTAGGTATGAGAACCTACGACTCTACCTCTTAAATATCTCTTTCTCACATACAAACACAAACTCTGGCTCCCGGGGTCTCATATTTCTCCACTGTTCTCTTGTATGTCGCTCACACAGACTCTCTCTCCCTGGAGATATCTTGCGTTCCCTCATATGTCTCTCTAGCTATCACTCTCGTTTTGAAATTATCTTTTCTCTCGCAGACACAAAACTCCATCTCTCGGGATCTCATTTCTCTCCGATATTTGTTTGTATGTGAGTCACATGCACCCTTTCTTCATCTCTCTCAGACCCACACCCATAACTCAGCCTTCTGATCCACTCGACTTCTGTCTCTAACGCACACTAGCTAGCATCTTTATCTTTCTATTTATCTGTTTCTCCATCAACCTTCTTTCATTTATAGGTTGATCTCTTTTGCACAATCGTTGTGCCTCACTCCCTCTGCTCGGCATAGATGCATGCTCCAGCCCACGCCACTATCTCTTAAAGACAAAAACACATGCTCAATTGTCGGGCCTTCTTCCCTGCATTCTCACATGCATGCATATTGTCATACCGATTCGTCTCTCCCATGTCATTGATCTTATGACTTATGTCTTCTTTCTTTTATCTCGATCATGCGCGCGCGCGCACACACACACATTCCACGTATACATGTATACCTCTCACACATGCACGTTGAAGGTCTCTATGTCTCCATATGTAGTTAATTGCCCTCAACCCTAACGCCACATTGAATCGTTCTCTTCTTGTGTGCACATAACTTCCGCCTGGATGGGTAAAACACACACTCACACTTAACAAACTCCTTCTAGCTACCCCCCTCTCACTCTTCCCCTATATCGCCGAAACCAATAAAACCAGCCCTTCGTTTAATTCCCGCCTACATGCACCATCGATATATAGTAGTCTTCCTCGGTGTCTCTCGAACAAACACGTTCTCTCGATGTTTCCACTACTCACGCCGCACACACCTTCTCTTCCCTCTCTCTGGGCATTTTCTCTCTCGCACCCCATCTTTGGTGGCCTCGCCATACACATCACCTCTCTATGATGAAGCCATGCACACTTAAATTACATCCGCCATACCGAGGACCCCACACACACACAGACACACACACAAACACACACACACACACACATGCATGCACACACCCACCCACCCACCCACCCACACACAGATACACACAAACACGCACACAAAGACTCTATCACACACACACGCACACACACACACACTAAGACTCCATCTCTCTCTCTCTCTCACACACACACACACACACACACACTGAGACTCCATCTCACACACACATGCTCTAGGTGTAGCATTTGTTCCTACCACCCTTCATCCACCCTTAACCGTATGATAAACAATCACCTTAATTTACTTGTATAACATGGACAAATTCCACTTTACTTTAGTAGTTAGCAAACTTATCATTTGTACCCTTATAAAAAACAGAATTGGCGATAATGGTGTGCCTGCCATCTTGTAATATAGACCGTCCGATCTATATCTGACGGATAGAAAGCAAACTATGATAATTTTACAAAAGATAGCCGCATCTCTCTCCACATCCTTATCTCCCACAACCTCATTGCTGAGCAACTAAAAAAGAAAGTCTCTGGAACAATCTAGCATGGTGGCCGGGCCATGCACCGCCGGCGCAAATCCATCCCCATGCCTCCACCCATTCCGACCACCAGTCACCACCACGCTCCACTCCTCCTCACCTTATCTCTCATCTTTCATTTTTTTGATGACATTCTCAAGATACCAGTTTTCCGATAAAATTCTTGAAATATCATTAGTTTTTACACATGGGATTAATCCTGCATGGGTAAATCACAACAGGTGTTCTGTAAAAAAATGCATATTGATGTTCCGTGCAATGCACGAGCATCTTGCTTGTAACTATATAACGCAAATCACGAGCAGGAAGTGACATTTTTTTCACAACCACGTTAACATGGCCACGTAAATCACTAGCTAAAGTAAATATCCTTATACTTATATCCCGATGCAAAAGGTTGAGTACATGTCCGAAGAGTAGAGTTGCACACACGCACACGCACTCTCAGAATCTCACACACACACACCCGCTACGTGGACGCCCACTTAAGCTGCATTATCGTATGTTACAATTTGTGCACTCATGCGGTACACGTGATGTCGCTGCGCATTTATTTAAGCCGGACGGCGAACCCAAAACGATATCGTGATTCATTCCCATCCCGCCACCTCTTCTCTGTCGCCGTCACCCGGTAGCCGTGGCCCGGCTAAGGTAACAACATACGCCATACTCACTTGAAAGCGGCGCTTTAATCTGAAATTTAAGTGGTCAGCATGCATCTTTAGCACTCCTATATAAGGGTTGATCGTCGCTTCCCTTGACGCAAGGCCAAGCGGTGGAAGAGGAAGGAGAAGGGAAGCGGGCTGTTGAGTAACGTTTTTTTACCACAATGGCCCTGTTTGGATCCATGGGTTAGAGTTAGTTTGAGCTAGTTGGGGCTCAAATAGCCCTAAAGTATCCAAGCATGAGGGTTTAAATTGGAGCAAGTTGCACCGAACCCACCAAAAAAAATTATCCCACCCAAGAGGTGCTAACTGGAGATAGTTCTCATTGGGACCACTGAAAAATCACTTTTCTCTCTCCATCAAGTGCATTTATTGTCAATCTAACCCTGTCACCCAAACACCTCTTTGGCTACAGTTAGTTCAGTCTAACCTCTAGCTAAGTTAGAGTATCCAAACAGGAGCAGTATAGGACATGCAAGTTGCTCAAAGCATACAGTCAAATTCGTACGTGAAAGGATTTTTTTCTTTTTGAAAACGGAACGTGAAAGGAATTTTTTTAGAATGCTCTTTGCATGTCACTAACATGTGATGAGTTAACCGACCTCAATAGATGGCAAAAACGCTAGCCCGCCGCACTTTGAGAGAGACGAGGAGGGAGAAGCAATACGAGCTGCTGGATTACTAGAGATAGGTGTCGCACGGAAGCCAAGAAATATGGTGATAGCGTGGGTTAGCCATGTACTAGTATGATGTAACTACACTGGGCTGCCATGTTTCGTACTCTTCCAAATTCAATCGTGGAGATGATTGGTTGATTTTATATCGTTGAATAATATAAAATATTATGAGTGCGACGCTCCACCCGAGGTTCCTTGCTCCTTCTCGGTCATTGCCGGGAATCTATGTTCTTCCACTCTATTTTTTTTTACGTGAGCTTTGTTCATCCTTTTGCCAACATGCGACACATCTAGCATCAAGGTGCACGTGTCATGCATGGATCGTTCCATCTATACTAAGAACACGTGGGACTGAAACTACGAGACGGACATGTACCCAGGAGTGGACGTGCGAACCTGTGTAATATAGCGCAGTAAGTGAAGTAGAAAGGCACAAATAGTATGAACATGCATGGCATATAGGCATTTGTCTCTTACTACCACTAAATGTTGTACGTGCAATGCCCGGTGATGTTATGGAGTACGTTACTAAGTACTATACTACTACTATATTAATTGGAGGCACATATTAGGTTTTATATTTGTTTACGTGTATGCCCCGAGACCTTCCAACTAGACGTGTCTTTCTCTCCGGGTCGCACTTTTTATCGTTCATACCACTAGTACAGTAGTACTACTACGTGTGGTCTCCGGCCCAGAAGTGGAAACACTCTACCACGCTGTTTATGTCCCACTCCTTTCGCTGACGTGTGGGACATCCAGCACGTGCCGTGTGTTTGGCACTCCTTCATCGTAAGAGTTGAAACGCTAGCATTCATTAGAAATAAAAAATAAATATAAATCACAAGTGATACTATACCACGCGGTTTCCTTGCTCCTCGATATCGGAAAAGAATACTTCCGTCAGCCGACATGTGGGACGTCGACCATCCTGGTCCACTTGCCATGCCCGAGAACTCCAAGGGAGAGTCACCCGGTCGTCAAGCCGCAGTAATTACTAATGAGCCATCAAATCATAGGCCCAACCTTACCTAATCGTGAAGTTGCTCGGACGAAGGAACCATCATGACTTCGTTGAATTCCGCTTGAAGAAAACTACATCGTACTAGCAGCATCGCTAGCTATAGTAGTTACTCCAGCACAGGCCTCCTTTGGTTCATATGATAGGAATTTTATAGGAATATGAAAATCATAGGAACTGAGATGACATGCATCTCAA
This sequence comes from Aegilops bicornis, assembly GCA_021605145.1. NCBI lineage: Eukaryota > Viridiplantae > Streptophyta > Magnoliopsida > Poales > Poaceae > Aegilops > Aegilops bicornis. The sequence continues at coordinate 466,574,810 of CM038671.1, forward strand.
TTCCTATAGAGAAAGAGATGCCATTTGATGCATAGGATAGGAATTTTGTCCATTGAGTCTAGGCTAATGTCTTTGGTAATTTGCTCTAAAAACTACATAGTAACTAGTAGTCTTGTTACATGCTCGTAATTAACTAAACAAACGTCACGGCGACACAGACACACACACTAACTACTAGTACTACTACTTCTCACATCTTTGGCGAACCGCGTCGTTCTCCTTCCCGGCTTTGTCGGTGACACCCCACCGTGCTTGGATTTTCGCCGACCTCTCCGTAGCAGCGCGTGCGTCCTCTTCTTTCTTGCGGCGGCGGGCCTCTCTTTTCTTGATTGCCTTCTGACTTTTCCGCTCCCTCTGTGCGGCTTTGGCCGCCTCTTGCTCTACCGCCCATTCGGCCTTGGCAGCTTCAAATTCCGCCCACATAGGTGTGAGGTCGCGAGCGGCGATGAACTCGGCACGGCGGGATGCCACAGCTTCCCTACCATTACGTAATGCGGTCGTATGGGCGATGAGGAACTTCCGGTGCTTGGCGGGATGCCATCGCTTCCTTACGGTTAGTGTACGGCGCGGTGGCATGAACGATGCTTGGTGACAACTCTGGGGTGGAGTGGCCGGACAACCGTAAAGTGCATTGGTTTGTCAAGAGCTCAAGGACAGAAGACGAAGGAAATTTGGATTCCCCATCAATCCTGGTCATTTATTACCGTGTAAAATGCATTGGCGGTCATTGAACTTGTCTTGATAGCTCACTTTGATCATTGTATACGAGATATGGTGATTATACGGTCCTTTGGCTGAGCATACAGACTTCAGATTTGTCTCGGTTGACCAGTCAAACAGTCCGCATGCGCCACATCAACTCGTGTTCTTTATCTACCTATCTATGCGGGCCTACCTGTCAGTGGAGAAAGAAATAAAAACCAAAATTATGCGTATGTGACATTACTGTTTAGACGTTTGCTGGAGGCCTCCGCAAACACTGAGCATGTATTTACCTGGCTGAACACCAACGGTCATATTCGTGACTCGGCTCCTTGCTCATGTATATCGTCCCTCACAACGACAATCTATAAAAAAGCCTAGCTAGAGAGGGTACTATGGTGCGGAGTATGTACTATCATGAGCAACCTATCATAGTGCCACTGAACACGAGTGTGTGTATGATCGATTCGTCCATTATTCGTAAGTTATGTATGGTTGTGTGGTGTCTAATGGTGGTCGTCGAATGCTAGCTGGCGACAAGAGCGGTTGGATGGACGCCTGGTTGTCAATACGTGCCGCATACGCTTCAAAGGCTCGTCATCCATGAGTTCACATTTTACAACCACGCCAGCGTCTAACCGCCCTGGCCTACCGAAACCCCTTCCATCACTAGCGCGTGCTTCCCGCCTGAAACGATCACCGTCTCTCCAGAACGTCAATGCCGCTTTCACTAGCCTTAACTACAGGTGCAGTTGGTGTGTCACTGACATGCGGGCCAGATGACCGTTGGGCCAACATGTCAGTGAGACAACGCACCTGCGGTTAAGTCACTGAAGCAGCGTCCGCATTCACGCCCGACGCGACCTCTCACTGGCGCCGGCATTGCAACAACGCGACGGCCGAGAGAGCGCCACCCGCGCGGCATCCCGGTGCAAGCGACTGCTCCGCGTTAATGACACCATGGCCATCCTTCCGTCTGCTGCCAACATCAATGACACGCGGCTGCCGATGAACCTACTCCGGTGCCAGCCGTCCATCCGTCTGCCACATCTCATTGCCATTCGCCCGCTATATTAACTTGAGCCCCAGCTCCCAGCCATAGCCAAAGACCCACACTCATTTTCCTCCTGTCCCTTCCTTCTGTTGGAGCCACTCCAACCATGGCCTCCGGGCACTCCAAAGCTCTCTTGGGCGTCTTGTCGCGAGGAGCGGGCGAAGGACATCGGTGGCTCGCTCGGGCGTGCTCAAAGCTCTCTTGGGCGTACTCTCGCAGGAGAACACGAAGGAGATCGCTGGTTTCCCCGGCCGCCCTCCGCCGCCACGACCATTTAAGCGGCCAGCGTCTTGTGGCGCAAGCGAAGCGAGGAAGAGTAGTACACGGTAGGTCGCCACCACTCTGGTCCTAGGAAGGCCACCGCTCCTCCACTCAGTCGACGCCAAGCTTGGTGGGATAAAAATCGGCGGCCGATTAGCCGCTTGACGGCGACATGGATGCGGAAATCTTCATAACCTTGTGCTCCAGAGGAGGAGGTTATCGAGGTGGATAAGGAGGAGGCGAAGGCAATCGCCGGCTTTCTCGGGTTAACGGCCAGACATGGTGGTCGGGGCCCGACGATCGTTTAGATTAGGTTTACAGTAGGTTTTAGTATGGTTTGTGCGAAATATGTAATGAATTTCGTCCAGTTTATAGGAGAAGTTCTCGAAATGTAATGAATTTCATCTGGTCAATTTGAAATTTTCTTTGTTTGCACGAAATTCGTCCGATTAGTTCATATAGTTGTCGAAAGGTATGCGAGCAGCATTGGATGGCATCCATCAGTGTCCTCGGAAAGATGCCGGTGTAAATTTGAGGGCCAGCGCTGGAGATGCCCTAACTATCATGCTATAATCCCTAACAGTGCTCCATTACTTCGTAGGGAACAGTTATCCCTCGATCAAAATTAGATCCGCCGTGTTTCGCACTCCTCCCATGTAAGAGTGTAGACTCTTGCTTACATAAAAATGGAGCAAGTGGACGACACTGTAGCACGTCATATCACTCAAACTAGCCCGCCTAACGCGCGGGAAAGCACCGCCCTCGTCATTTTGTTCTGGATTTCTATCAATCGATCGCACGAAAATGTTACACTTTGCAAGTTCAAAAGGAAAAGGCGGCACACTTACAACTCGTACGCGTCACGTTCACGTCGCACCCCCGACAGTCTGGCTCGCACGCCGCTCACCAGAGGGGACACGCGTTGTCTTGCATTTTCACTGACATGTGGGACTGCAATTGAATAAACCGTCGATAGCCAAAATCTAATCGCTCGGCGGGCGTCGGCTGAGAAGAGAGAGATGGGGGGGAAGAGATCGCCACTTGCGTGCACGGACTCTAAGAAATATGTGGTGATAATGTGAGGTGGGCCATGCGGAGTCCGCACCGCTTCTAAGCCCGCTTCTTACCGCCTGGCCCACTGTAACCCCTCCCCCACCCCACCACCTCCCAGCGCTCCCCTCAGAGGCCAGCTGCCCACATTCATAGCAAGTAGTACCCAGTGGAATTCGGGCTATAAAGGGCATGTACAATGTTTGATAAGATAGTCTTATCATAAGTCTTGCATGTAATTTAGAGATGACTAAAAACATGTGTACAATGGATCAGCTCTTAGCCTTATCTTCAATAACTAGTTATTCCTAAAAACATGGTGAAACATGTTGTGCTAAGAGACCATCTCTTGTCTTCTCTTAAATAAGAGAAGACAAGCCCGCTTATGTGGAGGAGAGAGAGACATTGACAAAGTCAAGGAGTGGGATCTGCAGGAGCCCGTCTCTACACGTGCTCCTAGGTATAAAAAACTAATTCTAAAAAAAGAGGCATAAAAACAATTGTGTCTAAAAAAAGAAAGGTAAAAAAAATTTGAGAGGAAATAGATAGAGAGAAAGTGAGAAAAAGTTGTAACCTTATACCAGACCTTATAGTCAATGGTTGTATTACATGAGGAAGGAGGGAGTGGTGCACATGCCAAGTTCACTGGGCTGCCGTGTTTCACACTCCTCCGTCGTAACAATGGAGACAATAGGTCTCATAAAAAATAAAGAGTGAATACTAGTTGCTCGTCCACTATATCGGAAAGAATACTTTCATTCACCGACATGTGGGACGTTGACCATCCTGGTCCACCTGCCATGCACAAAATCATCCTGGTCACCCCGGTCGTAGCGCAGGCTCAACCTTTCCCACTGTAAGTTAGTTGGACGAAGGAACCATCATGACTTCGTTGGATTCCGCTTCTTCATGAAAAGTTACTCTACCCTTGATCTGCTACCACACGCCAAGACCGGACGGCCTTTGTACTGCACACGTCATATCACTAAAACCCACTAGGCCAAACTAGCCCTCCTAGTATTTGTACTCCCTCCGTTTCAAAGTTAGTAGTACTCCCTCCGTTTCTTTTTACTCTGCATATAAGATTTGGTCAAAGTCAAACTACACAAAGTTTGACCAAATTTATATGAAAATATATGAACATCTACAATACTAAAATTGTATAGTATGAAAATACGTTTCATGGTGCATTTGATAATATTGATTTCATATTGTGAATGGTTATATTTTTTAATATAAAGTTAGTCAAACTCTATAAAGCTTGACTTTGACCAAACCTTATATGCACACTAAAAAGAAACGGAGGGAGTACAAAGTTGACTCATCTATTTTGGAACGGTGGGACATCTCTGTATTGCTATGATTTTGTGTTGTACGTCTCTGTACTTTTGCTATGATTTCCTACCCTATGAACCAAATGAGGCCTGAATGTATCTGTGTCGACTATTGTCTGATCGATCGCTAAGCCTACAATTTTAGGAGCTTGGGCTATTGGCCGATCGACGACGGGTCAAGATATCTGCCAGCACTATGAGCTCATCAACCCCAACATTTCTCTTCGGTGAGTGTTTTGCAAGTACTATAGCTTGCACAGTAGCTAGCCTACTAACACCAAGAATCATCAAATAAGCCCTGCTGATATGATAAACAGTTCAAACTTACATCTAAGCATGCCATATATTACATCAAAAGCTCGTGAGCATACATATGTTTCCATAACTCGGAGAGGGTTCACATGATTCACTATAAAACAAAAGTAGCAAGTACCGCCCACACAAGATAATGCACTAGCCCTAAGATGTTTTGATAACACGCATCATTCTGGTAATTAAACACAGAGCAATGCAAACTACCACGAAGGATTAAGCGCGACCAACTATTTCTTGTCATCGGTCTCGGGCAAAGACCACAAAGACGAACAATGGCATGGGAATCGATCCACAGGCGATGTCCACAGGGGACCGCGACATCGTAATCGATCTACAGGCGATGTCCACAGATGGACAGCGCATCGGAATCGATCTCGGCGATGCCAACAGGACGGACCGCGACATCGAACCACGATCTTGAGCGTTGTCCACGTGATCGGCCAGCGACAACGGTATCATGAACGATATCCACCGGCACCTGCACAACCCTAACATATTAGCAAGCACATTGCAAATAATCAAAAACCACAACTATGGTAATAAGCCATTATTTTTTACCTTGTGCAGCTCATCGGGGGATCCCATCCCTCCGGGCCATCTCCTCGTCCTCGATGGGGCCATCACCTTGCGGGGAATCTTTGCGTCTCAACGGCGACTATCTCCTCAAACTCGGCCTTGAGCCTCGCATAGGTGGCCATCGAGTTTCGGGGTAGGCACGGTGGGGCCCTTGCTATTCTTCCAACTTTCTTTGAGGAGTTAAATGCGCCAACGTCGTCAACTCTTTGGCGAGTGCTTGTTTCTTGGAGTTCTTCGTCTCCATGGGTTGGCCCGCTAACATGGTCAACTCGGTTGTCGGTGCTCACTTCCTGGTGATCGCTGACTCCAGTGGGTTGTCTGCCGGTAACTCTTTTCCTAGTGCTCCAGGATCCATCAATGAATTGACAAACAAAAATAAGATTCTTGGAATGAAAATATAGCAGCATCACTGATTCGCCAACCTTTCCTTCATCGGTACAGAAGAAAAATGGCAGAAGTGAGTAGCCTGGAGTTAGGTTTTCTTCAAGAAAGGGGAGAAAGGGCTTCAACGAGCGTTCAAAGGAAAATGATGGTTGCTTCGTCAGTCCAACTTCGAGGCCACTTTACCACCTTTGGTAAAGGTGTGGGTTTTGTGATATATGATGGTCATGATTTTGCGGCCACCTGCCAGGGGTGACCCGGTGAGTTTCGGTATTTACCACCTCGCTGTGATTTGGTGGATGGCACGCGGGCCCAGATGTTTGATGTCCCGCATGTAGATAGAGCGGCTAGTCATATAGGAGTGCTCAATATTGTGCACCGCGACCAAGGCGGAGAGGAAAACAAGAGAACTACGTAATGCATGAGTTTAATTAGGGTAGTTTTGTAAAGTACGAGATACATTCCTCCAATCACGAAATGCCTTGGTTGATGAGATTTGAGATTTGAGCCCTATAAACCGGAAGGGAGATTTGAGATTTGAGATTTGAGATACTGCATTCGGTGTAGTCTAGTTACTTGTTGGAATCTCTAGAAAGACTTATACCGCATGATTCTTTGCTCCTTCTTACTACTATGTACTACTTCACCGACATGTGGGATAGCCAGCAGCATTCGGGTCGACGTAATACGTGTCATGCACCAGATTAGAGTGCGGAACGGAAGGGGGCATCACCCCGGTCATAACGCCCTCGACGCGGAGCAGTAGCGTGCACCGGGAAGCGGCACTCTCTCAGCCACCGTGCCGCTTCAAAGCCGGCGCCAGTGAAGGTCGCCTCCGCTCTGGCCGGGCATTAATGCGGCAATCGACGCTCGTGACGCTGACCGTTTCCGTTTCAGCGGGAAGTGCATGCTGGCAAGGGAGTATAGGTTTTGAACCGTTTCAGGTGTAGTACTGGTAGTTTGCAAAACTACTCAATTATTGCACTCAGTTTCCTAAGAAATTGGCCCTGTTTGGATACTCTAACTCAGTTAAAGGTTAGAGTTAGATTCTAATCCTGAACTAACCCTGAAGTAACTCTAGCGAAAGAGGTGTTTGGATGACAGGGTTAGATGGAGCATGGATACGGCGAGGTGCCGTCATGGGCGGTGCGGGAGGGAGGGAGAGGACGAGAGGCTTCGAGGAAGTGGGGAGGGATCTGCTGCGGGGAGAGCGAGAGAAAAAAAGTGTTTTTTAGTGTCCTGAGAAGAACTAACCCAAATAAGCACCTCTTGGGTGGGTTAGATTTTTTGGGTTAGTTGAGTTCAAACTAAACCAAACTAACTCTAACACATGGATCCAAACAGTAACTCAAACTAACCCTCCTGTTTGGATATATTTGGGCTAGTTGAGTTCAAACTAACCCAAACTAACTCTAACACATGGATCCAAACAGTAACTGCATGATCCAAATCGCACAGCCCGACCTTTCCAAAGCAGTAAGTAAGTTGAATCCGCTTCTCCCTCACCCTCCTCACCTCTGTGTCAAACCGCCCACGCGAAAACCGCACAGGCGTCTTTGCTCGGGAAAAGCCCGCCCTCAACTTTTAACTACGAAAATAGTTCGAGCTTGTTCGTTCTATATAAATACTAGTACTGTATGTTTATTCACCCGTGGAGTTGTTCAATGAATGGAGGGCCGGGAAGCACAAGTGAACAATACTACTAGTAGTAGTAGTAAGTAGGAGTCGTATAGGTAGTCCCCTTAAATAGAGAGTTTCTTTTCTTTAATGCCACGTACACAAATTGAAACGCGTGTTGTGGAGAGAAAAATATAATCACTCCACTATATATGTACGTGAGGGCTGAGCGCTTGCTTTACTAGGGTTGCTCTCTTCATTCTCTCATCCCTCCAGATATAAACAAGACAACGGTAGCGACATTTTCTCTCTGCTCACCGGCAGTCACAGATCCGGCGGATCCCTCGGTAGTGTGTTTAGAGGACTAGGTGCATCCTTGATGCACGGTCATCACCGCAAGGGAGAAACCCACAGCTGCGGAGGGGCCCGATCCTCTGTCTGCGTGTCGGTCTCTCCGACCACGGGCCCTTCGGAGGTCCTCCGACCCTTCTTCCTCCCTGCCGTATTGTCCGCAGATCCGACCTGCCGCCGCCGACATCCCGACGACCCTCAGGTATAAGTTCTTCGAAAGCGGCCTTGCTCTACTGCCCTAGCTCCCCACGTGTCTGCATGTGCATCTTTTTCTACTCCCATCAGCTCTTCCAAAGCCACCTAAATTTTTAGTATTATTAGAGGTAAAGCTACTTCATGCATTCGAATCTAGGACTTTGTTCAAACAACGAAGAAAGGGGGAAAGTTGTAGCATGAATCTAGGACTTGATTCAAAGAGGAAATAATATGGTGAAAGTAGTAGAGACCGGATACCCAACCGGTCTCTTGGTTGAAAAGGGAAATAATGGGAAAACGCAGCGGTACAAACCGGATAAAGGAATGTGATCTATTTTTGGTTGAAAAAGGATAGAAAGTGGTAATTTGGTGGACAAGTCAACAGTATGTACAGGATTAGATTTGTTGCCCTCACATAGTAAAAGGTCTCGAGATTAGAATTGCTGCCCTCACATTGTAAAAGGTCTCGTGGATTAGATTTGTTGCCCTCACATAGTAAAAGGTCTGCGCAGGATTAGATTCTTTGCCCTCACATAGTAAAAGGTCTCGAGGATTAGATTTGCTACCCTCACATAGTAAAAGGTCTCCGAGATTAGGTTTGCTTCCCTCATATAGTAAAAGGTCTCCCGAGGATTAGATTTGCCGCCTCACATAGCATGAACAAACTCGGCATCACCACTTTATGCCTCCTTGTAGGTACATTGTCTTTGATCGTCCACATCGCATGTCCTTACACCAACCTTTTCTTTGTTGTTAATGTAAGAGCGCATGTAAAATGAAGCGATCACACTGTTACCTTAGGGACATGTCTAACTAGTGTTATTGTTAATCTAATGCCTCCAGTGATAAGTGCATTAAAACTGTGTTACAAATGGTACTCCTGCTGTTTTCCCCAGTATGATAAGTAAGTTGCTCCTTTACGCTGCTGAGTGTCCTGGTGTCCCCACGGTCCCATGCCCTTAAACCAACTCTTTAGCTGCTGTTGATTTACTGTATCTGGTAAACAAGCAATGCCACCATTAAAGTAATCCCATATTTGAGGAATCTCATTGTTGATCGTAATGCTTCTGGTAACATGAAGCATTGCTGACGTTTTAAAATTTCTACTGTCCTTGCGTGATTGCCATGAACATAATTAAGATGCTTCTTTTCATTTCGTATATGTTTGCTATATTCTTATTTGCCAGCAACTGTTTACTTTCTATCTTTTTGTGCAGATAGGGATATCCATTTCACCTTGTTGCTATTGTGACCTTTTGGTGAACTGCACAAAACACTTTCTTTTGGAATGAGTGTCTTGTGCAGTTCAATTAAAATGTCACTTGGGCAACATCTCTCAATTTTGGGGGAACTGCACAAAATGGTGATTGGAGTTTCCAAAATCTCCGTCAAAATCTGCTGGTAATCTGGTGTAACATTTTATTAGCCTTTGCAAGATGAGCCATGACTGTCACCACAATGGCACTTTATTTTAGTGGAACTGCACAAAAGGATAAGCAAATTATAGTTGCACCCTACATGAGTCGGACAGCCAACCTTAATGTTCCTCAATTTTAGTGCAACTACTAAAGAAGAACCTGCTAGCTCACGAGAGCAAGTACTTCTTGCTAGCTGAATGATGCAATCTTTGCTTCATTTTAGGTGAACTGCAAAAAAAGGCACAGGAATTGAATCATGGAAGTCCAGGCAGGCCTCATCCGAGTGGAGCTGCAGGTTGAGTTCAAAGAGTGCCACTATTATAGTAAGCATACTCTTCTTGTTTGTGTTGTGCAAACAGGAATACTCAACTACAGATGTTGTGATGGTCAAGAGCATTCGCCAAGTTCTTCGATTGTATGACATGGCTAGCCAAGATGTATTTACTCCCGATATTCACTTTATCAAAAGGCTCTAATGGGTTGGTTCTGAATCTTGCAAGCTGGGAATCAATGAGATGTGTAGGCATATTTGTTGTACTTATTATTTGAATCTTATTTGTTGGTTCTGAATCTTGCAAGCTGGGAATCAATGAGATGTGTAGGCATCTTTGTTGTACTTATTATTTGGATCCTATTTGTTGGTTCTGAATCTTGCAAGCTGGGAAACACGGCATGATGATGCAGAGGACAACAACCATAACAAACAGTTCAAACTTGGTTGTATTATCTTTGTGAAAGTGTGACAAAATATCTTTGGCCAGGTAATCGTCCTGAGAATAATAATTCTAATTGTTGTGCATGTTGGTCCTGTGGCACTGATAGAACAAGCCAATGCATTGCTTGTTTTAAGTATAAATTTGTATTAAAGCTAATTAAATTTAAGTAAAGTGACCACTAACTCCTGTTATTACAGATACCAATCTGAGACCAGCCGGGAATCGGCGATGTGGCAGAGTAGGTTTCTTAATGGAGGCGCTTGAATGCGCTGAGGGTGCATCTTCTGTCGGGCGTGCAGCAGCAGAGCGAGGGAGGGGTAGTAAATGCTTGTCGCTTTGTACACACTCGGTTTACTATTGAATCCAGTTCCCCAAGAGCTGAAAAAGCGAACCTTTGCCGCCGTCTACACACTCATTCACTTGAAGAGACTCCAATGGCGATCCGAGGGGTGAGCCTTTGGATATGGACTTGACAAGGAGTTCCCCTTTGAGTTCGCCGGTCAGTCCTATGGCTGCACCAAGTTGAATGTGATGTACACCAACGATTCGAACTCGGTGAAGCTCTGCCTCGCCGAGTTGAAGCACTACCTACAGGATGAGGAAGCACAAGGTTGTAGGACTAGACCTTGTGCCCATCCATTCGTCTCCTAACAGGGACCAACGGATAGCCGTCGCCCATGTATGTGTGCGGGACGAGGTTCTCATCTACCACTTCTGTAGGGCCATCAGAGGTTCTGGAGCATTCGGCTGTTTCATCGGCAACACCGACTGCACCTTCGCTACGGTGGAGAGAAGGAAGAACGCGACGATTCGTCCATCTGGTGCAGCAAGCTTATCAACATCCAGAAGCAATACAGGATCATCAGCAACGGGCAGGAGAAGGACTCCGTGGTCGACCCCTGATACGCCAACATGAAAGAAGACAACGATACTAAGGACCTGAACACGTGGGAGGTACCTCTGAATCTAGCCTACATAACCTACACGGCCAAGGACGCATACGCATGCTACGACATGTACATGCAGATCTTGGACATGAGGGCATGTCTGCTTCCCGTAACCGACGAGTACACGAACAGCCGCAACGTCATGATCAAGGATGCTAGGAAGGTCTATATGTTGTACTTTATCTGTTTATAAGCACCTTTATCATTTGAGTGTTTCATGCATTAGCCTATATGTCATAATTATCTGTTTTGTCCGAAATATTTCTTTTAAGAACCCATTAACCTGTTTGCTTTTTTAGTGGCTATTTGCTTATGTATGTAACTAGTTCACTTGCCGTTAAAAAAAACTAGTTCACTCGGCTGCCATGCTTTGAATATTCTTCCTCCCAACATATTCCCCTCCTCAGGTGGACCCAGTAGGTCTCGTACACAGACATATGGGACAAACTACCTATCCATTTGTATCTCTTTATTTTTTTCAGTCTTTCTTCATCTTCCTATATAGCGGCTGGCCATCATAGCCTATGGCGTTGGCCATGCCATCCCTCTACTACCACACATTGTCCGACGGCGGCAGCTCCACCGGCTCACCCTGCACCCGAACAAGTCAACCCTCGTACTCCCCTCCGCCTGTGTCTTCCCCCGCTCCGGTTCGTTCGGTCCGAGGTCTCAACGTCGTCCTCCGCCTTGGTGCTCTAGCTGCGGCGCTGCTGTCTGTCGTTCCCAACATGGTCAGCAAAACAAGAGGAATCGGGAGACAACTGTTCGTCCAGAGGCTGACAGTCCCGGGCCCACCAAGTCCATGGCCTAGGTTTTGTTGTTTAACATGGGCAGCCCACAACATGTTTCAACATTTTTTGGATTCAGCAGGTATCAAGCGGCCTCTGGGCCTCCCAACCTAGCTTGTCTATAACATCAGCAGCCCAAGTTATGTTTGTTTTTCAAGACGACGCACAGCTCAGTTCTATTTTTCTATAAGAATGCAAAACTGAACCTATATTTATATCTTATTTCATTATATATATATATATATATATATATTTATATTTATATATTAGAAACAACATAAGTTTTCGTTAAACCTGTCGTTCGTCCAACCATTTTATAGACCTTCCCACTTCCTTTATTTTGCGTTTTCATTAATCCTATATCTGAATTTTCTCCCACTTTCTTTTTTCGATGTAAGCGAAGTTTTCTCCAAAGATTTTTCCTAGAACCAACTCTCAAGCTGTCCCACGTCTAGCCTAAAAATAATAATACCCCATGTAGTATTAACTCATCAAATTAAAATGATATTTTATTTCGTAAGTTGAAAGTTCTTACAAAATAATAATAACAATTGTTTATATATAACTTGGCAAGTTAACTCCTAGTGATTGCGTACATAAGCTTGCAAAAGATTTTACTTGACCAATCCAAAGAATAGGCGATGCAATCATGTGTTTATGTTTTTATAAATTTCTCCGTCTAGCCCAACATGATATTTTCACCCAGCCCAGTTAAGTATGCGGATTTTAGAGAAAAAATGCAAATGGGCTTTAAATTCTACCATATATATAAGCGGGTTGCATAGATGCTACATCATTGTTTCACCCAGCCCACCAAATCGACTAAAAAACAAATGGACCTGGTCGACATGTGTGCCAAGAGGGTGAAAGCCTAAGAAGGCGTTGGATTTACGTCCAACGGCGGCATTCTTCTTCAATCTCTCGTCTTCTTCCCCAGTAGCTTACAAGGACCGCTTTGCTCGACCTCTGGCGTCCAGCGGCATTGTTTTGCGCTCCTCAGTGAAACGCTACCCCGCCAACGGCCAGGCCATCCCTCCACTCCGCACCTCCTGTTATTCTCTGCCGAGTGTAGGCCCACCCCGCACCCGAACCAGTCATGTTTCCCACTCCTCTCCGTCTGCGACTCCACTGCCGCGTCTTCCCCATCTCCGGGTTGTTCCACACTACAAAAAAATACACTTCCGTGATGATACGTGTTTGTCATAGTAGGTCGCGTTTTTTGTCATGCATGTACATCCATGACGATTTTATGACAGAATCAAGATAGTCATACTGTCTTTGTCGTAGAAGTGTTCCATGACATTACCAAAATTATCATCACGGAAGTGTCCACTTCCATGATGATAAATCGCGCGTCACAGAAGTGCTTTTGTCAAGGGTGACCGTCATGTGGCATCCACCATAACGGAACGCCGTTAAGCTATCAGGTCGGGTTTTGGATCCGATAACCCGTTAACAGCCCCGACCAATGGGGATTTTCCACGTGTAAAATCATCATTGGCTGGAGGAAACTGCGATGTCGGCTCATCATTGGGACGTATGTCATCCACTCACTTTGGATGTAAGGCGCTTATGATACGTCGACCGTGGCGCGCCCAACGATGGCCCATTCTGTGAAAAGGTCGGCCCGTTTGACTTGGTCAAAAGTCAAGCGGGCGGCCCATGGAAACTTGTTAACGGCACTGTTAGCATATAGCCCATTTACAGCCCGCTAACCCAAGGCCCGTTCGCTATATGCGAATTAGGCCCAGTAGCGTCATCTGGGCCATCCAATATGATTCCAGCCCGTTTGAACTTCTGGCCCATGTATGGCCCATGACGTCTTTCGGCCGATATGAGGCCCTTTGTAACTCTTGGCCCATTAGCGGCCCGTCTTTGAAACCGGCCCGTAATGAGCGGTGTATTACTTTACACCCATTAACGGCCCAGCGGTGAAATCGGCCCGTAATGAACAGTGTAACACTTTATACCCATTAACGGGCGGTTATTCCGTTGGGCGTTTCCAAATTTAAGTTAACTTTTCGACGCCACGAGGGCCCATTTATTCTTAGGCTCATTTGCGGCATTCGTTACTTACGGCCCATTCTTGTCATTTTTACGCTTGTGGGCCAAATTCAGCCCGTCGTTACAGTCGGCCCGTTGGTGGTCCGTTAGTCTGTTGGGCCATTTTCATAGCATCACAAAATACGGCCTATTAATGACCCGTTATGGTCAGCCCATAAAACGTACAATTTCCATTATAGGCCCGTCTACGGCCCATTAAAGGCCCGTACAAGACCCATAAATGAGTCGGCGGCCCATGGATCCTACGTGACGTAGAAGGCCCATGGATCCTGCGAGACGTAGAAGGCCCATGGATCCTGCGAGACGTAGAAGGCCCATGGATCCTGCGAGACGTAGAAGGCCCATGGATCCGACGGCCCGTGAAGGGCCATGGTCGGGCGAGTTGGCCCCCGTTTGAATGATATAGCATATTCAAAGAATTATCCTACTCAATATTATCACCTCTAAAAAGCATACACTATACAACAAAGAGATCAAGGCATAGAAAGGTAGAATAATCCTACACTATACAATAAAGAAATTACAGCCGATTATACCCACTGGGTATTATGGTTCGGCACAGGTGATAATAAAGCATACAAAAACAACAAATTGCATACACTGGGCAAATACAGCTCATACATCATGGACGCGCATCAACTTAACTCCATTTGAACTATAATCTCTTGAGAAAATAGAATTGGCGGATTCGTGATAGCACAAATTTCAGTCTGCAAAATCTCCAATTCCTTCATGGTTACCTCGGTGTCTTGTTTCATTTTTTGACTCCTGCATCTAATACCTGCATGTCCAGTCTCAACTTGTTGATTATACGTTGACAATCATGTACACGTTGTCTTGCGACCTCTAGTTGATGCTCGAGAACATCAGACATTCCAATTCCAATCCATAATCATTCGATAACGCATGCCGCACTGTCATCGCAGATTTTTGTGTTGATGTCACTTCATCCTGAAATGTTTCTGTAAGTACACATGACTAGGGCAAAAATATAGTTACAACAGTGAAGCGAACAAGATACTATTTTGTACTACATGGCAAAACAGGACTAACAATAATGTTACACGTCACTTTCAAAAAAAGATGTTACACATCATGAAGCATAAGCAGGTGATATTTTAAAATTATGAAAAAGATAGTCATGCAGCCTGCATATAGAAATCCCTCTTAGCTCACCGGAGGAGCATGATGTTGGGGGCCCAATCGAAAACACGACAAGTTACATATTTAGACAGCATGTTGCGTATAAGTAAGCAAGCGATTTGGCCATTACGTACCTCAATTAAAGTCTTAGGGAGCATAATGAACAGCAGAGGGTTTCATACAAACATACTACAAAAGATGGGCAAAACTATGCAATCATTAGCGTAGTATAAACTAGATTGTGAGCCTCATGCAATAATAGTTGGTTAATAGACTTCAAAGCTTGTGCACACTTCTGCAGAGTAATTAAATGGTAACGCCTTTAATTATGTGAACTAATAGTGATACAAGTGCCGAACATCGTGCATAATAATTTGGGCATCTCATTAAGTGAGGACAAATAAAGCAATTGAAAAGAGAAAATTAACTATGCCCGAAACAAACAAGGAATTGAACTGTTGAGTTGCATACGGTGACTTACCTTAGCGAGTTGAAGAGGCTCAAGCGCAGCTCCTACTTCCCTTGCAAGGCTCCTTCCTAACATCTTGTACTTGGAAATCCTCAATCTTATCTTCATTGCACCCACTCTGCAAGGTGACACAAACTAGTTACTCGTCTCCTTGGAAGATAAATATGCATACTTTCAAGTCTGTGAACACAAAAGGATGAGATTATAACAAAACAACACCACATAATGAAACATGCCGCATCTCTTGCACTTGCACACAATAAAATGAGCATTTACTATGTCTGCACTATGTAAAAACTAGGCATACCTTCGAATCGATCTCCGTGTACTCTTGGAGAGCCTCTTGTAGTGTACAGACCAAACCTTTGTATGTCAGCTATGAGTTTGACAAGGCCCTTCACTGAGCCCTTAGTGTTTAAATCGTGGACAAGCTCTTGTTAGAGTGTTAGGTCGAGAAACGACAAGTAATCAAAGCAAACTGTCCTAGTATGGCTGGCTGATGCAAACAAGAAATTGAACAGATGTGTGATCAAATCTTACATATCAAGAAAAGAAGCAAAGAAGGAGGCTTAAAGACCATCACTTGACTGACCAGATTTAAGGGCATTTAAACATCATGTGCAACGTATGAACTAACAGAAACATTGCATATTCCAGATTCTACAATGGAATGCACATGTATTAGGTTATGCCATGTATGATGATGCCTAAATGTACAGATAGCGGCGGGGAGTGATTCATCATTGCACGCACAATTGAATTGCGGGTTAAGGGCCGATTCGTTTCCGCCTTTTCAGGGCATATTGTCAAAATAAGCCATAAAAGATGTAAAGAAGTCAATTTTGAGTTATGGGCTTGGGCTTAACTAATTTCGCTTTGGAGGGGGGTGTTTCGGGTAGAACCTCACTAAAAATTGAAGGGAAGGGGAATAGTGAAATGACTCTGTTGTCTGCCTATATTACACTCAAAATGCAATTGCTGACGCACGTGTCACACTTGACCCTCAAGTAAAAACAAACATGCAAGCATTCATTGCCACCTGCCGCTTGCATCTCCTCTCCCTTTCCTCTACCTCGATCCTCACACTGCGGCACTAGGGTTCCTCAGTGAGCCGTCATCGCCCTTTGGTCCCATCTGGCCTGGTCCTCGACGATGCTATGTCCAGCTAGGCTACATGGTCGGCGGATAGGGGCAAATCTCCCTGGCTGCTCCTCCCTCTGGCGCCGCCCCTCATTCTCATGGTCTCCAGTAGCTGCTCCACTGTGGTTCGCCCAAGTCAGCACTACTCGGTGGTATTTGCACAACTCTGGTGATGCCACATGCGGCGTAAGGCACCTTGTTCCCCCTGCCTCCTCCTGGGCCATGGCCTTGAGGTGCTATTGAAGGATGAGCTCATCCAACAAGGTGAGGATCTCCTCTGATTTTTTTGCCAAATTTTCATTCTGATCCACTATACGATGAATTGCTATGAGCTGCTTCTGCTGCTGCTATATGATGAATTGCTATGAGCTGCTCCTGCTACTGCTATATGATGAATTGCTATGAGCTGCTGCTACTGTATGATGAGTTGCTATGAGCTGCTGCTGCTGCTATATGATGAATTGCTATGAGCTGCTTCGCCGCTGCTATATGATGAGTTGCTACAAACCTGCTCTCCCTGGCATATATGATGAATTGCTATGAGCTGCTCCTGCTGCTGCTATATGATGAATTGCTATGAGCTGCTCCTGCTGCTGCTATATGATGAATTGCTATGAGCTGCTGCTGGTATATGATGAATTGCGCATCGGCCGCCGTATGATGAGTTGCTATGAAATTGCTTCTTTGCTGCTATATGATGCTTTCAATTGGTGCTTTGCTATATGATAATAACCAGCCACTTGGACCATCGAATTTCAATAAATAATTGTTCTTCATTTAAATTTGGGTCATGCGTTCTTCGTTTAAATTAGGCAATGGGATCTCTATGGAAAACATTGACCAAAGTAGATTATGCCAAGTAGATGGTATCTTTGTATTTGCATTTTGAGTAAATAGTGATGGTCTGTTTTCCTATCATGTTAATTATTTGCCTTTGGGTTCAATTTGTGATGTTTGCAAGTCAAATTAATTTCCATATGGGCAACAAAATGAAAAATATATAATGCAATCTAGACTTTCCTTGATCATACCAAAGATAAGCTGAAAAGCATATATGAAAAGAACTGGTTGGCGTATTACATGGAGCTTATATTCACAGGTGCTTATTTTCTTAGGATAACTCGTAATAAGCATCCCTAAGAAACTTGGCTAATAGAACTGCATACAAATAACATGTCACGATGATTGCAATGGAGCAGTGACGTACCATAGCACACTGTATAGGCTCACCGCTGCCTCTCCTTTTTTTTGAGATGTTCCATGAAATTGCCACATACATCTTGTACTTTTTCATTGTGTAACTCTATCGCAAGTTGACACGGCTAATTTGCACATCTCTACATGATACTACATTGCATATCCCTTGCGCATATTTAAACCACCAATTAACTTGATTGTGTGCGTACCATAAACTTGCCATGACTCTCAGTATGCTTTGGACTAGCGAGGCACTCTAAGGGAGCCTAATGTAGTGCATTGGAATTCCTACATGCCACCTACGATTTTGTGTAATGTATTGCCCCTGTTCCTAAATATATGTCTTTGTAGAGATTCCAGTATGGACCACATACATATGTATATAGATGCATTTTCGAGTGTAGATTCACTCATTTTGCTCGTATGTAGCCTATAGTGGAATCTCTAAAAGACTTATATTTAGGAGCAGGTACGAGGTAGTATCATGTATGACATCTACATATCTAATTTAGCAGCCCGATGGTAGAAATCATTGTTCGCACAAAGGGATTATCGGTCGAAAAATCCTAGCAAAGCAATGGCGAGTACGTAACAATACAAGAGAGAGAGACGCTTACAAGATCACAGCAATGCCTCGATCCGGGATCTTGGTTGGCCAAGCTGTTAAATCCGGAAGAAACATCGTCCTTGTAGTTTTGCCAATCGCATAACAGGTAACAACGACCGGTTAGTATATTTGAAGTGCATCGGGCGGTGATGCCGGACGGGTTTAAAGGTGACAAGTACCTAGGCGTGGCGGGTGCTTGGCATCTCTCGAGCAGTGGGAATCGGGTTAAAAAGCGCCGAGGTGATGACGCTTGTTGGTGTCGGGGTCCGGTTAGGAGATCTAGAACCGTCGAGTAGGGTGTTTGTGGAGCGGCTCCGGTAGGGTGCACTACGGTGTGGGCGAAGCGGATCTGTGGCCATGGACAAGGACGTAGGTGAAGCTGCTCCGGTGGTTGGGTTAAGGATGGTGTCGACGACGCAGATCTCTGACCGTGGGACGGGCGTCGCCTGCTCCGGTGGTTGGGTTAAGGGTGGTGTCGATGATGCGGATCTGCGGCCGTGGGACGGGCGTCGAAGCTGCTCCGTGGGATTGGATCGAGTGCGAGGAAGCGGATCTGAGGCCGTGGACTTGTGAGTTGGCAAAGCGGCCCGGTAGGGTTGAGAATGGTATAAGCGAAGCTACTCGGTAGGGTTGACGATGGTGTCGTGGCGGCTCCAGTGAGGGTTGAGGAAGGTGTCGGCGGCGGCTCCATTAGGGTTGAGGAAGGTGTCGGCGAAGAGGATCGAGGCCGTCGATGGGGGCGTCGGTGGGGCGGCTCCGGGGTGTGGACGAAAGCGTCTCGGTGGGGAATCTGAATGAGCCGCTGCAGATGCAGCGGTTGGCGAAATACCGGCGAAGCAGATCCGCCCGTGGACAAAGGCCGACACTGAATGGGCTATGTAATACGGTGGTGGATGAGCAGTCTACTTGTTTCTAGGAGAGGTGGGAGGGTAGATGCGGCGCGAAGCGAATCCGCGAGGTGGGCGTCACTGGTAGTGAATGGGCTATGGTACGCCGGTGGATGAGCGATATAGGGTTTCGAGAGGGAGGGAGAAAGGGCGATGAAGTACGGACGGCGTGATGTAAGATGCTCTGGTGCTGTGGAGTTAGTCGTTTTTGCGGGAGGGGGAGAGGAAATGGGGGTGCCGTGTAGTGGGGGAAACCGGAAGTTACCAAAGCAGCCCCGACCTATCATGTAGATGAAGGTGGTTTTGTAACTGTTGGTCTCCGTGCACCAAGGACAGAATGGGGATTTCGCATGCTAAAGACTAAGGTGGCCGAAATTTTAGAAGGAGGCGGGAGATTGTGCCGCCAGCATGGATCGTTCGTATCCGGTTTCAACTAATTTTGGACCCGTGCTAGCGGGAAGGTCATGCTAGGCTGTGTACACAGGCACGCGTCGTGATTAATAACTGGTGTGAAGTCCACCCCGGAAAAAAGACAATAACTCGGGATGTTCGCCGATAACTTGACGTTTACGCGGGCGCCGCCAATCGTGACGGGTGTAGTGGCGCGTTCACAAAAAAGGGATCAAACACTCAGCCTATGTATTTCTCGTGTAAATAGATAATTTAGTGCCATTGGTTATTTACTTTAAACATAATGCATTGACGTGTTAGTGTAGAGGCGCACAAAAAGAAATGGATATTGTAGTTAGCTACTTAAAAGTGTTACCTCATATGATTACATAGCCTCCATTTCATAAATTATGCGTACCCGTTGAATTCATATATGAATATTACATATATTACTTCAAAATCGAAACTTAAATCATCCAAGACTAATGAATTTGAATGCAAGAGTAACAATGGTGCATGTGCATGATAGCTACATTGGTTGTTTGAAGAAACATCACTGTAACTTTGGCATGCACAACTGAAAAGGTTTATTTAAATAGAAAAAATGTGATATGTGAGTGTCCATTCTTTACAGCGTTGAAAATCGATATTGTACCTTTGGCCACGATACGAAGTAGATATTGACTTATGTTCAAGCGATGCACGTCCACGATCGCTATAGTGATACGCGAATGAATTGTGCAATCTCTCTCACACGCATACATATCTCATTTCCTGTGGGCATCGGAATCACACGTGCGCACTTCTGTGGTATTTCAATCCCTCCGCCGTGGTTAAATTAAATCTTTCTACCCTGTCCTACAAGTCTCTCACACAGAAACACACACGCTCTCTATGTCAAACATGCCCACCCCTTTAGTTCCGCCCACCCGCAGCCACTAATGTCTCAAAGTATAATAATGTCTCTCACACATATGCTATCTACCTATCCCTTAATATAGCTAGATATGTGTCACACAAACTCCTTCTCCCTACTAGCAAGATGCCCATGCATTGGACGGAACATCAAGATGCATTTGTATGAGAAGTTTATCTTGTGGGAGAAAAGGATGAATGAGGGAATGCCTTATTTGCAAATGCGAGAGGGGTGTGGGTATCTTTTTGCAAAATTGCCATATTTTCCTTCACCCGTCCGCTTCTGATATAAATCGGATGGCCTATATTGCAGGATGGCAGAACACCATCATCACCAACTCTGTTTTTATAAGAGTAGAGATATGTGAGTGTCACCGCCCCCACACACACACACCCACACTTCCCAACACCGAAGGAGTAGGGTGACACCTCGATCTTGATACTAATCTATCGACCGCTTCTCTCTCAAACATACACACACACACTACCCGCAACGGCGAAGGAGTAGGGTGACACCTCGATCTTGATACTAATCTATCGACTGGATTCTCTCTCAAACATACACACACACACACACTACCCGGCACCGAAGGAGTAGGGTGGCACATCGATCTTGATAATAATCTATCTACTCCTCTTTCAAACACAGACACACACACACACAGTCGCTAGTTGTGCCTCTGTGCCTACCGCGCACACTCTTGATACGTCTTTCTCTCCCTCCCCCCCCAACAATGACAGCAGAAGGGTGACAACTCGATCTGATCATAATCTTTCAATTGGTTTCTCTCTCAAACATTGTGTCTCGGGGCCTCACTAAGTAGCCCCCTCGATATGTAGACTTCTCGCGCGCGCACAACTGTAGTGACGATGACGCTGAACCCAGTGTGCCTTGTTTTTACCGGCCTCATGTGATAGTTTTCACCCTGTTTTCTGTTAATTAACAAGGCAACCTTTTCTTTGTTACTACTAGTGAATCTGAAATCATTCGGGCAGACATAAAATATATCACTTCAACCCAATTATCGCGAGGAACTATTTTAAAAGAAATTAGCTAGCTGTTCGCGTTGCTGTAACGAACATCAAGATGCATTTGTATGAGTAGTTTATCTTGTGAGAGAAAAGGCTGAATGAGGGAAGGCCTTATTTGTGAACGTGGAGAGACGTGTGGGTATATTATTACAAAATTGCCATAGTTTCTTTCCTATCCGTTAGATATAAATCCAACGGCCTATATTGCGTGATGGCACGCACACCATCATCACCAACTCATTTTCTACTCCCTCCGTCCGAAAATACTTGTCATCAAAATGGGTAAAAATAGATGTATCTAAAACTAAAATACGTCTAGATACATTTCCTTTTATCCATTTTGATGACAAGTATTTCTGGACGGCGGGAGTATTTGTCTTTTTAGAGATTTCAACAAGTGACTATGACCGGACCTTACCAACATACTCAAAAAAGTAGTCCATAATTTTGATGTTACCCTCTTTTCTTGGCGGTGTAGTGCCATCTGGATACCTCATAAATAAATCAAGGACAAATCGGCCCCTTCACGAAAATACATACGTAGCAAAATTAGTGAATCAACACTTTAAAAAATGACTACATACACATCCGTATGTGGTAGTCCATTTGAAATCTGAAAAAGACAAATATTTAGGAACTAATAGAGTATATATAAGAGTAGACATGGGATATATCTCCAAAGATGGTCCTAAATGTCTTTGGGCTGGTTAGCGCCGGATGCTCGCAACGCGATGACATGAGTTTGAATTCTGTCTTTTAGCTTTAGATTTCTATATTATATATTACTCTACTTATTTAATATATACTTCTTTCGCTACTGTACTAACAATGGAACCCACGGAGTACTTAGAATATTAAGGATGGACTTGTTTCTTTTTAACTTTCTGTATGAAGTCAGAATAGCCACCGCAAGTCACATGTACACCGTACATGCAATTAACTTTTATAGAGGGACAATCATACAAGCAATTAACTGAAATGGATTGGATGTCACTCTATTATTTCCAAAGATAAAGAGCATCTCCAACGGCAGCCGGCAAATTTCCTCCCGCTTCCTTCCGCGGAGGACGACATCAAACGCCATTGTCTATACATTTTTACAACTCTAACCAACCAGATGAAATTCGTGCAAACACGGACTGATTTCATATAAGCATGAAGGATTTCAGATAAAAAGCCGGATCTTCATATAAACATGATGGACTTCATTACATTTACATGAACTAAGAGGTGCCAATCCGGCTCTCTTGTATAATTAATACTCCCTCCGTCCGGAAATACTTGTCGTAGAAATGGATATATCTAGACTTATTTTAGTTCTAAATGGCCGCCCGTGGATCCCTTTGTCTTCCTCATGTCCGTCGTGACACTTGCGGGGTCGATTAAGGTCCTCGGAAGAGACGAAGCAACAAAGAACCCACCTGAATCCGCGGTCGCCGCCGGCGGTGGCCTTCTTCATGGGTCCCAAGTGGCGGCGACCTCCGTGTTCTACTTCTCCTCGATGATGGCGGCGGACACGAAGAAGCTGGCTACCGACTCACGCTCTCCACGCACCCGACTTACGGCTCTGCCGCATGGCGCTGCCGCAGCACGGGAGGCGCGCCCACAGACATCGGAGGCGCGCCACCGCAGACACCGGTGGCGCTGGTACGACGCGGCAGCGACGGCACCAGACTGCAGCGTGCTGCGCCGCCCGTGCCAGGCGTGGAGCAACTCTCCACCTCATCAAGCTGAACTAGAGCGGCGAAGTTGCTGAACCACGCGCGCGCTGCTTAGCGACAAGCGGCTCCGTCCGGGCCAAAGCAAGGTTGGTGAAGCACCGAGCGCCTCGCCCATATCCCGAGGGCTCGGCGGGCCACCCCGCCGGTAATATGCCGAGAACGGCTCATCGGGTTAGCCATCGGAAGGGTGGAGAAAATGGTGAAGGAGGAGATGGGGGAGCGGAGGAGGAGTGCGATTCTTGCCCGCTGTCCGTCCCGGCTCGTGTAAATAGAGGGCGGATTTGTAGGAGCTTGGCTCAACTGCGTCGGCCTCGTTTAAACTGAGGGCGGACGGGAGGAGCTCGGCCGGTGTTGCGTTTAATTCCGGCCCGCTCATGAACGGACGTGTGGCCGGAGTAGGATTCTCGGTTTGCATGCGGGTTTAACGAAGGAATTTAATGGAGGCGCCGAGCGTGCAGCGGGCGGCGCAGTACTATTCGATTTGACAGCATTAATGAGCCACAAATCACAAAGGCCCTCGCCTCGTGAAACCGGACCAGCTAGACTGCCCCGCCCTCTAGCCTTTTAAAAAAATGTATATACTCCACTTTTGTACAGTAGTAGTATCGATGGATTGCGCCATGGAGCAAAACTTGAAATTAAAAAAAAAGGTGGTACATATAGAGAGCGCTCGTGAACTATGTGTCATACATGGCAATAAATAAAGTACTACATGATACTAAGGCTGGTCGTAATGGGAGTATCATAGGTAGTATCATGCATGCCAACTAAGCAATTTTGATGAGGTGTCATTGAATTAAATGAGGAAAGAGGAGCTTGAGTATCATATACTACTTTGTGTCATGCATGGCAATAAATGTAGTCCTATATTATACCAACATATGATACCATGCATTACAGATGTAGTATCATACACTAGTATCATATGCATGATACTAGTATATGATACTCCCCATTACAACCAGCCTAATATATGATACATGGCGCAGGAGTACTAAGTATTATTAATACAGTTTTGCTAGAACTCATCTAGATGAGATATAATTTGGTCTCATTCATCTTTTATAGCCATTGGATGTGATGCTATAAGATGCGTGTGTGCTTACGTGGATTGTATTTGTTCTTGTGCAACAAACTGACCACTGCATGTCATGTTTGATAGTCTCAAGTCATTAAAAGCATACAAGCCCCACATCTCTTCTTGGTTGATTCCTCTATTTATGTCAAAAAATAAGAAACAACGTGAGAGTTAATGCACCACGCCTATGTGTTTACTAGTATTTGGTTTTCGTAAGATGACTTAACACTCACCTAGACGGAGGGAGTATTCGATTTGGATAATGGGCGGCAGTTCCTATCACGGCTTTAATGCAGACGAGGGAGGGAGTAGCGGTTCCCAATATGTTGAACGGCCAATGCATCCTCCTTCAATTAATGCATGAGGGAAAAAATGGGAGGAGGTCCGGGAAAAGAGGCTGTGCGATGTGAATGCAACGCAGTTTGCCCTCATTGCCCTCATATAAAGGCGCCCCTCCATTCCAATGCATCTACCACATCGTACGCACCTAACCATTTGCCTAAGCACCTACACTAAGTGCAAAAGAGCTCGCTCAAGACCCATGGCGGCGATGCGCGTGAGCGGCCAGCGGCAGCGCCGGATGGTCCACGACGCCGGCCTGCGGCATGGCGCCGAGGATCGTCACCAGACGGTGTTGGAGACCGGATGGTGGATGGCCACCGTCGACGCCAACTACGACTCTCAGTTGGACCAGATGATCGTTGCCACCAGCAACAAGTTCACCGTCCTCAAGAAGCTCGCAGACGACATCGCCGTACTCCTCCAGCCCGCACGCCCGGGATCCTCATTGCCTACCACCCTAATCGGACTCCTTGGCCGGAACCTCTTTCAAGCACTGGTGGCCCTGCGACTGCCCGCCGACGCCATGAAGAATGTCCACCTGAGGTCGCCACATGCGAGGCGCCGCCCGCAAGAATTCTTCGACCTACACATCCACGCGTATGAGCAAATCGTGTACATAGGTATCTACAAGGCCAGTGAGGACGCTACGACGTTGGCCTTCCTCAACCGGCTGGAAGCCTTGGATGCCTTTGTTGAGAAGCACCTCGACCTCGCCACAAAAGCAGCCGCTCTTAGCCGCCGGTTGGTGGCCCGACGCACTAAGTTGAGGAGGAGGAGGAGGTCGTGCGCTCATGGATCCATCTTTCTTCTTGCCTTCAGAATAACCATCACTGCGATCGCATCATCGTGTTTTAATTCTTATTGTCTTTGTTGCATTCTCGCTCCAGTCAATACCGACATGTGCGATCCCTTTGCTTAATTATATGCATCACCTGTAACTAGTACTCCATCCGTAAATTTATAAGTTGTGCTTACCTTTTCCATCAACTTCGGTAACGCCAGCGGGCATCTTGCTAGAAACACTAGAATATGTCTATATAATCCGTATGTGATAGTCCATTTGAAATCTCAAAAAGACAAATTTTTAGGTAATGAGGGAGTAATATATTAGGAGTATATCAAAACAATAGTGATTTCTTTCAAGTTTGTGAACAAATACTACTATTCTACTACATTGGATCCGTCGCAACGCACGGGCACATTGCTAGTAAAAGGAAAAGGCCTGCCGCGTTCGCGTCGCACCCCCACACGCCCGGGAATCGGGAGTACAACACGGCCCGTCCGGCACGACACATAGCTTAGGGAAGGCGTGTTGCCTGCCTAGCATTTTCACTTTCATGTGGGACCGCCGTTGAGCAAACCGACACCCGCTTCGCCGCCGGGTTGGAAAAGCGTAAACAAGGGAAGATCTAGTCAGTAGCACGGAAGCCAAGAAATTTGGTGTCGGGGCGGGGCTCGTTGATAGAGTAGGAGCATTCCGCATTAGTACTACTCCTACTAGTACTACCAAGTTTGTACTCCTAATACTATATTACTAGTACTACCACTATACAACTACTAGTAGATACGCGTACCGGCACAACATCGTGAGGAACAAAAAATGGGAAGATCTTGTTTTGGGTGATTTACCTTTTTTCAATCAACGTAGTATGAATAAAAGGATGTGGGGGGCACACATGAAGCTTATGTGGCTTAGTTGAATGGATACGGAAGGTTAGAGAAAAATAAATAGATAATGTGTTTATAGTTCACTCCATTAAATATATATACTTTGGATCCATTGCAACGGACCGGCACATCTATATCTATACCCCCTATATAGTGTGTGAAAAACTTTGAAAGTTGGTCATTGGATGAAGCCAATCCGATGGTACAAATGTGGCAAATCCGAGCACTACTGGCCGTTGGATATCATCCACCAGATTCTGCCACATGTATAATCTAGAAGACTCCATGGTTGAACTTAATTCATGACTAACTTTGCCACAACTAAGCTTAGGCAAAGTTATTAGTTCTTCAAAATGAGAGCCACAAGTTGGCAAGCCTAAGGGAATCTTGCCACATTTTTTGTGTGTATGTCATGTGGGGCCTTAGTGTGGCTTGCCTAAGGTGTGGCCTGAACCAAACACTCACCTAAGTTTGCATAACCTTACATTCCACCAGATTTTGCCACATGTTAGAATCCAGAAAATTCCACATGTAGAAGCATAATGCACAAACCACCAGAATCTCATGCGTGCAATGCACGTGTACCTTACTAGTACTAGTTGGTAGTAGTAAGAAACAAATTCCAGTTTTGGCACGAGCTCAGATCGCTGGAGCACCACAAGGCTCAAGGCAGGAGTTACATTTCCTCTCTCGGGGCATGAAGGAGCGAACTTCAAGTGGCTTAGTGCCCGACCTATGAGTCAATGACATGCGGACCTTAAATGCGGCTAGCCCACATGTCATTCTCATGGTGGTGGCGTGGTTCGCGACTCACTGCTCGAGATGAACCGGCCGGTGGTGGCGTGGCCGTGGCGAGGTACCACAATAGGGCGTCGGCTATTTAGGCGTAGATGGCCACACGGCGGGTACTACCAGTAGTACATAAGTACTCCACGGTGAGGATTGATGCCCGATGAAATGTGTCACAAATTTGGATGAAAATTCGATGGTGCGGGAGTACGGATTGGAGCACAACAGCGGAGCAGGCAAACCTGTAAGTGCATCTAGTGCCACCCCTAGTTGGTTTTGGAGTATTGACGACAAATGTGGTTGAGGGACTAATGCGTTTGTGAGAATTGCAGGATAACGCAGGTAGTGTCCCTCATTGATTCGGTTTACCTCACCGGAGATGGCCCCTAAAAATGTATGAAGACATTGAAGACAATGGTGGTATGTGAAGATATTCACATTGAAGACTATGACATGAGAAGACATTGAGTGAAGACTATGGAGCTGCCAAGATCATGTCATTTCGTTGTTTCCTTTTCTTCTTTGTTGAGTCGTAGGAACCACCGTCTTTGCATCGCTAAGTGGGGTCCAAGTGATCATAGTCGTAATGACTCAAGTGATGCTCAACCCAAATCCTATGTCTTCGAAATAAGACAATGAGAGCAAAACTTATCCAGAGCTGGATGAGTCGACTTTGCTTGTAGCCCAAGTAAAGTTGTCGGTGTGTTTGAAATCGACCGTTGGAACACGTGTCGGTTCCTTAGTGACCCAGGTCATTTCGGACATAACAGGTCGGGTTGCCTAGTGGCTATAAATAGCCCACCCCTACACCATAAATGGTGGCTGCTCGAGTTAGTGCACGGCTTTTGTCGTTGGAGAGCAACCCACCTCGAAGCCTTTGAGAGAGAGAAATCCTTGCGAGGACAAAGCCCAAACACCCCGAGCCAAAGAGTGTTAGGCATCATGAAGTCTTTCTTGTCTGTGACCTGAAGATTTATTACACATGAGGACTGTGAATCCTCCACCAAGTTAGGCGTCGCGATCTGAGCATCCAAGAGTCATTGTGGATTGGGTGAGCCTTGATCTGTGAAGGTTCGGGAGTCTACCTTGAAGACTTACCAGAGTGATTGGGCGAGGACTGTGTGTCCTTAGCTCAAGGGGAATAAGGTGAAGACGCGGTCTTCGAGTTGAATCTCAGCCTCCCTAACCCAGACGTCACAGCTTGTCACAAAGAATCGAACTGGTCCAACAAATCCCGTGTCTTCAACAAGTGACTCGTTCTATCCTCTCCCTCACTATACTTAGAGTTAGTCTTCGAGAAGTCATTGCCCAACTATCATACCTATTTGACTTCATTGATTGACAACTTTTATTGATTGGCTTCATACTATCTTCCATCCTGATCCTTACAACCTAGTCGCTATTAGTCTTGTACTTTCATGTTATTGCATACTTGACTATGGTTTGCTTGTTGTAGTTTACCTTCCGCTGCATATCAATTAGGTCATTTCTATTGTTTGTCTTTGAAACATCCGTGTTTTGAAGACTTTCATAAAAATCGCCTATTCACCCCCCCTCTAGTCGATAACTAGCACTTTCAAAACCACGTCCAATTGGGTGTGTCTATGGTAGAAAGTTGATGGTCGCCGCAGTTCAGCTGGCCCGCATGTCATGCACACAAAGGCAGATGAGCGGTGGGGCCGAGAGGGATGAGGGGCACGAACAATCCTACCATTCTGCTCATCGACATGTGGGACCCATAAGCATGGGTCCCACCTATCAGCGAAGGAAAAGCGAGGCAAGCGGTGATAGCCACGTCGAGGAGGATCCATGTCCACGTCGAGGGGACGTCGTCTGTCGGGTTGGAGCGGCGTCGTGGGAATCGCGTGTGGGTGTGGCAGTGGTGGAAAAAAGAAACGTGATGGTCGCCGTGGTTAAACTTCCATAGACAAGATGTCGTGTCTGCTGACACATGTATATCAAAACTAGAGTGTTTATATTTCAAGCACATGAACAAGTATTATTCTACTAGTTTGGATCCATTGCAACGCACGGGCCAGCACATTGGTAGTAGTAGTGTCCATCTCTATCTCTAGAGGCCTTCCCTCGTTCATCCTTTTCTCTCACAAGATAAACTACTCATACAAATGCATCTTAATGTTCCGTGGAACACACGAGGATGTTTCCTTGGGGGTCTCTCCAGCGCGGCGTGGCCGTAGTTGCAAGTTGACGCCCCTTGAGATGCCGACGTTGAGGGGCACTCAGATTTCCTCCGATGAGCAGGTAAGATGAGTTTGATCACGTAGTAAATGCATTCTAAAGACTACTTCCGTGTCCATTTCCTAATTCTCCCCCTGCCCACTGTTTCACAGGTTAGGCTCGGTGCGAGTGGAGATTGGCTTGCATATGCACGGGAGGGTACCAACATCAATTTGCACAACATTTACGACGGTGACACCGTTCCCGTAGAACCTTTGTCCAACATTGGGATCAGCCATGCAACGGCCACCGCATGGATTGGTACGATGGAACCATGGTGAGATTGAATAAAAGATAGCACGAACCTTGCACATGGCGGTCAAAGGCGGACCATCTCTGCTGCGGCCGATTTGTTGCAGACGAGTAGGAAGACGCCAGGCTCCTTTCTAACCGCATCTTCAAGGTGACAAACCAGGGGACTTATTTTGTATGGGACACATCCCACGATATACTCCCTCTCTCCCAGCTTTATCTGTTTTGAATCTTTTCGTTTTATAAGTTTCAAATTCAAATTTAGAGCTCCCCATCACATGTTGAGATTACAATGTCCATTAAATCGTTACGTGCATGTATAGTAAAGAAACAAATCTCGAGTTTGGCACGAGTTCATGCCGCGGAGCACCACAAGCCTGGGCGCCAGAGTTACATTTCCTCTCGTGGCCGTCACTGGATCGAGCCGGGTTATACTACACCTACCTTTGAGTCAATAACATGTGGACCCGATAGGTGACTGGTCCACATGTAATGCTCCCAAGGCGAAGGAGCAGTGGGGCCAAGAGGGGTGAGCCGCAGGTCGGGGACGCGTGGTTTCATGGGTTCGGCGTCGTGGGAATCATGGGTGGTCTGTGGTAGAAACTTGATGCTCGCCGCATTTTAGGTGGCCCACATGTCATGCACACAAAGGCGTAGGGGCGGTGCGGCCGAGAGGGGTGAGGCGACATCGGGGGCGTGGTGCCGTGGGTTGGAGAGGCGTCATGGGAATCGCGAGATGAAACGTGATGGTCGCCGTAGTTGAACTTCCATGGACAAGCTGTCATGTCTACGGACACATGCACTGCATATCGATCACTGGAAGGAGTAGCAGAGAAAGCTATATATGCGGATAAATAGTTCCTTATAGTCAAGCGGACCCATGCTACTACTCTGTTCCAAAGACATGCACACCATCGAAATAGTCCATCTATATAAATATAAACCGAGAGTGAATATTTTTTTTTACAAGAGATGAAATATTTAATACATCAATAATGACCTCCTATTTGGTGCAGCGCTTTCTTCTTCTTCTTCTTCTTCTTCTTCTTCTTCTTCTTCTTCTTCTTCTTCTTCTTCTTCTTCTTCTTCTTCTTCTTCTTGTTCTCATTCTCTGTGGGAGACGGCTTCACAACAAGCTCTTTGGACCTTGCAGCTATCTCGAAACTCACACGGGCATCGAGGGCAGCATATTTTATCCGCTCGTACGTCAAGGGATAATTCTCCCATCCAGACGACCTTAATGCCACCGTCTCGTCACCCTTCCGAATATTTGTACCGAGCACAAAATTTGCTACATCGAATAGGGATGGTGTCTGTTTAGCACAATCTTCTACATGAATTTTGATTACGGTATGTAGGTCGTGATGCTTTTTCAAATCAAGGTTGTACGGCTCCGGCTTCTATTTGTCCCCTTCGATGGCTGCCCCACGTAAGTATACGTCCTCCCGAGACAAGAAATCATGAAGTGACCCTGGTATGGAGGGCGAGTGTATGATGTAGTACACCAAAACATCATCTTCGAGGCACGGTGAAGGACGGCGGCGCTGGATCTTCCTGTGGCACGCTCCGTGTACTCGTGATCGAGACCGATGACCCTCGTCTCTACCTTTTTCGAGGGAGTTGGATACATTGTTGATCCATCGCGAACAACCCTTGGGTTGACGGTGACGGTGGCAACTATGCGCATCGAGCCATCGGCGAGGACATGTTGGGACGCTAAAAACCTGCATCTCGATCTCTTTTCGCCATTTGGAACCGCTTAGAACGGAGGGCTATGGTTTGGAGAATTGGGCTTAGATGGCTAGTCTAACTGAAGTAGTAGATGATTATTTAAAGAGGTTAAAACAATGTGAATGCAAGTGGGGGTTTGGATGCAAATGAAGACAAAGGGAGGTGAAGAAGCCGAGGCGAATCGGTTCCGATGGAGAAGTAAATGGGAGAAGTGGCATGCAGGCGATTGATTAGGCGTCTAGGTAGACTAAACGAAAAGGCTATGCGGGTAGACCGAGGAGTCATACATGTTCGCAGTATGCGTGCCCATCCTTCACGATAGGTGGGACCTATGCAAACAGATAAAAAATGTGTCGTAGCTTTTTTTTGAGACCGTGAGTGGGAGACACAACATTCTCTGGTTAAGGAATACTCCCTCCGTTTAGGTGAGTAGAAGTCACCTTATGAAAATCAGGTTTTCCCAAACCTTTAGGCGTGGAGCATTAACTTCCTGCTCGATCCCCTCCTAGCCTCGTTAGCCAGCGTTCTCTTCCTCTGCTGTCGCGTTCTACCTTTCCATTTTTCCTCTTCTCAAGTGTGGAACGATCTGCATGCTGTGCTTGATGCACCAGAACGACCACTGCATGCATCGCGACAGTGCGTTGATTGGGCATGCACGAATTTGGATTACGCTTTCGCCAATATGGATGATACCTGAACGATGAAGTGAACAGGCATGCTAGCATGGGAGACCTATTTCCGCTATACAATACTGGAGTACTCATGTTCCTAGTACTAGTAGTAGTAGTAGTACAACTGTGGTACACTTCATGGTCAAAATACTATTCATCCGGTCCTCACAGTGAAGTGACAACACCCTGTGCCTGACACTAGTCCAGGCGAGGCGGCGTGTTCGGGTTACCAAAGTCAGCCTCACCACATGCCTTTGTGCGATCTGTCACCCGCCAGTACATCACATTGGCGCCTCGCCTCGTCTCCCTCTCTGCGCCCATAGCACCACTCCATCTCCATCTCCTTCTCCGTCTCCGTCTCCGTCTCCATCTCATTTGTGCCCCGTGTACCGTCGCCTCACTCGCCTCCCCAAGACCACTATACCTCGCTAGCCGCTCCCAAAGACCGACATCCTTCTCCCCATAAATCAAGCCCCTTCCAAACTCCACCATGGCCGAACGCGAACCGCACAAAGATCCATAAGAGCCGCGATTGGAGCAATCTCCCCAGTGACATCCTCGACCTCTGTTGTTCGTGTATGGATATGTTGAGCACCCTGCAGCTGGCTGCATGCTCGAGGGACATGCACACGGCCATCGTCAAGCGAGGCCTAAGCTTTTCAAGACACGCTGCTTGCTGCTATCTGGTCTTGCGAGATTGGCTCACCATGATACGGAGGCGTGCATGATGCCCCTCGACTTCAATGCGATCTCCATTAGCCGAAACTTCTTTGCAGGTATGTAGTGTGTCGCCGTACATCATTTCCCTCGACATCGATCCGATCACCATCGCCCGAAACTTCTTGGCAGGTATGTACTGGTTCGGCATGAACTCCCACTAGATGCCTGCCTTCAGAGAAGACGGTAAAGAGTTGGTGCTCGTGAACTTCCAGACCTCCCATGAGATTATCCTTCCTCCATTGGATTATATAGAGTATTACCATCGCAGTCCAAGTCATCTAGATTACTACGCCGCTTGGATCGAACCTTGTTTTGCAGAAGATTGTAATCTGCCAAGTACCCACACGACATGCGAATTACGCAGACTTCAAGCTAATTGCCTTGTTCGACCACGGACTCGCCTATCTTTACGATGGTGCCTTTTTTAGCTGGAGACAACTCGGCTCGCAGTGGATCATCGTCAAAGCTGATACACACTTCTGTGGTGCTATTGAACACAATGGCATCATCTACGCGACCGACAAAGCAGATGGCACCACGTATTGCTGGGACGGCACGTGTAAGTTGTTTCCATCTCATGTTAATGATGACGCCATGACACTGTTTGAACTTTTTGTGATGATTGGCATATCCCTGTTTGAGCAGAATTTGAGTAGAACTATGGCAATATATTAGAGACGCCGTAAATCAGCTATATTTGTATGAGTTAATTCATGCGATTGTGACCATGTCATTACAGCCAATTTGTACCCTGAATAATCAAACGGTTAGGAATATATGGATGTTATCCTTATTTTACAGTAATCTATATACTACTACTAAATATGAGTGTGTAATCTATATACTACTATTATCCTTATTGTGACCATGTTAGTTTCCTCATTTTCATGATGTAGAAACATGCACCACACTGTTGATTTCATCTAACCATACATTAGGGAAGTAAATGTGCATATGGAGAACTCTATATTTGGAAGTAGTGAAATCCTACAATGCTTACCATGTGTACATACCTATATTCGCCCTTCAGCAATCAATGACTAGAATAATATCCTCCACGTAACTTTTGCCCACGTAACACGAGTATATAACAATGCATGTTCTATTAGTTACCTTGAAGAATTTGTTTGTGAGGATGTAACATGATTACATAACATGCATGACATGGTAGTTTCTCGTGAAGAATCGATTGCGAGATAACATGAGTATAACCATGCATGGCACTTCTATATTTTCGAACCCAGTATACATTTCCCTGTATTTTCCTCCCAGTTCCAACTCGGACATATCAATGTTGTTTCTTGCATTATCCTACTCATACTCTGAACTATGCTAATCTTACATTAACTACGCCTGTCCTTTTTGATATGATGCAGTGTCCCTATAGTTACAGCCCTTTGTAATTACACCACCTTTGCCAAAAACAGGGAAGCACAACTGATTCCTCGCTCGATCAGACGATGGCAAAAGACTGATGATCATTAAGACTCATGAGCCGGAAAAGTTATATTGCAAAATCCCCACTGTATACAAGCACCGTGTAATACGTGAGTATCCGGACAGTGGCTGTTACGTCTATTAGGAGGATACCAGCTTGTTGGGGCCTTTAGGATTTTTTAGTTGGAGGCGGGTAAACAGCCTTGGTTCACACTCTCTGTTTCTCGGACTCAAATATCCATTAACCAGGAGATCACCGTTTGCAAGGACCTTGATGGCAGAGAGGCTCTGTTTGCTATGGAAAACTGTGTCTACATGGCGAGCCCTAGGAGTTCGGGAGCAAACTCCCCTGATTGTCAACGATACAGCCTGCAGCCAAAAGAAGGTGTGTCAGGACCCCGATTCTAAGTCACACCGATCTAGCCTGTAACACCTCATATAACTTTGTGGCCTCACGCACGGTATTCCCACGGGTGTCGCCTTACCATTGCCCGGGACCGTTTGCGCATTTTGGCTCACGTATATGACAGTGTCGCTAGCATCCATATGACAGAGAACCCGGGCCGACATGACTAGTCGTGAACCCAAAGTGGCACTAACTTACAGGAACAGGCATACATGAATCAGCATAGACCATGTCGGTCAGCAGCGTCGAATCCGGTCATGTAGCATGGGCTAACAGGACTCCGGGAACCCGGCCGTGAGCTAAGCGAGGACTCCGGATGTCACCGCGTGACATTTCCTTGAAGGACGTATACAGAATGAAGTGAATCACATGCCGCTGGCCAGTGTTCCGAGCGGTAATCTTGGGCTAGCAGGACTCGGTGAACCGGGCTGTACGGACTACTATGGCTCATGGAAGCACAAGACTACATTTCCCCATAAGAGAGGCTACCAAGGATAAACAACTAGGTTGTCGGATCCCACACATACCAAGCATTTTAATCATACACACAATATGCTCCATATGTGCAAATCCAACATGGCATCACAACAAGACTCTACGACTCAGAGTATTTATTCATTAGGCTCCGAGGAGCGAGATATTACAAACAGGGTCGCTCGACCCAGCATTCAGAGCATACAAGTCAAACACACGCGGAAGCTTAACATGTCTGAGTACAGACATCTACAAATGAAAAAGGCTGAGAAGCCTGACTATCTACAAGACCCTGCCGAGGGCACAAGATCGTAGCTGAGGTAACAAGCTAAACGTCGAAGTCCACGCGGAACTACTAGCGAGATCAAGTCTCTCAAAGAAAACATAAATTGAGCAAATGTGAGTACAAATGTACCCAGCAAGACTTACATCAGAACTAGCTACATATGCATCGGTATCAATAAAGGGGTGGTGGAGTTTAACTGCATTAAGCCAGCTTTGACTTGGTGGCTATCCTGAACTACGACTGCAAGTAACTCTTTTGAGGTGGCGCACACGAGTCCACATATTCACCAATCAATACACCACTATGGATCCGCTCCCATCTTCCTACGAGAACGCCATCCATAGCACTCACGCTTATCTTGCGCATTTTAGAGTATCCACTTTCACTTGTCTATGAACTGCAGGCAACCCGTAAGTCCTTTACCGCGGACACGGCTATTCGAATAGATAATGTTAACCCTGCAGGGTGTACTTCTTCACACACGCTCTCGCCACTTACCACCATGTACACATCGTGTATCTCGGCAACCTTCAAGCGGAAGCTTTGGCGAGGAGTCGGCCACGACCTGACTAACCACACAAGTCTCTTGTCCAGGTTTATCACCTATTCGGGTTCCATCCGCAAGGAGATCCGGCCGGGGTGTCGCTCACGGCCCCAAACGATGTGTGCAGGGTTCCCAAGCCCACCATCCGGGTGCCACTTGGTACACCGGGCCACTGTGCCTAGTCTGTCCCAAGCTCACCTGCATCGAAAAGTGCCACTTGGTAGACTACTAACACTACCTACAAACACCGTAAACTAGTTGCAACTCCTGGACAGAGATCAGGTTGATTAATAAGTCGAGAGGGGCACTTAAGCATTCCAATGCGCGGTAGTAACTGTTCATGGATCACAAACAAAGAACTCAGTTCCTGAGGACGGCTGCAATGAGACAACCCACCATGTACTCCTACATGGCCTCTCACAGCTACCTCTACCAAATTGTGTTCACACACTTAGCTCACACAGAGTAGGACATGTTCACACACCTCCAATTCATCCCCGATGAATCAGACCTGACTCAACTCTAAGCAGTAGCAGGCATGATAACACAAGCATGAATGAGTAGGCACATCATGGCTCAAACAACTCCTACTCATGATCGTGGCTTTCATCTATTTACTGTGGCAATGACAGGTCATGCGAGAGGATAAGGGGTTCAACTACATGACAAGTAGCAGCGAGATGAGTCGTTGTTGTCCTAATGCAGTAAAAGAGAGCAGAAGCGAGAGAGTGGGATTGTATCGGAATGAACAAGGGGGTTTTGCTTGCCTGGCACTTGTGAAGATAGAATAGTTCTTCATCGGTGTCATCGAACTCATCGCCGGAACCACGTCTATCGAGAGGGGTCAAACACCGGCAAACAAGGAAGAACACAATCAATGCAATGCACAATATGATGCATGATCATGACATGGCAGTATGTTGTGGTTTGAGCTAATGCAACTAGCAACAAGTTAAATGGAGTTGGTTTGAATCTAAGATTCAAATTCAAACTCCATATATGACATTTCAAGTGCCATTAATTCAAATTGTTGTATACAGTAGCTTTAAGTTGTTCAAACATGCATGATAATGCCATAAACATATTCTTTGGATTTTTCTGATCATTTTTCATATACAATTTATTTCACTTGGAGTTACGGTTGATTTTATATGATTTTTAAAAGTTTTGGTTATTTTTCTGAAATAAACAAATCATTTAAGACTTATTTAAATTCCAGAAAAGAGTTATTGTGTCAGCACGACGCCACTGTGACGTCAGCAGGTTAGCGGGGTCGTCCAGGTCAAACCTGACCAGTGGGTCCCATCGTCAAGGTGCAATAACCAATTAACCAAGTTAATTAGCCTTAAGTTAATTCTAACTAAATTGTTCGTGGGGGCGGGGCCCACTAGTCAGCGACAACTAGCTAAGTAACCTAGGTTAATTAGTGTTAAACTAATTCTAACTAAAAAGTGTCGTGAGGTGGCCCACGTCGGTGGCCGATGACGGGGAAGGTCAAACCCCGGTCGTGAGGTCAAACCCATGGGACTGAGTCCACGGCTCTGGTGACGACAGAGACGGCGGAGGGCTTCGGAAATCGCCCACAGGCGATGGTTTTGGGCGTGGGGAGGCTCTACGAAGAGCTGCTGCTCGCGCGCAGCTGATGGAGCAGACGGCGGGAGCTGGGGTGGCCGGAGACGACCGCGGCGAGGTCATCCGCGGCGGCCGGAGTTCGGACACGCGCGGGTTCGGTGTTCCAGTGCACGGCAGGACCAGCTGGTGGTTGGGGTTCTCTCCTAGGAGCAACCCGAGCACGATGGCGCGCCCAGGCGCAAACTACGGCGTCTGTAGCCACGACGGCGACATGGCCGGCGGGCGGGAGCTCTCGGCTCCGGCGGAAGAGGCGGCTAGAGGGCGGGAACGAGCTCGAGGAGGAGGGGAATAGGCGGCGGAGCTCACAGTGATCATGAAGAGGGGATCGCCTTGCTCGGGGACGGCTTGGTGACGGCGAATCAACGTCCGCGGTGACCGGTCCCGATGTTGAAGACAGTGGCGATGACGACGCTGCGGAGCGTTCGGGCTGGCTTGGCTCGGTGGAGATGACGAGGAAGACGACGCGGAGCTCGTGGGCACAACAGAGGGGCGAGGGGGTAGCTGTGGCCGTGGTGGTTCTCGTCGGCGGTCTCGGGTGCGTACGGTCGGTCACGGGAGAGAGAGTCAGAGAGGGGATGGGGACGAGCAAGCGGTCGAGGGATGCGCAGGAGAGTGCGTGGCGTCCGTAGCCAGCACTAGGCGGTCGGCGGCAAGCAGGAGGTGGCGGTAGCGTGCGGCTGGCCATGACCACGCGCTCTATCCTCCTAGCGTGAGGAGGGAGATGACTGGCAGTGCCAGGTGGGCTGGGCCGGTAAGCTATAGCGCCAGGTGAGTTTTTCTGCTTTGTTTTAATTTTTGTTCTGTTTTCTTTTTATTCAGTTATTTTGCCACTGCTTGTAGATTCAAAATGAATTCAAACAATGCCAAGACACTCTGAATAATTTTATGGTGCTAGATGGACTTTTCCAACAGCACATAAAACATTTCAAAGTTATTTGAAAATATATCCCATATATTATGAATATAATTCCAAATTCAAATACAATAATGATTTAAATTCAGTGCCCAAAATATTCCTTACAAATGTTCATTATTTTTGGTTTGGTGCAAAAGCCTTGCCAAAAATATTAAACAGTTAATAAGAACATTTTGAGAAACATTGAATGCAATTTTCCAGGGTTCTTTGCCCTGCTTGAATTAAATTTTGAGGCTTCCAAATTTCCTGAATTCAAGTTTCAAAAATTTAAACATGATGCAAGCAAGATGCAGACACTAGGCAGCACCAGAAGCAAGGGATGTGACAACTCGCCCCCACTAAACAAGAATCTCGTCCCGAGATTCAAGATGTGAGGTAAGAGGTTAATGGGGGACACAAACTAACACAATCTTCAAGATCCAATTGCTCTTCTCGAAAATGTTGATTCATTGCATCATTTTGATCTTGACATCTTTCTTTGAGAACTCCATTCAACATGACCACGAGAGGAAATGAAAACTCTAGAAGAATCGATCTTCTCGAGGATCGAGCAACTGACGATCAACTCACGAGATGAGGCATAGAACACCTCTTGAGCTGAGATGTTCAAACACACTTCGGGAGGGATGGAAGAACAATTGGACGAGGTTTCAAAGTAGCAGGGAAACAATTACCATGATTCCATAACAGGGCACCTTGGGAGAGGTGACTCGTAGAATTATTCCCTTAAGTGGCAAAAAGAATTACTTTTGGTCCAGAGATCATTGAAACTCTCTATACCAGCCTAAGGAAATTCACAACGATCATTTGAAGGAGTTTGAAGGAATGGCATACTCAGATTGGAAAGGAAACTATGGTTATTGCCAACTCGGCAAACGGGAGGCACATTCCAGTGGATACCGACGATATAACCTAGTGACTGAGTGTGCTCTCAAGAACTTGAGCTTTTCCATACTCATCAAGGTCTTACCAACATCCGTGCCGAGGATCCTGGCAACGCATCTTACTACCATGATGAATAGTGATGGTCAAAGCACATGCAAAGGAAGACAACACTTTCGCAGATTTCACCTTAGCGAGGCCAAGGAAACGAAATCTGGATGATCGACCGAGAGATATTTAGAACTCCACTTCTAATGTTCTCCTTGATGTTCTATCTACCACAGTCATGCCTAAAAAGCATCAACATGGCCATCAAGTAAAGGTCGGACTTCGGGAGCACAAAATCCATAAGGATCAACTTCTAGAATAAGTCATGCGAGATCCTCATGGAAGGTGACCAAACGACTTAAACAAGATACTACAATAATAGTGTTTCCAGCTAGGTGCGTCCACTTCACTGGAACCTATATCATAGTTTCTTGGGAGAAGTTCCAACCATCATATCTGCCTGAGATTCAGATCTGGTTGGTAACAAGGTAATTCAGACAACGTGTCTGGAAAAGAAAGTTTGTAACACAAACCGACGAGATGACATTGCGAGAATCCCGGGAAGTGAACTACGATAGCAAGCTCCAAAACATGAGCTGGTTCTGCTACAACAAGTTAACATGTTGTCCGAGCCAAGCATGACCACCTAGTAGTCTTATAATAAGACGCTACCGAGTTCAGAAGGGGAACCATCATCGAGGATATCGAAGCCCTTGCATAAGTCTTGCTCTTAAGAAGGAACTTCTTCTCCTTGAAAAAATCAATCAGTGGCTTGGTGTGCTAGGAAACACATATGGAATGGAGGCGGCCAACCTATCAAACCATAGAGCACTTCGCACGTGCATGACTAACTTGGAATGATCCCAAAGGAAGCAAAACAAACTGTCTCGAATTCACGATGGCAACTTGCACCTAATGCACGTGAACTTGGAGAAAGTCACATTTACACCGAACATATGCTTCATGAGCAAGCATGGAGAAATGCTTACAAAAGTTTCCAACACTACCTTAGATGTTCAACATAATCATGGACCAGATGAAATGTTGATGATGAGCTCAACAACAATCTTCGAGATTTCCAGGCAGATGGAATTCCACAACTATGTGAACAAGTTATAGCATTGGTTAGGCCCAAAAGATATAATGATGTATGCTCGAGGAAACAACCATGAGTAAGACAACATTACGAACATCATTGGTCCTGATTTGATTTGACGATAGCCCATACTCAAATCAAAGACTAGATAAGATGATAGTGATCATGAGGGTCAATCGATGAAAATACCATGTTTCTTCAACACACATATACAAAGAGTTATCCCTTTGGAATGAACTAAGTCGGATAAAGCTTTTATCTTCCTACTCTCCAAGTTGTTGTTTAGCTTAACCAACTAGCTCAGGGTATCCAACACAGGTTCTTGGAGAATGGTTGGTTTAGAGGAAGACCAACTTGATCACGAGCTCAACATAACAGTCAGGGGACAACCTGGTAATACTTTCAAGAAGATATTCGGAAAATCATGAACCACCGATATGTTACTAAGCTCGAGAACAACCTTGCTTTTCAGGGCAAGATGATATGATCAAAAGAGTGAGGGATTGACACAATCCTAACTCATTGATCTAAGAGTGCACCAGAAATAAGGACTAGGTAGCACGATCAATCTTAGGATGATGATTTAATAACCAAACATGCTAAGAATGAGAATATTGTCCATTAACTACCAAGCAACGGGGTTGCTAGCAGTATTGATTTCACACATCACAATTCACTTGTCGGCATTCCGGTTACAACCACACGAGGACTGATGAATGAATGATGATGGTGAGAAGTATCACTGCATCAAGAATTCATAAGAGTTGGTGCAATTCTCATGACATTATTGACATAAAGATGGTAACACTCCAAGGTAGAACGGAGCAAAAGCTGGATTGGCGTTTTGATCCACGGAATACAACTACTTTGACCCAATCCTCGAAGTGGACAAGGTACTGGAGTTTGTTTCTCCTAGTCATTCCGGAATAGAATGGCCTGACGGACCACAAGATTAATAGGCATCGATGAACATGATTGCACACACACTCTTGACTATCAACTGATAGATGATGGTCGGAATACAACTTAAAATGGACAACTCAAGGAGCATATAATTTTCTGAGTTGTGGACGCATGGATTAGTATGTCGAACAAGTTCAACATATTTCTTCCGGATAACCCATGCAGAAGAAGAAGGACTAGTAGATTCACAATTTGAATGGAGAACTCGTCAAGAGCTCTCTGGTTGTGATCTTTTGGTTCAAAGAACTTCTGCCATAAGCAGTTCATGGTATTTGGAAGAAGGAAATACCACGGACCTCGAGGACTATCGCAAGGTTACTAATATCCTAAAGGTACGAGCAACACTATCAACATGAAGTAAGTAGGGTGAATCTCGGGTTTAAGAACCCAGGAATAGAATGCCTACTAACTAAATGGCATCACGGGATGCTTTCGAGAATAATGGCCGTAATCATCACACCGAGATACAAAGCATTGCTAGATTCTTGAGTGGTTCTCTAGGATGCCTAGGGTCATAATACTAGCTCCAACATATCTGATTTAGGTAACGGAGTACCTCAACCTCGACGATTAGTGTGGTTAATCTGGCCCAAAGGAACATCGAGAACGGAAGGAAAGGATTTGCGAATGCATCAGACTATTTAGAAACCTGGGATGACCCGGACAGCATAACGGCTGTAAATGCTCGAAAAGATTTTAGACATCCTGCAAATTAGTGGCATAGCCACTCGATCATCTCAATATCAAAGTTTCGAGATCAACTATCAACATACGGAAGTAGTAGAAACTGAACTAGGGCTTGAATCCATCATTCCTATAAGTCTACGGATTAGTAACACGTGATCCTGATAGAAAGAAGATAAAGCCTAGTTCTTAATCCCCGTAGAAGAGAAGAGGATAACTCAGATCATAAGGGCATAAGATAAAGGAGTAAAAAAAGAGCCTTACGTTCCTTCCACAATCAATTCCCTTATATAACTAAAGCATTTCTAGACTCAACTTCGACCAGTTTGGCTTG
The DNA here is from genome assembly GCA_021605145.1 of Aegilops bicornis. Lineage (NCBI taxonomy): Eukaryota > Viridiplantae > Streptophyta > Magnoliopsida > Poales > Poaceae > Aegilops > Aegilops bicornis. Next base: position 466,617,271 of record CM038671.1, read on the forward strand.
GTAATCCTACAGCAATGGGCTCGATACCCAAGCGATCAGACCCGCTTCTAAGTCACACCGATCTAGCACTGTAACACCTCATATCACTTTGCGGCCTCAAGGACGGTTTTCCCACGGGTGTCGCCTTACCATTGCTCGGGACAGTTTGCCTTTTGGCTCCACGTATATGATAGTGTCGCTAGCATCCATATGACAGAGAACCCGGCCGACATGACTAGTCGTGAACCCAAAGTGGCACTAACTTACGAGGGACAGGCATACATGAATCAACATCGAGCATGTCGGTCGCAGCGTCTTGAATCCAGGCTGTAGCAGCTAACGGGCTACAGACTCGAACACGGCTGTAGCTAAGCTAGGCAGGACTGGATGTCAGTGTGACATTTCCACTGAAGGATGAACGAACGACGAAGTGAATCACATACCCGCCGGTCGGTGTTCCGGAGCAGTAGTGCTGGGCTAGCAGGACTCCGGTAAACCGGGCTGTAACGGACTACTATGGCTCATGGAAGCACAAGACTACATTTCCCCATAAGAGAGGCTACCAAGGATAAACAACTAGGTTGTCGGATCCCACACATACCAAGCATTTTAATCATACACACAATATGCTCGATATGTGCAAATACAACATGGCATCACAACAAGATTCTACGACTCAGAGTATTTATTCATTAGGCTCCGAGGAGCGAGATATTACAAACATGGGTCTCTCGACCCAGCATTCGAAACATACAAGTCAAACACATGCGGAAGCTTAACATGTCCGTATGCAGACATCTACAAATGAAAAGACCGAGAAGCCCGACTATCTACAAGACCTGCCGAGGGCACAAGATCGTAGCTGAGGTAACAAGCTAAACGTCAAGTCCACGCTGAACTACTAGCGAGACTGAAGTCTCTCTCGCCAAAACATAAATTAAGCTTAACTCAGTACAAATGTACCCAAAGAAGACTTACATCGTAACTAGCTACATATGCATCGGTATCAATAAAAGGGGTGGTGGAGTTTAACCGCAGCAAGCCAGCTTTGACTCAGTGGCTATCCTAAACTACGATTCCAAGTAACTCTTTTGAGGTGGCGCACGAGTCCACATATTCACCAATCAATACACCACTATGGATCCGCTCCCGCCTTCCTCTACGAGAACGCCCATCCATAGCACTGGCACGCTTATCTTATGCATTTTAGAGTATCCACTTTCACTTGTCTATGAACTGTACAGCAACCCAGAAGTCCTTTACATGAGACACGGCTATTCGAATAGATAATGTTAACCCTGCAGGGTGTACTTCTTCACACACGCTCTCGCCACTTACCACCATGTACACATCGTGTATCTCGGCAACCTTCAAGCGGAAGCCTGGCGAAGGGAGTCGGGCACGACCTGACTAACCACACAAGTCTCTTGTCCAGGTTTATCACCTATTCGGGTTCCATCCGCAAGGAGAACCGGCCGGGGTGTCGCTCACGGCCCCAAACGATGTGTGCAGGGTTCCCAAGCCCACCATCCGGGTGCCACTTGGTACACCGGGCCACTGCGTTTTATTCTTGTCTCCAAGCCCACTGCATTGTGTGCCACTTGGTAGACTACTAACACTACCTACAAAACACCGTAAACTAGTTGCAACTCACGGACGAGATCAGGTTGATTAATAAGTCGAGAGGGGCACTTAAGCATTCCAATGCGTGGTAGTAACTGTTCATGGATCACAAAGACAGAAGTCAGTTCCCGAGGACGGCTGGAATGAGACAACCCACCATGTACTCCTACATGGCCTCTCACCGCTACCTTTACCAGATCGTGTTCACACACTTAGCTCACACACAGTAGGACATGTTTACTGTCAGGACCCCGATTCTAACTCACACCGATCTAGCCTGTAACACCTCATATCACTTTGCGGCCTCACGCACGGTATTCCTACGGGTGTCGCCTTACCATTGCCGGGACCATTTATGCCTTTTGGCTCACGTATATGATGTGTGTCGCTAGCATCCATATGACAGAGAACCCGGGCCGACATGACTAGTCGTGAACCCAAAGTGGCACTAACTTACGAGGACATGCATACATGAATCAACATCGAGCATGTCGGTCGGCTGACGTCAGAATCCGGCTGTAACCTTTGGGCTAATGAGGACTCAGGGAAACCGGTATGCTTGAGCTAAGCGGGGACTCGGATGTCACCGCGTGACATTTCCACAAGGGCAGAACCACGAGGCAAGTGAATCACATGTCGGCTACCAGTGTTCCGAGCAGTAGTCTTTGGGCTAGCAGGACTCCGGTGAACCGGGCTATAGCGGACTACTATGGCTCATGGAAGCACAAGACTACATTTCCCCATAAGAGAGGCTACCAAGGATAAACAACTAGGTTGTCGGATCCCACACATACCAAGCATTTTAATCATACACACAATATGCTCCATATGTGCAAATCCAACATGGCATCACAACAAGACTCTCTACGACTCGTAGTATTTATTCATTAGGCCCGAGGAGCGAGATATTACAAACAGGTCGCCGACCCAGCATTCAGAGCATACAAGTCAAACACACGCTGAAGCTTAACATGTCTGAGTACGTACATCTACAAATGAAAAAGGCCGAGAAGCCCGACTATCTACAAGACTCGCCGAGGGCACAAGATCGTAGCCGAGGTAACAAGCTAAACGTCAAGTCCACGCTGAACTACTAGCGAGATCAAGTCTCTCTACAAAAACATAAATTAAGCAAACGTGAGTAGAAATGTACCCAAAGAAGACTTACATCGTAACTAGCTACATATGCATCGGTATCAATAAAGGGGTGGTGGAGTTTAACTGCAGAAGCCAGCTTTTGACTCGGTGGCTATCCTAAACTACGATCGCAAGTAACTCTTTTGAGGTGATGCACACGAGTCCACATATTCACCAATCAATACACCACTATGGATCCGCCCTTCTTCCCTACGAGAACGCCATCCATAGCACTCATGCTTATCTTATGCATTTTAGAGTATCCACTTTCACTTGTCTATGAACTGCAGAGCAACCTGTAAGTCCTTTACCGCGGACACGGCTATTCGAATAGATAATGTTAACCCTGCAGGGTGTACTTCTTCACACACGCCTCGCAACTTACCACCATGTACACATCGTGTATCTCGAAACCTTCAAGCGGAAGCTTTGGCGAGGAGTCGGCCACGACCGACTAACCACACAAGTCTCTTGTCCAAGCTTTATCGCCTATTCGGGTTCCATCCGCAAGGAGATCCGGCGGGTGTCGCTCCGGCCCCAACGATGTGTGCAGGGTTCCCAAGCCCACCATCCGGTGCCACTTGGTACACCGCCCCGTGTCTAGTCTGTCCCAAGCCCACCTGCATCGGTGCCACTTGGTAGACTACTAACACTACCTACAAACACCGTAAACTAGTTGCAACTCCCGGACAGAGATCAGGTTGATTAATAAGTCGAGAGGGCACTTAACCATTCCAATGCGTGGTAGTAACTGCTCATGGATCACAAACACGTAACTCAGCTTCTGAGGACGGCTGCAATGAGACAACCCACCATGTACTCCTACATGGCCTCTCACCGCTACCTTTACTAAATCGTGTTCACATCTCACACACAGATGGGACATGTTCACACACCTCCAATTCATCCCCGATGAATCAGACCTGACTCAACTCTAAGCAGATGGCAGTGCATGACAAACAAGCATGAATGAGTAGGCACATCAGGGCTCAAACAACTCCTACTCATGCTAGTGGGTTTCATCTATTTACTGTGGCAATGACAGGTCATGCAGAGGATAAGGGGTTCAACTACCGCTGCAAGTAGCAGATGAATCGTTGTTGTCCTAATGCAGTAAAAGAGAGCAGAAGCGAGAGAGTGGGATTGTATCAGAATGAACAAGGGGGTTTTGCTTGCCTGGCACTTGTGAAGATAGAATAGTTCTTCATCGGTGTCATCGAACTCATCACCGAAACCACGTCTATCGAGAGGGGTCAAACACCGGCAAACAAGGAAGAACACAATCAATGCAATGCACAATATGATGCATGATCATGACATGGCAAGATCTTTGTGGTTTGAGCTAATGCAACTAATAACAAGTTAAATGGAGTTGGTTTGAATCTAAGATTCAAATTCAAACTCCATATATGACATTTCAAGTGCCATTAATTCAAATTGTTGTATACAGTAGCTTTAAGTTGTTCAAACATGCATGATAATGCCATAAACATATTCTTTGGATTTTTCTGATCATTTTTCATATACAATTTATTTCACTTGGAGTTACGGTTGATTTTATATGATTTTTAAAAGTTTTGGTTATTTTCCAAATAAACAAATCATTTAAGACTTATTTAAATTCCGTAAAAGAGTTATTGTGTCAAGACGACACCACCGTGGACGTCGCCAGGTTAGCGGGTCGTCTAGTCAAACCTGACATGGGTCCCATCGGTCGAGGCACAACTAATTAACCAATTTAATTAGCCTTAAGTTAATTCTAACTAAATCGCTCGTGGGGTCGGGCCCACTAGTCATGACTAACTAGCTAACTAACCTAGGTTAATTAGTGTTGAACTAATTCTAACTAAAAGTGTCGGTGGTGGCCCACGCTGGCCGCTGACAGACTGGGAAGGTCAAACCCCGGTCAATCGGTCAAACCCGCCGGACACGGTCCCACGGCTCATCGCCCGGCTTAACGTAAAACGGCGGAGGAGCTTTAAATCGCCTACGTGCGATGGTTTTGGGTGTGGGAGGCTCTCGAAGAGTTGCTGCTTTGCTCAAGGCAGCCGACGGAGTGCAGACGGCGGAGCCGGGCTGGCCGGAGACGCATCATGGGCGAGGTCATCCGCCCATGGGCCGGAGTTCTGGACACGCTGAGTTCGGTGTTCCGTGCAGCACGGCAGACCAGCCGGTGGTCGGGTGCGTCTCCTAGGAGCAACCCGAGCACAATGGCACGCCCAGCGCTTAACTACGCGTCTCAGAAGCCACGACAGCGACATGGCCGTGGTAGCGGAGCTCTCGGTTCCGCCGGAAGAGGCGGCTAGAGGGCGGAACGAGCTCGAGGAGGAGGGGAATAGGCGGCGGAGCTCACAGTGATCACGAAGAGGGGATCGACTAGCTCGGGGACGGCTTGGTGACGGCGAATCAACGTCGGCGGTGACCGGTCCCGGGGTTGAAGACAAGGATGGCGACGACGCTGCGGAGGCGCCCTACCGCTTGGCCTGCGTGGAGATGACGCGAGCTTGTGGGCACAACAGAGGGGCGAGGGGGGTAGCCGTGGCCGTGGTGGTTCTCGTCCGGTGGTCTCGAAGTGCATGGGTCGGTCACGGGAGAGAGAGAGTCAGAGAGGGGATGGGGACGAGCAAGCGGTCGAGGGATGCGCAGGAGAGTGCGTGGCGTCCGTAGCCAGCGCTAGGCGGTCGGCGGCAAGCAGGAGGTTGCCAGGTGCCGCACAGCCGCTGGCCACGCTAGCCTCCCTCTGTCCTCTGGCGTGAGGAGGGAGATGACTGGCAGTGCCAGGTGGGCTGGGCCGGTAAGCTATAGCGCCAGGTGAGTTTTTCTGCTCTGTTTTAATTTTTATTCTGTTTTCTTTTTATTCAGTTATTTTGCCACTGCTTGTGGATTCAAAATGAATTCAAACAATGCCAAGACACTCTGAATAATTTTGTGGTGCTAGATGGACTTTTCCAACAGCACATAAAACATTTCAAAGTTATTTGAAAATATATCCCATATATTATGAATATAATTCCAAATTCAAATACAATAATGATTTAAATTCAGTGCCCAAAATATTCCTTACAAATGTTCATTACCTTTGGTTTTGTGCAAAAGCCTTGCCAAAAATATTAAACAGTTAATAAGAACATTTTGAGAAACATTGAATGCAATTTTCCAGGGTTCTTTGCCCTGTTTGAATTAAATTTTGAGGCTTCCAAATTTCCTCAATTCAAGTTTCAAAAATTTAAACATGATGCAAGCAAGATGCGGACACTAGGCAGCATCAGAAGCAAGGGATGTGACAAGGTGAGAATGACAAAGGCATCCGGATTAACTTTGATCCTTGGATGTCTCAATTACGACAGGCAGTGATGTGGTTCAAGCCTTCAGGTTGATAGGTAACTGGGCTGTTGCATCGAAAGGGTGGAGTACCGGTGTCTCCTGGATCACCGGTCGTCAAGCGGGGCTGCAAATTATGATGGTGTTGGATCATCTCTTGAATGACTTTGTTGTCTTTGCTGCTGGTTACGGATGGGTAGTTCTTTCTTTTGTTATGCATATTCCTTGTCATTTGGTCATCCTCGTCTATGTCACTCTTTCTATGTAATAGTTGCTTCGCTTAGAATGTCATTCTCGTCTTGATCCCGAGAGTCCGAGCCCAGCTGCAGATGGAGTACGTTTGGTGGTGTAGCAAGACATCTTATGAACTATCATGTCTTCTGTTTATGTCAAGAGTAGTCACTAGTCGGTGTTTGAATGTTGTATATATCGTTGTTTTGAATTGTTTATTGTCTCGAACTCATCGTGGGCTAAATGAGGGCATCACCATTCTCCAAAGGTTCGTGAGTATATCTCCTTTTTCAAGTTATATAATTTGAGCTCACCGCTTTTCAATGATGTACACTTGTTTGGGCCAAAGTGTGGTGTCGTTGAATATGGGCCGTAGTAACGCAATGCCAAACAGGTCAATTATGACTCTCGGTCGTGCTCTCAAAAGATCCTGAAAAAAGGCCGGGCTCACCAAAAAGAAAGAATAAGGACTCTTAGGCCGACATGTGGGCGCCACCGGTGTTTTTCGTGCGCTTGGCGCCCGAGCATATTGGCGCGTGCTCGAAATTCATGCTACCTTTTCATCCCCTGTCTCCCGCCCCTCCCCCACCTCTGGAATGTCGATTCCTACTCCAGTTCCCCCAAATCTCCCTCCTGTACTCCCTGTACTCAAGCACACTATCATGTCGCCGGTCAACGCGGATCTCCGAGCCGGAGATCCTGAGGTCTGTCCCGCTTTCGCCGGCGCATGTCGTCAAGCTCAACAAAGGGTGCATGGCGGCGCTGACGCACCGGGGCTTTGCCGGCAAAGTGTCGATGCTAACCATCAATCGGCGACCGGCCTCCCGTCTCGCCGGACGACCTTGTCAAAGCTCTTGTCATTGTGCACGGCATCCAAATAAGTGACTTGCTCGCCGAAGTCCGTCTCACACCGGCTGATTTCTTCGTCGAGTTCCGACAACTTTCGACCGCAAATGTGTGTTCGAAGTCTTCCCGGCGTTTGTTCTGCGATGGCGCTACCGGTGAGCTTTGATCGGTGGCTCCAGGATGGGGCTCGGTGCCCTTTGGAGATTGAGTTTTAACAAAGCTTACCTTCCACGGCATGCCTCGGCGTGCTTGGAACAGCGAGTCCATGAACGAGCTTATCAACGACCTTGGAGGTGAGCTCGTAAGTATGTTTGTTCCTCCAGCATAGCTGGGCTCACCGTTATGGCATGGATGAAGAAGCCGTCCACCATACCGAAGGTGATTGTTGTTGAGATACCGGACCAGGAACCGGTGATGTACAATTAGTCGCCACCAAGGCCCCCGCGGACCACGTTAGGATGTACCTGACGAGTGTTCGTGCATGTCGAAGAAGTGGTCAATCCATCAATCGAAGTCCTGCCGCCGCCGCTGGTGCTGTGGTCCGTCGGCGGCGCCCATTACAGGAGTCAACGTCGGACTTTCCCGTGTTGCTCGGAACGATGGATGGCACAGGCCTACTCCATCGCCCAGCGGAGGCCATCGCTTCTTTGGGAGAAGAGGCGAAATTTGGTCACTGGGTGCTCTAATTTGAGGTAACAACTGAATCTTGTCTCGATAGTACTAGTTAAATCCGAAAGCTATGGGTGCGAAGCACTAATATGCCAGTACATTTGATTGTGACCTGTTGTAATTTTGTACCTGAACTTTTTCTAGAAAGGGCTGTACGTCAACTTAATGTGCTAGCAGAACTTATTGTGTTGTCTGTCTGTTTTCTTTGCACAACATTCAAGATATATCCCCGTCATTTATAAAGACGATAAACCATTATGTACGACTTCGTTGGTTTCAACATAGCCCTTCCCGTAGCGATCCACTGCTTCCATCCTGATTGTGCCGCCTGCGTGAAATTTTTGTATGCAAGTTCAGTGTGCTATGATGTTCTATATGACTGTGTCAACTATATAAGTTTTTCTTGAGCATCAGCAATTCATATGGCTGAAAGATGTATTTACGAGCATCGAGCGATCGGTCTCTCTCTCTCTCTCTCTCACACACACACACACACACACACACACACACACACACACGCACACACACACACGCGCGCACACGCACAAGTGGGACCAGTTGAATTATTTATTTGCTTGTGACAACTTTTAATTAGGTTCCACTGTAATCTAACTTTTTTCTTAAGTTATTAATTGAGCTCAGTGGCTTCGAAAAGTTGTACAGAAGCCTTGTTTGGGCCTTTTCCTAAGGCCGCTGAATGTTGGCTGAGTAAACCATGTTAGGGTTGTCTTTGTACTACATGTGCCTTTTTTTTCAACATCAATAATGCAACTGGGCCGACAGGTTGTACACAATATCGGGTCAACTTGTTATCCGCTCACTGGGTTGCAAAGTTTCCTAGGAGGCATGCATTAGGCTTAACAAGAAAATGAACTTTAAGAAATAATAAATGGGACGTAATTATAATAACTGGCAATTACTATGCACCAAACACATAATTAGTTTGAAAATATATTATTTTTGGAATTTGGAAATTTTAATTTCATTACTTGTTGCTGCCAAGAATATTTCGTTGGATTTTAACGTGATACAACTTTATTTTGAAATTATATTTAACCTGACTAGAAATTTCGGATAAAAATAATTCGCATCCCATCAAAATGTGGGAATCTTTTTTTGAATTCTGTTTTGAGCGGTTGTTTGAAATTATTAATCGTTGTCCTAGCTAGAAGTTGGGCTGTACTTCTAACAAACTGTAAATGGGTTGTAGTAAATTCCATTAGAATTGAAAAATGGGCTGTACATTCTTACAAATCGCAAATGGGCTATATGTTCTCTGCCAAATCCAAGCTGTGGGCCTACTAAGTTGACGCGTACCAAGGGCTTTGTCAACTTAGTAAATGATTCTAGCTGCAGTGATAAATGCGATGTCCATCCAATGTACCGTAGTGCTTCTTCAACCTCTGGTCTTCTTGCTCCAGCCGCCCAAAGCAGCGCCGGTCGTGTCGCGTGCTCCTGCCTCCCGTGGCCGGCTGTGATGCCGCGGAGGCCTCACCGCCCCGTACTACTCCCACTGCTAGCCAGACCTTCCCTCTACTCACCCACACCCATTGTTATTCTGCAGCGACGGCAGCCTCACACCGCAGCCGAACCAGTGAACCCTCATACTCCTCTCCGCGCGGGCTACAACTGCTGCGTCTTCCCCGGCTCCGCGTCGTCCCCTTCCTAGGCCTCGCCATCGTCCAGACCACCGCCCTAGTGCTCTCGGCGCGGCGTGGTCAACCTAGTCAACGACCGACTTCCATCGGAAGCGTACTGTACGTGGAGAGGCTGGCAGCTGGGTCCAGGCGGCCGCAAGGAAGTGCCTCCTTATTAGGCGCAAAATAATTATTCCTCCACCTGACAGCAGGTACCCACCATATGGGCAACCTTATTTCGCTAAAAACGTCTCCCCGATCTTTGGGCCCCACCGACGGGCCAGCGTATTTCATGAAAAACGCGTTCCTCACAATGCTCGGACCCACCGGAAGTGCCTCCTTATTACGCACAAAAAATGAATACTCCCCACCTTTGGGACCCACCATGGTGAGAGGCTGACTTGTGGGCCTACTAAGTTGACTGAGACGGGGGCCTTTGTCAACTTTAGTCAATATGAACGATTCTAGCTCCAGTGACCGTACGATGTCCATCCAACGACCGTAGTGCTTCTTCAACCTCTGGTCTTCTTGCTCCAGCCGCCCAAAGCAGCGCCGGGTCTTTGCATGCTCCCGCCTCCCATGGCCGGCTCTATGCCGCGGAGGCCTCACCGCTTCTACTATTCCCACCGCTGGCCAGTGCCTGCAACGGCAGCAACCTCACACCGCAATCGAACCCGGTGAACCCTCGTGACACCTCTCCGCTGGCTTCCTTGCTGCTTTTTCTTGGCTCCCGTCGTCCCTTCCTAGGCTCGCCCGTCGTCCACCGCCCTGGTGCTCTCGGCGCGGCGTGGTCAACGTGGTCAACATGGTCAAGGAACGACTTCCATCGGACGTGGACTGTACGTGGAGAGGCTGACAGCTGGGTCCACGGCCGCAGCAAGGAAGTGCCTCCTTATTACACGGAACATAATGATTCCTCCACCTGATAGCTGGGACCCACCGGACGGGCCATCAGATTTCGCGAAAAAAACATTTCCCCCATTTGCTGCACCCACCAGACTACATCTTCGCACGCAAGGAAGTGCGTCGGGCAAAAAACAAAACGATTAAGCCCCACGACGTGGGACCCACCAATGACACCTTCACACGCAAGGAAGTGCGTTCGGGCAACAAAAACGATTCGCCCCACATTTGGGGACCCACCGGCTACATCTTCGCGAGCAAGGAAGTGCCCGATACGGTGGGACCCACCTGGTCGAAGCGTGACGTGGCGTTGTCGTGCAGGTTGCGAACGGCGTACATCTTGGTCGATGTAGAGGCGCGCAAGTGTCGTAGTAGAGGCGCGCACGTAGCATGTACACGTACGTACAACGGCGAGGGTGCAAGAAAGAAAATACGGCCACGTACGTACATACGGGCAGGGTCTCGAACGCCTACTCGCGCATACGTACATGGCTGGGTCGGAACGGAGAAACATCGTCGTCGTCGTGTTCATGGGGAGCCAACTGGCAGGGTCAGAACGGAATGCGTGGTCGTGTTCATCGGGAGGGCTTGGACGGAACAGGCGATGGAACGAGGCTGGCGTATCGCGACAACGGAGGAAACGGACCTCCTATGTTCGGAACGGGTCCTGTTGATCGGGAGGGTGTGGCGTCCCAAGAAGCGGAGGAAAGCGGACCTCCTACGGTCAAACGGGGTCCTGTTGATCGGGAGGTGTGGCGTACCACAAAAGCGGGCCGAAAGCGGACCTCCCTCCCACGGTCGGAAACGGGGTCCTGTTGATCGGGAGGGATGTGGCGTGCCGCCAAAAGCAGACCCAAAGCAGACTTGTGTTGGGCCTTCTGATCAAAGCAGGGGGTCCCGTTTCGCCGGGAGGGTGTGGCGACGCAAAAGCAGGACTCCACGAAATCTGTTCATCTCCACCATCGACCTCCTCCAGCCTCCACGGGCTCCTCGCTCATCCAGCCTCCACCGCGCCGCTTACTCCACCGGGCCACCGCTCAACCACCCCTCCACCGCCTCACTGCTCATCCAGCCCTCCACCGCTTCTCATCGCTCATCCAACCCTCCACACCACGGGTCCTGTTCAACCACCCTCCACGGCCACCCCTCCACCGTCTCTTTCATCGCTCATCCAAATTCTCCGCACCACGCCGGGTCCTGTTCATCCAGCAGGCAACGCCACCGCCACTATTCATCCAACGCCCGCAACGCCACATCGCTCATCCAATATCGACTTCGCCAGCGTAAGTAGCGGCGAATCGCTCCATCGGGTTCGCCATTAACAGCCATCGACCGATCGCTCGGGTTCGATGAACGCGTAGCCCTACAAAGCGTAATCGCCGGGTTCGCTTAGAGCCCAACGCCTCGCCGGGTTCATTAGAGCCAACGCCTCGCAGTGTCACGAGAAACGCGACGCTTCGGCCCGACCTCCCACCGTAACCGCAACTCCCGAAATTTTCTCCCCTCGCTTCTACCACGGTTTTTCCGGTCATGGACGGCCCAAAGAATGTCATGCAACAAGCTGCCTCCCGGCCCGCCCAGACAAAAAGCCCATTTTCCGTCATGATTTTTGTCATAGAAGGGAGCCCACCACATCTATGATGATACCGGGTTTTGTCACAATTATCGTCATAGAAGTGTCATATGTATGATAGAAAAAATTTCGTTCGGCCCAAAATGTCACGGATGTGTCTTTTTTTTTGTAGTGCCAGTCTGGGGCCTCGCCGTTGTCCACCGCCTCGGTGCGCTCAGTGTGGGGTGGTCAACATACGAGAGTCATCGGAAGAGGACTGTACGTGGAGAGCCTGACGGCTGGGACCCACGAGGTCCGTGGTCGCACACAAGGAAAGTTCCTCCTTATTACGCACTGTACGTGGACTGTGATGAGGCACGGACTAGCGAGATGCTACTTCGCGCGTGTAGATGGCCCGATCTTTCACGGTGATGCTTGATCAACAGTTCGTCCCCTTGTTCCTCCTTGCAACCTTCAACATAATTTTCACCTGTGTATGAAAATACACAAACAAAAATAATGACCCCCCCTTGGATCAGCATGTAGGCGTCGATGTGATGATCAACCCTCCGTCGCTAGTAAATTTCCACGATGGGAAATCACAGATAATACACAAGATATGGCCGCCCGTAACTCGGACATTTTCTCTATATCTCATACTCGAAAATAAAATTCAAAACTGATCTCCCTACATTGGCCGTAGCCTGGCTTTTATATGCCAACGTGTGCAACTCCCCTAATCTACCCAGTTGGACTCCAAGACTCTCATGTCTTCAACTAATGAGTAGAAAAAACAAAGTCTAACAAGAAAATAAACTCACGTACAATGCTAGCCAGCTAGCCGGCTGACACAAACCAAAAATAAGAATCCTAGCCAATTTCCATTAGGATTTTCTACCTATCACAAGAACTTGACGTGGAGGTGTACGAAAATTAGGCTCCACGGAAGCTAGCACCTGGTTCCATCTTAGTCTCCTGTAATCTCTTGCAATGTGGCGAACAAAGTTTCTTACCATCTTCTCTCAGATGTGACTTTCCTTTGCTCCTTTCTCGTTATCAAACATGCTCGTGCAGTTTTAGACTCCATGTGTACCCGACCATACATTGACCTTCCAAACATTCCTCCTGAATTCAATAACCGTGTCGTACAACTGGTCTTTTATCGGCCCATTAAAGAACCGATTCTTGGTCTGCATAATTGACGCACCTAACCATCATTTCCTCGATGAAATCGAGCCGCATGCATGGCATTATTTTTCACAACCTTTTCATTATCTAACTCCTTAACTGGCTCAGCTTTAGTAGCATCAACAATCGACGGTGTCACGCCCGTATAATCCTCCCTCCCTTCAAACGAAACCGTCTTTGGTTTCGAGCCTATTTTCGGTGCCATCAATTTGTCCAGCGCTTGCAATTCATTCTTACTATAGAATCTCGCATTGGCTTCAGATGCGTGCTTCCTTCCATCATGCGAGAACGTGTATGTATTGGATCTTCTAGGATGAACTGCATCATGATCAAATTGCCATGGTCTTCCCAATAACAACTGACACGCATCCATGGGCACAACATCACAGTCCACTATATCAATATAATCTCCAACTGCGAACTTCACACGCACCTTATGCGTGATCTTTAATTTTCCAGAATTGTATAGCCATTCCACGTGGTGCGGTTGCGGATGCCGCCGCATGGACAAACCCAACGAATGCACAACATCTTTACTAATGGCCTTTGTAAAGCTGCCGCCATCAATTATCATCTTGCATGCACGATCCTTGATCATGCATTGTGTTTTAAAAACACTCCAACGTTGGCCTTTTGCATCACCGTCTTGTACCTTTTGTACCAAAAGATTCAGCCCCTCTGTCGGTGCATCGACTTCTTCCTTTCTTTCTTCTTGTTGCTCTCTTCTTTTTAGCAAACGGTTTTTCGATCAAGCGGCGAACACATCTGTTGGCATGGGAATAAAACAGATTTGTTGGCCCTTCCATGATACAAAGGTAACTATTTTTGTTTGAATTCGAACAGCCCGGACGCTGCGTGCACCATGGGTTCTCGAGTACCGGATGACCGCGACACCATGGGCACTCGGACAAACGCGGAAAAATTCCGCACAACAATATTTTCCCAAATCAAAATTACTAAAATCCGTGCGTAATTTTGATTTCACCTTTGAACCACTTCAGTATACGGTCTTTCAGGAGGCGCCATATTTAGCCCCAATTTTTCCACTACCTCGATGCTCGCCATGTTGACCGTAGAACCTTCATCAATCGTTAAATTGACACGCCGCTCCTTCACCACGCAACGAGTGTGAAAAAGAACAACCTCGCCGATGCCTTCCTCCTCCATCAATATGTTCCTGCTCAACATGTTGATGCTTGCCTCCGTAGATGATATAGCAAACTGAATCGCCGTGACTAACCTTAGCTCTAAATACCACGTGATGAGGCATGGACTAGCGAGGTGCTAATTCACGCGTGTAGATGGCCCGATCTTTCACGGTGATGCTTGATCAACAGTTCGTCCCCTTGTTCCTCCTCGCAACCTTCAAGATAATTTTCACCTGTGCATGAAAATACACAAACGAAGATAACGACCCCCCTCGGATCAGCACGTAGGCGTCGATGTGATGATCAACCCTCCGTCGCTAGTAAATTTCCACGATGGGAAAATCACAGATAATACACAAGATATGGCCGCCCGTAACTCAGACGTTTTTCTGTATATCTGATACTCGAAAATAAAACTCAAAACTGATCTCCTTGCATTGGCCATAGTCTGGCTTTTATATGCCAACGTGTGCAACTCCCCTAATCTACCAACTTGGACTCCAAGACTCTCACGTCTTCAACTAATGAGTAGAAAAAACAAAGTCTAACAAGAAAATAAACTCATGTACAATGCTAGCCAGCTAGCCGGCTGACACAAACCAAAAATAAGAATCCTAACCAATTTCCATTAGGATTTTCTACCTATCACAAGAACTTGGCGTGGAGGTGTACGAAAATTAGGCTCCACTTTTAAGCTAGCACCGGTTCCATCTTAGTCTCCTGTATTCTCTTGCAATGTGGCCGAACAAAGTTTCTTACCATCTTCTCTCAGACGTGACTTTCCTTTGCTCCTTTCTCGTTATCAAACATGCTCGTACAGTTTTAAACTCCATGTGTACACGACCATACATTGACCTTCCAAACATACCTCCACGAATTCAATAACCGTGTCGCATAACCGGTCTTTGATCGCCCATTAAAGAACTGATTCTTGGTCCGTGACACTAATTGGCCTTTTGACCATCATTTCCTCGATGAAATCGAGCCGCATGCATGGCATTATTTTTCACAACCTTTTGATGATCTAACTCCTTAGCGGCTCAAGCTTTAGTGGCATCAACAATCGATGGTGTCACGCCCTGTCGATCAGACGTGGGAAGGGCTTACAGATTTCGAAAAAATGCTACCTCACGACAGGTCGGACCCACCAGCTATTTCTTCGCACGCAAGGAAGTGCCTCCTTATTACGCACAAAAAATGAATACCCCCTGCTAGCTGGGACCCACCATAGTGGGTGGCTGACTTGTGGGCCTACTAACTTGATGGAGACGGAGGGCTTTGTCAACTTAGTCAATATGAACGATTCTAGCTCCATTGACCGTACGATGTCCATCCAACGGCCATAGTGCTTCTTCAACCTCTGGTCTTCTTGCTCCAAATTACCAAAGCAGCGTGGAGGTCGTGGCCGTGCTTCCCGCCTCCCGTGGCTGGTCTTTGCTGCATGAGGCCTCACCGCCCCATACTACTCCCACCGCTGGCAGCCATCCCTCCACTCACCCACACCCCTGTTATTCTCAAGGGCGACGCAAGTAGCCTCACACCGCAATTAACCAAAGTGAACCTCGTACTCCTCTTGCATGGGCATCCACCGCCAAGATCTTCCCGGCTCCGCATCGTCCCCTTCCTAGGCTCAGCCGGCCATCGCCCACCGCCTTGGTGCTCTCGGCGTGGCGTGGTCAATGTGGTCAACGACCGACTCCCCATTGGAAGAAATCTTTATGCGTGGAGAGGTGGCAATTTGAGTCCACGGCCATGGTACTGGTCCATCGCCATAGCCAAGTTTTTTGTGATTTGCCAAGTAAAGTCGCTTTGTCGAGCTGTTGGGGCTGCAAATCTTTCAAGACGAGGAGAGCTTCATTCGCCGGGTCATGAAAATGGCCTATCAAGAATGAGAAATGGGTTGTACATTTTTAAAACACATCAAACCGCAATTAGTTTCAAATTTCCTTTTTTTCATTTCTTTAGATTTTAAATTGAATTGATTTTTATGCGGATAATTTGTTGGATTTTATATTGATATACATTTATTTTTAAAATCAGTTTGAATGTGAGTCGAAATTTCGATTAAAAACAGTTCGGACACAAGAAAATATGCAAAATTTCGTACAATGTTTTAACCAGTGGCCACAATATGGGCTGTAATGCTAACAAAAGAATATGGGCTCCAAAAACCTTAAGAATTAGCAAATGGGCTGTAAATTATTAGATATAATGGCGTATGGGTTGTATGCTGGTTTCCACAGATTTGAGCCTTTCCTAAAAAAGGTTGAGGCATTGGGCAAGGATCGTTGGATATCCATCCAACGGCCGTCGTGCTTCTTCAATCTCTGCTCTTCCTGCTCCACGTGCTCAAAAAAGCGCCGGCGGGACTGCTTGCTCCTTCCTCCCCGCGGCCGGCTGTGCTGCCGTGCAGCCCTCACCGCCCTACCATACTCCCATCGCTGGCCTAGCCATCCCTCTACTCGCCCACATCTGCTGTTATTCTCCGGCAACGGCAAACGAACTAGTAAACCCTTGTACAGTCGTACTCCCCTCCGCGTGGGAAACAACTGCCGAGTCTTCCCTGGATCCGTGTCATTCCCTTCCTAGGCCTCGCCGTTTTCCACCGCCCTGGTGCTCTTTGTGTGGCCTGGTCAACGTGGTCAACGACCGACATGCATCTGAAGTGGATCAGACGTGGAGAGGCCGACAAATGGGTCCACGGCCGCACGCAAGGAAATGCCTCCTTATTACGCCGCAAAATAATGATTCCTCCACCGACATCCGGGACCCACCGAAGGGCCTCTCAGATTCGTAAAAAAAACGCGTTACGCGATGGACAGCTCGGACCCACCGGCTATATCTTCGCACGCAAGGAAATGCCTCCTTATTACGCACAAAAAAAATGAATACTCCCCTGCTAGCTGGGACCCAGTATAGTGGCAGGTTGACTTGTGGGCCTACTAAGTTGACGAGGACGGAGGGCTTTGTAAACTTAGACAATATGCACGATTCTAGCTCCAGTGACCGTACGATGTCCATCCAACGGCCATAGTGCTTCTTCAACCTCTGGCCTTCTTGCTCCAGCTGCCCAAACCAGCGCCGGTCGTACCTCGTGCTCCTGCCTCCTATGGCCGACTGTGCTGGCGCGGAGGCCTCACCGCCCCCTACTACTCCCACCGCTGGCCAAGCCATCCTTCCAATCACCCACACCCCCTGTTATTCTGCGGCGACGACAGCCTCACACCGCAGCCGAACCAGTGAACCCTCATACTCCTCTCGGCGCGGGCTTCCACTGCCGCGTCTACCTTGCCACGTGTCGCCCCTTCCTAGGTCTCGCTGGCCGCCCACCGCCTCGGGTGCTCTCGGCGCGGCATGGTCAACCTGGTCAAGGAACGGCTTCCATCGGACGTGGACTGTACGTGGAGAGGTTGACAGCTGGGTCCACGGCCGCATCAAGGAAGTGCCTCCTTATTACGCGCAAAATAATTATTCCGCCACCTGACAGCGGGGAGCCACCGGATGGGCCACCGTATTTCGCGAAAAAACATTTCCCCCTGACTGCTGGGACCCACCATCTACATCTTCGCACGCAAGGAAGTGCGTCCGGGAAAAAAAATATGTTTCGCCCCCCTGACTGGTGGGACCCACCAGCTACACCTTCGCACGCAAGGAAGTGCGTGACAGTCGGGACCCACCTGGTCGAAGCGTACGTAGCGTTGTCATTACATTCTGGCTCACAAACGTAATGCGCATACCTTTGGTCGATGTAGAGGCGCCGCGTGGGATGTACAAATAGGTACAGCCGCCAAAGGTGCAAGAAAGAAAATCTGACCACGCGTGCATACATCTGGTGGGGTCTCGAACGCCTACTCACAAGATGCACGTCGACCGTGCTCGTGTACATGGCTGGGTCGGAACGGAGAAACATCGTCGTCGTCGTGTTCATGGGGAGCCAACAGGCTGGGTCGGAACGAAATGCGTCGTCGTGTTCATCGGGAGGGCTTGGATGGAACAGCCTATGGAAACGAGGCCTGGCGTACCGCAAAACGGAGGAAACGGCCTTGTGTTCAACCGGCCACGTTCGAAACAGGATCCTGTTCATCTGGAGGTGTCTGGCGTACCGCAAAATGGAGGAAACGGACCTCCGATGGTCGAAATGGGGGTCCTATTGATCGGGAGGGGTGTGGTTACCGCAAAATGGAGGAAACGGACTTGTGTTGGAGCGCTACGGTCGAAACAGGGGTCCTTTTCATCGGGAGGGGTGTGGCGTACCGCAAAACGGGACTCAACGGGATACTGTTCATCTCCACCGTCGACCCCCTCTAGCCTCCACGGGGGTACTGTTCACCCACCGTCGACCTCCTCCAGCCTCCACCTGCGACTGCTCATCCACGGGCTCCTGTTCATCCAGCCTCCACCGCACACTACTCCACCGGCCATCGCTCAACCAGCCCTCTCCACGGGCTCTCGCTCAACCACCCTCCACGAGCCATCGCTCATCCAGCCCTCCACCGCTTAATCGCTCATCCAGCCCTCCACGGGTGGTCCTGTTCATCTAGCCCTCCACGGGTCCTGTTCATCTAGCCCCAACCGCTTGATCGATCGGGGTCCCGTTCATCCAGAGGCAACACCACGGGTCCTGCTTCATCCACCCCACCGGAACTGTTCATCCAAACCCCCAAAGAACGCCATCGCTCATCCAGAGGCAGCATCGATCGGCTTCAGTTAGCAATAGTAGCGAAGGAATCGCTCGATCGGGTTCAGTTAACAGCCATCGATTGATCGCTCGGGTTCAGTAACGCATAGCCTGCAGTGAAATCGCTCGGGATTAGTTAGAGCCCAACTCGGGTTCAGTTAGAGCCCAACGCCTCGCATCCACGCGCGTGCGTGTACGAGAGAAACGCGCATCGCTCGGCCCCGACCACCCACCGTAACCGGGAACACCCCAATATTTTCCTCGCCCTCGCTTCTACCACGGTTTTTCCGTCATGGACGGCCCAAAGAATGTCATGCAACTGTGTCTCCGGCCCGCCCAGGACGAAAAGCCCATTTTCTGTCATGATTTTTTGTCATAGAAGTAGGAGCCCACCACATCTATGATGATACCGGGTTTTGTCACAATTATCGTCATAGAAGTGTCATAAGTATGACAGAAAAACACGGATGTGTCTTTTTTTGTAGTGTTGTTAGTAGATGCAATCTCTTATACCACAACAAATGTGACTATTTGTGATGAACTTTGGTGATGAATGTTCCTCACAAATGCCTTACCTTTAGTAGGATAAACCGTCGAGTCCTCACTAATCTTGTTGCTTCCCTTGAATTTGCGTTTTTTTGATCTTGACGACATGGTGGAATTTTGCTACAAAGTTCTGAATATATGTGATCCTTCCTATGCTGCTCTTAGTATCTTGTTGAAAGGTCAAAGATCTGATATCCCTGTTCTTTGGGTTTCACCCTTGTTAAAAAAGATGAATTCTCACAAACTAAAGGGCTTGTAGATGGGATCTACACGCATTTATCAAAATTCAGTATGGGGATAGAGATTTTTAATTAAGTCACTTTTTCATACACCCTGCATGCTAATATAGAAACTCGAATAATCATACTTAATGATGAACGTAGTTATCTATGATTTGTTTCGAAACCCAAGAAGCCATGCATAAAAAAATTAAACAGATTAGAGGTGTCTAACTGTTGGGGAACATTGAATGGAAAACAAAAAAAATTCTACGCAGACGCAAGATCTATCCATGGAGATGCATAGCTGTGAGAGGGGAAGAGAATCTACATACTCTTGTAGATTGCTAAGCAGAAGCGTTTATCAACGCGGTTGATGTAGTCATACACCTTCACGATCCGTCTCGATCAAGTACCGAACGTACGACACCTCCGTGTTCGGCACACGGCTAGCTCGATGACGTCTTCGCTTTCTCGATCCAGCAAGAGAGGTGAAGTAGTAGACGAGTTCCAGCAGCACGACGGCATGGTGACGGTGGTGGTGAAACTATCCGCAGGGCTTAGCCAAGCACAACGGACGTGGACGGAGGAGGAACTGGAACTAGAGGGAGAGGGGACGCCGCACACGGCTTGGGGATCATGGTGTGTGTTGCCCCCTCCTATCCTCACATATATATAGGTGGGGGAGGGGAGGCAGCCCCAAGGGCCCCCAAGGCCCTGGGCCGCCTGCTGGTTATCGCCCTAGGTGCGCCCCCTTTTCCTTCCTATGGCGCAGAGGAGAAGGCAGGAGGTGAGGCGCCCCCCTTTCCGTTTTCTTACGTGGAAGAGAAGGTAAGAGTGGGCTAGACCTCTTCCCTTCCTTCCATAGGCCTGGTGCCTAAGATGTGGGGCGCGCCAGCCCCTTGTGGGCTTGTGTGCTACCCTCTTTTAGCCCGTTAAGCCCAATAACTCCCCGTGGCCTCCCGGAACCCCTTCCGGCACTCCAATAAAACTTTGGTGCATTCTGATACCTTTCCGGAGACCAAATAGTATCGTCCTCTATATCGATCTTTACCTCCGAACCATTCCGGAGCTCCTCATCATATCAATGATCTCATCCGGGACTCCGAAAAACATTCAGTTACCGATTCAGATAACTCATATAATACTATATCATCAACGAACATTAAGTGTGCAGACCCTACTGGTTCGAGAATGATGTGGACATGACCGAGACGCTTCTTTGGTAAATAACCAATAGCAGGACCTGGTTGCCCATATTTGTTCCTACATATTCTATGAAGATCTTTATTGGTCGAACCTTTATGACAACATACGTAGTTCCCTTTGTCTGTTGGCATGTTACTTGCCCGAGATTCGATCGTCGGTATCTCCATACCTAGTTCAATCTCGTTACCGACAAGTCTCTTTACTTGTTTTGTAATACATCATCTTGTAACTAACTCCTAAGTCACTTTGCTTGCAAGCTTCTTGTGATGTTGTATTACCGAGAGGGACCAGAGATACCTCTCCGCCATACGGAGTGACAAATCCCATCTTGATCCATGCCAACTCAACAAACACCTTCGGAGATACCTATAGAGCATCTTTATGATCACCCAATTACGTTGTGACATTTGATAGCACACAAGGTATTCCTTCGGTATCCGGGAGTTGCATGATCTCATGGTCAAAGGAATATGTATTTGAAAGTGCAACTAATCCCCGAGTGGTTTAGGTAATTCATAACAACATGTAGCTCATTGAACTAATGACCATTCAAGTTTAATATTTCAGAGAGTTCAATGAATGGCATGGCATGGACTAGAGGTGGGGACTCCTCAAAATGCTAAGGACACATATTGGCGAAAGCTCAAGACTGTCCATTTACATTTTAGTAATCCAAGATCACATTGAGTCCATAGGAAAGCCAATACTATTAAAAGGGGATGAGGTGTTGCTTAATGACTTGCTAGCTCAAATGCTTAGTGTTATTGCTCCAAATCCCTCAACCACTTTCTCATTCCAAATATATCAAAACCCTACACTCCAACTCGGCCTCACTGATTCATCCTATTCGGAGCCACGGTGTTCATATGACATAGCCACTGCCAGAAACCCTAAATAGCTCGGTCACACCGATACGGATCTCGGTCTCACCGAGATGGCCTTGCCAACGCTCTGTGACTTGTTCCATTTATTTTGGCCTCACTGAGTTATGCAATAGGTCTCACCGAGTTGGCTAGAAATTCACTCTGTTGCCTTATTGGCTCACTTCGGTCTCACCAAGTTGATGTAATCGGTGCCACCGAGTTTATGTTTGCCCTAAGCCCTAGCACATCGGTCCCACCAAGTTTTTCTAGTCGGTCCCACCGAGATACCTAACGTTCACATTTTTGAACTAAATCTCAGTCTCACCAAGTTCTTCTATTCGGTCTGACTGAGTTGGGTCAAATGTGTGTAACGGTTGGATTTTGTGTGGAGGCTATATATACCCCTCCACCCCTTCTCCATTTGAGAGAGAGAGAGCCATCAGAACATGCCTACACTTCCAACATACATTTTCTGAGAGAGAACCACCTACTCATGTGTTGAGATCAAGATATACCAATCCTACCACAAGAGTCTTGATTTCTAGCCTTCCCCAAGTTGCTTTCCACTCAAATCATCTTTCCACCATATCCAAATCTGAGAGAGAGAGTTAAGTGTTGGGGAGACTATCATTTGAAGCACAAAAGCAAGGAGTTCATCATCAACACACCATCTATTACCTTTTGGAGAGTGGTGTCACCTAGATTGGTTAGGTGTCGCTCAGGAACCTCCAACAAGTTGTGGAGTTGAACCAAGAAGTTTGTAAGGGCAAGGAGATCACCTACTTTGTGAACATCTACCCGAGTGAGGCAAGTCCTTCGTGGGTGATGGCCATGGTGGGATAGGCAAGGTTGCTTCTTCGTGGACCCTTCGCAGGTGGAGCCCTCAGTGGACTCGCGCAACCATTACCCTTCATGGGTTGAAGTCTCCATCAACGTGGACATACGATACCACCACCTATCGGAACCACGCCAAAAATCTCTGTGTCTCCCTTGCGTTTGCACTCTCCAAACCCTTCCCTTTACCTTCATATGCAATTTTTTACTTTCCGTTGCACACTCTTAGAATTGCAGGTGTAGGTTGATTGCTTGACTTGAGCTAATAGCTAAAATCTGGCCACAACTAAAATTTGGAAAAATTTTGATTTTTATTTGGTCCTTGATAACCCACAAGTATAGGGGATCGCAATAGTTTTCGAGGGTAGAGTATTCAAACCAAATTTATTGATTCGACACAAGGGGAGCCAAAGAATATTTGTAAGTATTAGCAGCTGAGTTGTCAATTCAACCACACCTAGAGATTAATTATCTGCAGCAAAGTGATCAGTGGCAAAGTAGTATGATAGTTTTGATAGTAGTAGCAACAACAATAGTAACGGTAATAGTGATAGCAATGCTTTTGTAGCAAGTGCAACAGTAACAATAGCAGTAGTAACTTAGCAAGAACAATATATAGGAAAAACGTAGGCATTGTACCGGCGATTTTTTGGATGATATTCATCATGTGACAATTACAACCTAGGGCGATACAGCACTAGCTCCAGTTCATAAATATAATGTAGGTATGTATTCCGTAAATAGTCATACGTGCTTATGAAAGAACTTGCATGACATCTTTTGTCCTACCCTCCCGTGGCAGAGGGGTCCTATTGGAAACTCAGGGATATTAAGTCCTCCTTTTAATAGAGAACTGGAACAAAGCATTAACACATGGTGAATACATGAACTCCTCTAACTACGGTCATCACCGGGAAGTGTCCCGACTATTGTCACTCCGGGGTTGCCGGATCATAACACGTAGTAGGTGACTATAACTTGCAAGATCGGATCTAGAACATAGATATAATTGTGATAACATAAACGGTTCAGATCTGAAGTCATGGCACCCGGGCCCAAAGTGACAAGCATTAAGCATGGCAAATTCATAGCAACATCAATCTCAGAACATAATGGATACTAGGGATCAAGCCCTAACAAAACTAACTCGATTACATGATGAATCTCATCCAACTCCTCACCCGCCAGCGAGCCTATGAAGGAATTACTCACTCCCGGTGGGGAGCATCGTGGAATTGGCGATGGAGAAGGGTTTATGATGAAGATCCAGGATCCCCCTCTCTGGAGCCCCAAAAGGACTCTAGATCTGGCCTCCCGATGAAGAACAGGAGGTGGCGACAGCTCCGTCTCGTGAAACGCGATAATTGTTCCTCTCTGGTTTTTTTCTGGAAATATGTGATTTTATAGCGTCGGTTTCAGGGTCTACGGGGCCACCAGGTGGGGACAACCAACCTGGGCGCTACCGAGGTGGGGGGCCTAGAGGGGGCACGCCTCAGTGGGTTGTGCCCACCTGTGTGCCCTCCCGTGGTTCTTGGCTCCAAATTCTCTCTTTATTGAATAAAAATCCTCGCAAAGTTTCGCTTCAATCCGAGAACTTTTATTTCTGCACAAAAACAACACCATGTCAGTTCTGCTGAAAACAACATCAGTCCGGGTTAGTTTCATTCAAATCATGCAAATTAGAGTCCAAAGCAAGATGAAAAGCGTTAGGAAAAGTAGATACGACGGAGACGTATCAACTCCCCCAAGCTTAAACCTTTGCTTGTCCTCAAGCAATTCGGGCTTGATAAACCGAAGTGAAAAAGAAAAACTTTTACGAACTCTTTTTAGATAAATAAGCTTAAACAACACCCAAGTTTTCAGCCAAGATTATAACTAACCATGTCGACAATAACTCTTAAAAATTATATTAACTCATATCAATGACATAATCAGCTAGCGAGCAATAATAAGATATCTCAAACAACAAGACATTATCAAAACAACCATGATATAATATGACAATAGTGGTATCCCGCTAGCCCTTTCTGAGACCGCAAAACATAAATGCAGAGCACCTCTAGAGTTCAAGTAGCGACTAAACATTGTAATTCATGGTAGAAAAGATCCAGTCATGATGCACCCAACATTAGCTACACACAATGCATAAGGATGACAATAGTGCTCTCAGGTTCTCGCGCTTATTTTAGAAGGTGATGACACAACATAAAAGTAAATAGATAGTCCCTTCACAGAGGGAAGCAAAGGATTCGCAATGATTGCGGAGCTCAAGTTTTTAAAACAGAGGTAAATGAAATTTTGAGAAATGCACCCTTCTTGTTTACTTTGCAACCATTAGTTATCGGTATCTTCCATGCTAAACACATTATCGGCGGTTCCCAAGCGATAAAAGTAAAGGTTTACTCCCCTCCACCAACAATCACACTCCATGGCTTGTCTGAAAAAAGGGGTGCCATCCATACCAACAACAGTCCTGGGGAGTTTTGTTTAATTATTTGCAATTTGAGTTCGGGACTGGGAATCCCTATTACCGCCCCTCTTGTGCAAGGACGAGTGAATAAACACTCATCATGAGAATAACCCGCTTAGTATGGAAGATACTGACTACCTCTTGTCATGAACAATCCATGCACACAAAAAGGATATTTATTTGAAGTTTTTAGAGGTGGCACATGCAAATTTACTTAGGACAGCAGGGTAATACGACATATAGGTAGGTATGGTGGACTCATCTAGAATTACTTGGGTTTCAGGTTTTTGATGCACAAGCAGAATTTCCACTTAGTACGGGCGAAGGCTAGCAAATAGGTTGAGAAGCGGCCAGCTAGAGAGCAAAAACGGTCATGAACATGCATTATGCATAAGTAACATTGGATACTAGCATGAGTAGGATATGAACACCATGAACATAAATAAGATAGAGGCTATGTTGGTTTTGATTCGACTACATGCATGAACATGTGCTAAGTCAAGCCACTCGAACATTCAGAGGATACCATATCATCATACTACATCACAGTCATTTTAACGCAATGTTGACATCCAAGATAAATCATTATCCACTCCTAGCTACTTATGCATTGCATGAGAAACTATAATCTCTAATTGTCATTGCAAACATGTTTGATCATAATAGGCTGAATCGTGGATACTAGGTTAAACATATTTACAAAAGCAGAACAATTCAAGTTCATACCCGTTTGTCTCTGCCACAGCGAGTTCATCAAATCGTCCTTATTGCCTTTCACTTGCACGACCGAACGATATGAAAATAATAATAGTGCAAGAGTGCCGTGGACTAAGCTGGATTCTACAAACATTTTGTTCAAAAGGAGAAGACAAGGTAATATGGGCTCTTTGTTAGATCAACAATAATGCATATGAGAGCCACTCAACATTTTCATCATGGTCTTCTCCTCGGTATGACTCAACAGAAAGAAAAAGAAATTCAGAGAGAAACACTAAAAATGTTTTTGGAATTTTTGGTTTTTCTTAAACAAGCAAATAAAAGGGAAAAGCAAAAACGAGAAAAACTATTTACACGGGAAAGCTCCCAACAAGCAAAAGAAGAACAATGAAATATTTTTGGATTTTCTTTTTAGTACTACAATAATTTAAATTAGGAAGAAAAACTAAAAAGAAGCAGGAAATATATTTTTTGGATTTTCTCAAAGTTTTTCAAACGCACAAAAAGAAAGTGAGAAAATAAATTTAGCATGGATAATACAATGAAAGAGTGTGGACACCAACAACTGAAATGAAATGTGTAAACATGAATGTAATGTCGATGGAAATACGTACTCCCCCAAGCTTAGGTTTTGGCCTAACTTGGTAATCAGTCAGTACCTCCATAATGGTCGGAGTGATAGCTCACGGAGGCTCTCGTTGCGGATGCCTCAGCCTGCCGTCCGGCCACAACTGTCATGTTATGGGCTCGGGCCTCGCTCATAGGAACAAAATATCTTCCCCTACAGTGAACATCAAAGAAAGCAAGTGCAGGCAAATATGTGTCCACAACGGGACTTTTGTTAAACAAAAGGTTATAAGTGAAATTATGGGGTTCACCACTAAGGATCTTATGACGTTTCATAGCATCAAAGTCTAAGTATTGCATGGGTAAAATAGTGTCATAAGGCCAAGGTGAAACACCCAGCTCTCTCTCTAAGCGTGTGTCATAAATTCCACCATGAAAATATCCACTACTAGCGTTATGTTGCACGTGCAACAATAGCTCCATGGTTATAACTTTTGTCACCGGTGAGAGTGGTGCGTATGAGGCTCAAGTCTGGAGCACAAAGTGTACTACAATCTTGTTTACCCACAATACATTTTCCATTTAATGATGCAAAGTACTGGACTGAGGGAAAATGAATGCTCTTTATTCTACCCCGCATCACTCCCATAGTCTCACCATAGCAAAGACTAGCCAAGAATATCTCAAACTCAGATCTTGATGGTTCATCAAGCGAACCCCAGAATGAGATTTTGGAGTAGTAGGCAAATCTCTCTAGAGATATGTTAAATGGATTTTCATACAATTTAAATGACACCCTAGACTCACGGGGATGGAATTAAATCCTTTGGTAAATGATTCAGTGAGAGTGAGGTGTTGGTTGCACTTATCTGAAATGTAGGGACCGAGCTCGGCATTGTGAACATATTGCTCGAATTCTTCCTTAATGCCCGCACGCACCATATAATTGTTGCATGGCCATAAGCATGTTTTGGTGGCGGCATCTCGTACGGAACTTTCACTTGGTTCAACATAAGACCAATGAGTGGAGCTGATACTAGAAGATGCCTCCGAGGATCTCCTCCTCTAAGAACTCCTTTCAAAGAGGTTCGTCATATTCACATACAATTTTCTGAAAAAATGTGGCCACAAAATTTGTTAACAAAACTTCACAGGATTGAAAGCAACTACTCATAGGGGTGCATAAAGACCATAGGAAGCATTCAAACTACTTAGAATTCTAAGAATTCAACATGCAAGCTCATCTACTTCAGCACCAAGAGTAGCTAATTATTCAAAATACAAACCACTAAAGCAAAAACTAATTGGACCAACGGAGGAGTCACATACCAAGCAACAACCCCCGAAAAAGTTACGGAAACGGAGCTTCGAGCATAGAGATCAAAATCTGCGGGTTTGAGAGTAAGAACACGAGAGAGAGAGAGAGAGAGAGAGAGAGAGAGAGAGAGAGAGAGAGAGAGAGAGAGAGAGAGAGAGAGAGAGAGAGAGAGAGAGAGAGGGAGAGAGAGAGAGAGAGCAATGGTGATTTTTTTTTCTGGAGGTAGGTGATGATGTGGGATGAAGAGATAAGTGAGGGTCCCATGTGGGGACCACAACCCACCAGGGCGCCCTTGGGGGTGCTGGCGCACCCAGGTGGGTTGTGCCCACCTGGTGCACCTCCCTCTGATGTTATTTGCACCAAAAATTCTTAAATATTCAGAAAAAAACGTATTAAATTTTCAGAGCATTCTGAGAACTTTTATTTTTTGGTCATTTTTTTATTGCACAGGAAATTCAGAAAACAGACAAAACATGGCATTTTATTTTATTTAACTAATAAAAACAGAAAACCAAAAGGAGGGACAGAAGGTAGTGCTTACTAAATTCATCAACTTCATACCGCTAAAAAATGATTCATTAATAAGGTTGATCAGGTCTTATTAACAACCACTTTCGATTAGCATGAAACCGAAGAACTTTCGTAAATCACTAAGTTACCTCAGCGGGGATATGAATGTCCCCAACAATAAGCATTTCATATTTCTTTTTGGCAGTAGGAAGAGGTAGTTGGAAACTTCCAATAGTGATTGTCGGAGATTTTTCAATAACATTAATACCATTCACTTGGAATTGTTTCTTCGGAAAGTGCACCGTGTGCTCATTACCATTGATATGAAAAGTTACCTTGCTTTTATTGCAATCAATAACAGCTCCTGCAGTATTCAAGAAGGGTCTGCCAAGGATAATCGACATGTTGTCATCCTTGGGCATCTCAAGTATAACAAAGTCATTCAAAATAGTAATATTAGCAACAACAACGGGCACATCCTCACAAATACCGATAGGTATGGTAGTTGATTTGTCAGCCATTTGCAAAGATATTTCAGTAGGTGTGAGTTTATTCAAATCAAGTCTTTTATATAAAGAGAAAGGAATAACACTAACACCAGCTCCCAAATCACATAAAGCAGTTTTGACATAATTTCTTTTGAGGGAGCAAGGTATAGTTAGTATTCCTGGATCTCCAAGTTTTTAGGTACTCCATCTTTAAAAGTATAATTAGCAAGCATGGTGGATATTTCAGCTTCCGGTATTTTTCTCTTATTGGTGATGATGTCTTTCATGTACTTTGCATAAGGAGGCATGTCTGCTGCTCTGGGAACTGGAGGTCCCAAGACTTGCTGCCTCATGTCTACCCATGAGTGGTTAAGCCAGCCGGGTCAGCACTGACCCATCTTCATCAACAAGGCATCCAAGACCCTCACGAGGGGCCAAGCCTCGCGAGGCGGATGACGCAAGACCTCCTCAGGAGTGGCCTAGTCAGACAGGCTCACGAGGAGCGGAGATATCAAGGCGGGACAAACCTCACGAGGCTCTCGTGACGTGAGCCATGACGAGCGACACCAGGCGGGCGCCAGCGCGTGCAACGTCCTTGTTTCCTCTTTGGTGCTAAGGAGGCCAGAGCAGGCGAGGAGTACCGAGGCATCAGGCAAAGGTTGCCATATCGGTGCAACGAGACCAAGACCAGAAGGACGGCAACACGGAGGTCATCGTGGAGCCCAAGACGGCGTCACCACCAGAGCCTTTTGCAGGCGAAGACCGCTTTTGTCAGGATAGCTTGTACTATCTGTCCCCCTTCAAATTTGCCACCGTTGTTGGCTCCTTCCCGCTCAATATTTGGGGAGAGGACCAGGTGATATAAGTAGAGCTAGCCACCACAATAGGGGGATCGGACAGTTCATCCAGCTCTCACCCGCTAGTTCACCAAGCACAAGAACACCTCAACCTCAGAGGCTGTTCTTCCCTTGTATCGTTTCTTCATCAGCCCAAGAGGCAATCCACCACCACACACACTGGAGTAGGGTATTACACCACAACGGTGGCCCGAACCAGTATAAATCTCATGTCTTTCTGTGTTGCGAGTTCGTCCGCGAGACCTTAGCGAGCTAAGGCGTAGATCGGTAGGAGGGAAAGACTTCGCGCGCACCCCAGAGTTCGAACCTTAAGGGTTGGCCGGAACCCCACATCCGACATTTGGCGC
Organism: Aegilops bicornis; assembly: GCA_021605145.1. Classification (NCBI taxonomy): domain Eukaryota; kingdom Viridiplantae; phylum Streptophyta; class Magnoliopsida; order Poales; family Poaceae; genus Aegilops; species Aegilops bicornis. The sequence goes on from CM038671.1 coordinate 466,647,127, forward strand.
GCCCGGTAGGTGCGCCAGTAGCTTCCCTTCCATCAATTCATCGCCCGTCGCTCAGCCTCCATGGCGGACGCCTTCGCGCTTCGAGCCGAAGCGTCGGGTTGCTCTCACCGCCCGCGTTGCCCAGACGGCTCCCGTCGGCGGGCCACCTCGCCGTTCTCCGTCTCCCGCCGCCACCGTCCCGGCGGGGAACGAGCAGCAAGCATCCTCGCTGCATCCATCGGTGCGGCGGGGGCGGTACCTTCGCCACTCGACGCCGACTGGGTTCTTCGTCTCTTCGCTACGCCCACGCTCGCCATGGCCCCATGGAGGCGCGGGCCGCCTTCGCCGCAAGAACGAACACCTGCGCTACCGCCCGATTGATTTACCTCTATGAGGAGTGGCTCGACCGCTGTCGCCAAAGCTCGTCTGCGCCACGAGGGCTCCCCGACGCCGTCCCCCTCTCTGCCACTCACCCTCCGTCGACCACGGGCGACGCGGGCTCATGGCGCGTGCTCTCCACCACCTTTTGCCCCAAGATCGCGTTTGGCGCCCAAGGCGCCTGACGCCCCACCTGGCGTGATGCGCCACGCCCCAAGCGCCACAAGAGAGAAGCTGCCAAGAAATCCCTCGGCCACGAGAAGCTGCACCTGCGCTCCCCGCGCCGCCTCGCCAAGACCGCGCGCTGCCTACAGCAGCACTGCACGGACCTCATCAAGACCAAGCTCCACCACTGAGGCGGGCCCCAACGACCACGGCCAGTTGCCGCGCCTTCACCCCCGAGCTGCGTAGCGTCGCCTGGCCAGGCAAGTTCAAGCCGGATGTGCCTCCTCGCTACGACGGCACGCCGACCCGCGGAGTTCACGCAGCTTTCACGAGCCGAAAGCATCAAGCAGCCAACGGCGATGAGAAAGTCATGGCGAATTGGTTTCCCATGGCTCTCGAGGATGGAGCCCGCTCCTGGCTCCTGAACCTGCAGCACGGCTCGATCTCCTCCTGGGGCGAGATGCGCGACCGCTTCGTCACCAACTTCCAGGGCACTCACGACCGCCACCGGGCCAGCAGGTGACCTCGTGACCGCATCAAGCAACAACCAGAGAGACCCTCCGTAAGTACATCCAAAGACTTCAACAACGCTGCCTCAAGATCCCCAAGGTCACGGACGAGGCCATCATCTCCGCTGCTTCTCGACGCGTCTGTGGACGTCAAGATGAAGGAAGAGATCGCTATCCATGAGGAGATGTGCACGTCTCGGGAGCTGTTCAACCTGGCGACCAAGTGCGCAAGAGCTGAGGAGGGGCGCCTCTCTCTCCTCGAGCTGCCAGCCACGGGCACAGAGGAGAAGAAGGCCAAGGCAAAGGACGTGAAGCGCAAGGAAGCAGCAGTGCTAGCAGCGGAGCCCGGCACCAAGCAGGGCAGAGATCAGCCCGAGTCATCCAAGAATGGCCGACCGTTCTGCGCCTTCCACATTCTGAACACCCACAACACCAGTGACTGTCAAAAGCTCAGGGCCATTTGCGAAGGACATTTCGGTTGATGCCCCGAGTGCAGCGACCGGGGCTACGGCCGTGGAGGAGGACGTGGAGGCGGACGCTGGGACGAATGTGGCCCGCGCTAGGAGTGGCACGACAGGCCTCGTGAGGACCGCTGGCAGGACCATCCTCGTGAGGACCAGCCTCGTGAGGATCGCCCCCAAGGCAACGCCGGTCTTCCCCCGCTGCCGCCACCAAGAAGGAATGACGATCACCATCAGGACGAGGCGGTTGGGGGCTTCCAGGAGCCGCGTGCAATCGCCTGCATCTTGCGCGGCGCCCAGGCCCCAACCTCTCAGCGCATCTTCAAACAGTTCGCTCATGAAGTGAACGCGGTGCTCCCCAAGCTCGAGGCCACGCGCCTGCTCAAGTGGTCCCAATGCGCCATCACTTTCAACTCGGCAGATCGCTCAAGTCTTGCGCGCCATCATTGGCGCCTCCCGATCTTTGTGCTCCCGGTCATCAGCAATGTGCAGGTTACCAAGACCCTCATCGATGGCGGCGCGGGGTTCAACGTCCTGTCCGTCGACACGTTCGACAACCTCCAAGTGCCATATGAACAGCTTCAACCTACCAAGCCTTTCTCAGGAGTGACCGACGGCTCCACCACACCGATAGGGTAGGTCCGCCTGCCTGTGACCGTCGTAGAGCGCAAGAACTATTGCACCGAGCTCATCGACCTCGACGTCGCGCACATCCGCCTGTCGTACAATGCCATCCTCGGGTATCCAGCCCTGGCCAAGTTCATGGCAGTCACCCATCACGGCTACAATGTCCTCAAGATGCCAGGAAGCGGCGGGATCATTACGGTCCCATGTGAAGAAAGAGATGCGGTGTGCTCCCTCGAGCGCGCCTTCCAAGCTACAAGAATCAATCGACCCCGACAAAGCAGGAGTGAGGGCCCTCCCGAGGCCACCCCAAGAAGAAGCAGCTAGCCTGCACGAGCAGGATCTCGGGGAGGCGGCGGCGTGGCTGGAGCCTCGTCGGGATCGGGCGCCACTCGAGGCGCCTCCCTCTATCGAGAGGAAAGGCGCGCCTGCTTCCCTCCTGCAGGGCCGGGGCTGGGGGCTCTCTTCCGAGGGCCTCGGACCTTGCCAACCTCACGAGGGAGGCGCTTGGGCACCACTTGAGGCGTGTCACAGACGCTTCCCTCAGAGAACACAGGCAAGGAGTGCCCACCACTCAGGAGTTCATCACCAAGACCACTCAGGAACTGCAAGATGCAAGAGCCGTGCACGGCGACAGCCTCTCACAAGGCGCAGCTCCCCATCCAGGCGAGGATGCTGGGCTGCGTGTCTGCATCGACGTCCCAGGCCTCAACAGGGCCGCATCTCAGGAGCGTTTCTGGCCTTCGCGTGTGGGCCATTGCGAGGGCCCGCCACACAGCTACGTTCGCATGCCCTTCGGCTTGCCGTGCGTGCCGTCACCTATCGCGCAAGATCATGCGGGCGCGTGTCTGGCGGCTCAGAGGCGAGTACCATGCCGCCTCGAAGAGATGGAGACGGTCTTCACGGAACCTCCGAGCCCCAGGCCTCCCGAGGCTCAGGCCCCGGTGGCTCGTGGAAGAGTCATTCCTTCGACGCTTGCGCCAACCGCACCAACTCTACTGCCTACGTAACTAGGTGACACTTTCCAAGTTCATTTAGCTGGGAGCGCCCCTTGGCTGCATTATTCCCAGGCCGCATGGGTCCATCCCTGTGGCATGTATCCCTTTGCTTATGTCTTTAGCTTACCTTGCTGGGGGCGCTCCTCGGGCTGGACCCAGTGGCATGTATCTTCCTGCATTTACCCAAGCTGATTTGCCTTCCCTGCTTAACCTCGCCTGATTTATCACCTGCTCGATCGCCACCCGCCGCGGGTCCATTCACCCCGTGCAATTCGCTTGCGCGTTAAAGGGGGGCTCCTGAGCATCGTGACTCAGGAGCTCTTACTGGCTCTCCAGCCCTCACCCCCTGGGCTTGACCACGGCATCGCGACCTGGCATACCGTGCAACAAGTACCGAGCTCGCCGAGGGTCGGACCTGAGGACATAGAGTGCTTGCACCTAACCGCCTTGCAGGAACATACAGTCACCAAGATTCAAAACCAGGTGCAACCCGCCTTGAGGTAGGGGCTCGTGAGTCCCGCGCTGGCTCACGAGTGCCCGGATACACCTCGCAACCCTGTCGTGCAAGCCACGTGTCGTGTGGGGCCAGACACGCCTGAGGCTCCTCCCGAAGGGGCCCCCATCCCATGCACAAGTGGAAGCACCAGTTCGCATGATGGCCGCCGACATCGCCGAGGCGACTATCGCAGGCGTGCACTGTGAAGCACTATGCTCAAGGCTGGTGATAAACAACTGAGGGCGGCCCCAGGTCGTACCAGCCTCAGGGAGCCAGAGCTCAGCGTCCAGCCTCACCACAACGCCTCCCCTCGAGAGAGCCACGCGAGGAGGCTGGGCACGGGGGCTGCGCTTGGGTCATGCCCAAGCGCACGCCATCCAACCAGGTCTCCCGGACCTGGGCGTCACGTGCCCCTCCCGAGGCCTCGGCGAGGGCATGTATGGAAATTGTTTGCACGTCAAGGGGGACTCGTGAGCATCGTGACTCAGGAGCCTAACTGGTCACGTAGCCCCTCACTCCTTGGTCCGTCCTGGTCTTCGGTCGGCCCAATGGCGGTTGAGGTATGCACGGGGCCGGGCCCTGCCGACGTAGAACATTAATCTATCATCGCGCACTCTCCCTATAAGCTGTTTGGGCGTCAAGGGGGACTCCTGAGCATCATGACTCAGGAGCCTAAATGGTCACGTAGCCCCTCACTCCTTGGTCCCTCTCGGTCTCCGGTCGGCCCAATGGCGGTTGAGGTATGCGTGTAGGGCTCTGCTCACGATCAAGAACACAAAGCGTATAGGAAGAAAAATCGAAAAATCTCAAGCAAATATTACAAACATATTGTCCTCACAATATCAAATGAAAAGTCTAAACGCCTTTCACGAGGCCTCGATGCATGGTGCAGAACAAAACAGAAACCAGCTGCAGTCACCCCCGGCACCGCTATCGCCGCAGAAGGTGCTCCATCCCGGAGTAGCGACGCCTTCACCTACATCACCGGTGCGCAGGGTCGGCCGCATCGCCAGAACAAGGGTGAGGAGGCAAGCCGCGGAACTTCTCCGGCAGGGCCTCCACTGACTGCGTGCACACAAGCGCGGCGGTGGCCTCACAGTCATCCTCACCACGGGCTCCAAAGCAGCTCCTCAAGGCGAGCGTTAGCGTGAAGGTGCAAGTGGCTGGAAAACGCCGTCAATGCAGTTGAAGATAGGACGCGAGCCTCTGCCTCCTCCATGGGACCAACGCCATCAACGACTTCCTCGGCGCCTTCACCAAGAGAGGAAGTGTCGATTGTCAAAACCGCGGATCTCGGGTAGGGTCCCGAACAAGGCGTCTAGGCGGATGGTAACAGGAGACAAGGGACACAATGTTTTACCTGTGTTCGGGCCCTCTCGATGGAGGTAAAACCCTACTCACCGCTTGATTAATATTGATGATATGGGTAGTAAAAGAGTAGATCTACCACGAGATCAAGGAGGCTAAACCCTAGAAGCTAGCCTATGGTATGATTGTTGATGATGAAGTTGTCCGTCCTATGGACTAAAACCCTCCGGTTTATATAGACACTTAGGATAGGTTAGGGTTACACGAGTCGGTTACAATGGTAGGAGATCTACATATCCGTATTGCCAAGCTTGCCTTTCCACGCCAAGGAAAGTCCCATCCAGGACAGGACGAAGTCTTCAATCTTGTATCTTCATAGTCTTGGAGTCCGCCGTGACGATAGTCCGACTGTCTCGACACCCCTAGTCCGGACTCCCTCAAGAGCCCACGAACCTAGCTTCAATGACGATGAGTCCGTAGCCGCATATTGTCTTTCGGCATTGCAAGGCGGGTTCCTCCTCCGAATACTTCATAGAAGGTTTTGAACACAAGGATAGTGTCCGCTCTGCCAAAACAAGTTCCACATAACACCGTGAAAGAGAATAATTTTTTGCACAGATCTGCTGACGTGTTCAGCGGGCGTGACATCACACCACGGCCAGGCCTTTATATGAATCGTTTTTATCGCTCCTCCTCGGCGTGTTTAGCGAAAGGTTTCATGCACGTCTTATCAAAGCATAGATCGTGCTCCTTATTCCGTGATTCTCATCAATATGGTCGTGGGTAACCCAACCGGGCCCGGCCGGCCTGCCTCCTCTATCGAGGCGAGTCCTAATTGACCACGGGTGGGCTCTTGGTATTCAACTTCTTTATAATGAGACCAAGGCCCTCTTCTTTTTACACCCTCCATCGAGTTCGCCTCGCTTCAAGTTCCAACACCCAAAGCTTGATTCAGGCGCTTCGGACTTTCGACGATGTCCTGATCCGACCAACACGGCCGATGGGTGTCTTCCTCTGTCACCGAAGAAGATGTGCTAAAGCTGCGTAACGCCAGGTACCTAACTGGCGAGATCTCGCATAGGCTGCCTGCTCCAAGGCAGGTCATTCCCACTCCTGAGCCCGGCGAGAACGTGGTGTTCATGTCCCACTTCCTTCGGGGTTTAGGCTTCCCAATGGATCCCTTTGTGCGGGGGCTCATGTTTTATTATGGGCTTGATTTCCATGACTTGAATCCGGAGTCCATCCTCCATATCTCGCCATTCATTGTTGTATGTGAGGCCTTCCTCCATATTACCCCCCATTTTGGATTGTGGCTTAAGACCTTCAAGGTGGAGCCAAAGATGATCGAGGGGCAACAAACAGAAAAGTCGGAGGGGTAGTCATAAGCAAATGTGCCGATGCTCCGGGTCTTAGGGCTCTTTTCAAGAGGAGCTTGATTTGTGGCAGCGGGTGGTTTTATATCACCGCCCTAGGGGCACCAAATGGGCGGCGCTCCCTGCCTTCCGCCAGTCCACCACAGTGGCCGGCATCATGGGTCAACAAGGGCTCGACCGGGGGCCGTCCAAGGACGCTCCCTTGCTGCGAGGGCCGTATTCGAGACCTCCAAGAAAGAGGAATAAATCTGGTTGCAAAGCGAGGTTATGGTGATCCGCGCTATACGCCTGCAAGAACGCCGCCCTCCGCTTGTGGGAATTTAATCCGAGGGACCACGAAGCTCTCCAACATTTTATGGGCACGACGCCCATGGAGATGTATAAACTGTTCTTGGATCACAAGAGAAGTGTCCGGATTTGACCAAGATGCGAGGACTAAGCTGCAATCGCCCCTGGATACTCAAGTAAGTAGTCCTGTAAGCGGACAAGTTGTTCCTTCATTTATTTCATATATGTGCCCTTTAAAGGAGCTGTTTTTTGAACAGGATGGATAGCCAAGGCAAAGTTGATAAGGTGTCCCTCCTCCCGAGACCACGCCGGATCCCATCTTGACCAAGATGTTGAAGGTCGCGCCTTTTAAAGAAGGCGAAGGGGAGCGGGAAAGCAACCGCTTTTATGGAGGCCATCAAGGAAGGAGGGATTAAGAGTCCGCCTCGAGGAGAGAAGAGGACCGCTTGGCGGAAGATCCGGGGTCAAGGCCTCAAAAGGGAAAGGGATCTTCGAAAAAGAGTGCAGCGCCGGAAGTAACCCAGCCGCATTATTTCCCAAGGGGATCAGCCCTCCAAATGAGCCGTAAGTTAAAAAGAAGGGTCTTGTAAATAAGGAACATCCACTGTATTTATTTATGAAGATAACCGAAATTGTACCTTGTAGTTCGGACCTCAGCCCTTCTCAGCAGAGAGCTCGTCTTTGGGGATCTTCTTCCGGAGATGATGGACAGCTAAACGCCTCCACTCGCCGCACCCTCATGTGAAGCGAGCAGGCGGAGGTGTCGTCGCGGAGGTTCCCCAAATCGTGGCGGAAGGTCCGACGCCAGTGGTGTGCGATCGGAGGAGTGAAGGATCTGCTCAAAGCGGCGGCTATTTCGAAGGATCACCGTGCTCCAATGGGTATGGTGATTGAAAGAGTTGCATCCGCTTGAGAACGGATTGCATGAAGCCGTCGAAGCTTACTGAGCGGTTTGAGGTACATAAAATGATGGCGTACCTTCGGCGATTATGCATATAAAATGCGCCTGTATAGATAGTAGCCCACGAGACTTCGGTATGTTGTCAAAATTGACAACGTGCGGGATCAAATTCTCAAATTATCAACAAATCGCCGCTCTTAAGCAGTGGCGGGCGTCCGAGGCCAGCCGGACTGATGAATATGCCGAACTAATGCGGCGACTTGGCGAGGCGGATCACGGACATCACGCTGGTCAATAAGCGGTTCGACGAGTCACAAGGTATCACGACTTCTGTCACGGACACCTGGTAAGGGCCTGACGCCCATGTCTTACTATTCGTATGTACTTAACGCAGGTGGTGCCGCTGTCGTGGAAGAGCTGTGGGCGGAACTTCGCCCGAGCAAAAGACCAGGCCGAATTGGTAATGTCTGGCTGCTTTAAAGGCAGCCAAGAGCTAGAAGCGAGCGGGCTGCTCCTTTGCCGAAGCAAGGAGGAAATGGCCAATATGGCCAAAAAGTTAAAGAATACTACCGATCGCTGCGAGGTTCTTGAAAAAGAACGCCAAGCGGAACAAGAGGGCTTAAAAAAGGCCGCCGCTGATTCCAAGAGTGCCCAAGCGGCGTTGAGAGCTGTCAAGGAGGAGCCGAGTCAGGCCGGGGCAATTGCGGCTGGAAAACTGTTTCTGCTGTGGAGAAAATACACAGATCCAAAGTATGCTCAATTGGATAAGTTGTGGAGTTTGGAGGATGCTTATCTGGACTTGGCGGCTGCCATGAGGGCTGCTGAGCACTTCCCGGGGCGGAAGGGTCCGCGAAGGAAGAGCTATATTGGTCTCAATTCCATAGTCCGGATCGTCCTCTGCCGCTGACCGATCGGTTGGCCGAATGGGCCAAGCTGAATCGGTTGTCCGGCTTTGCCATGAAGCATGTCCTGACCCACTTGTGGCGGGCGGACCTCAGCTATTTTGGATTAGTGCAGCGGTTCGCTTAGTGCGGTGCCGCGTGTCGATGAGATGAGGTGGTCGGCGTGTATTGAGGGGCCGCGGATGGCCCTTGCCCGTGTCCAAGACATCTTGGGCGAGATGAAGGCCACCGATGTTGCATCCCAAGATTCGGACGAAGCCGATTACTGCCGAGCACTACTTTGAAGAAGTCCTACCGGTGCTTTCGTTTAATAGAGACGCTTGATGCTCGAAGGATATTTTGTTTTAGATGACATGTATGATCTCGTGAAAACAATGTTTGATTATAATATAAGAGCTTTTTTATACTTGTGCGTTCAAGTAGTAACTACTCACTGTCGGCCGTTTATGTATATGTGTATATAACTTTGAAGATGCGATCCATGGCTTCAAATTTCATGCACAGTGTGGGGGTGTTTGCAAAAAAGGCGCTTTTTCACACTTTAATCCAACGTCTTGGTCCTGTTAAGGACGTGATAAGCGTGAGCGAACCGTGCAAACCGGACTATAATGCTTTATCACTTTCACTTAGCCATGGGAGTTCGAGAGTGGGGCTACGATATAGCCCTAGGGGCACCGCACTCGCCCGCATTCGAGAGTGCGTGTGTACTGACCGAAAACCGGTCCTTCGTTAATGCGGAGGAATCCTAAACATTCACCATAAGTCATCGAAAGTGGTTGACCAGTCTCTCGCTATATCATGACGATCGATTTTCGGCTTTCTCCACTTGAGGTGCTTTCGCTTCTGCGAGCCAACGGGGCACAATCGCGATGGTTCCCCAGTGCCGGCGTTAGCCGTGAAAAGCGGGCGTAAAGCGACCAAAAGCATAAGAGCCGCAGCCCAACATTTGACCAAAGACATGATTGGAGCTGATGCATATAAGTCCTAACTCGAGGGCGCCGAATACTCCCTAAAGGTATTCGGTCTTTATGAAAATGGGCAGAATAATGCCCTAAGCCCCTGATCATGTCCAGCACGCGCATAAAAAATTACGATCGGTCAATGCCAAAACACCAGCCTCCTCCTCGGTTATAGTAAGGAACGGGGGATGTATATCAACAAGAGAGCAGTAAAAAAAAGGTTCTGAGGAGGGTCTTGAATCTGAAAAGAATCCTTGGAGCAGGTCCTCTTACGCACGTCTGCGCTGTGTCTCTGGTTGTCTTGAAGTATCTGGGCGGGTGTAGCACGTTGTTCATCTGTAAAGAGAGGAACTTAGTTTTTTTTGAAGAAAAAAGAATCGTGCAAAATGTGTACATAAATAGTAAATAGACAAAATCTTTGTTAGAAGAAGTGGGTAAAGTTGAGCTTTATTGTCTCTTATTATACATGCATGCAGCCCCTCGTATGGGGGTCTTGGCTGCAGTAAGCGCCGGACTCGTCTAGCCGTGTCCGGAGAGTGAATGACCAATTCGAGGTTCTTTGCCGAGTAGAGCCGGATAGCTGTGGGGCTGTCAAGGCAGTCTCCCACTTTTTCGTTCTCGAGTAACACTTAATACTTCCTTTTAACGAGATGATGCCGCGTGGACCGGGCATTTTAAGTGTTAGAGATGCATAGTGCGGTATTGTGTTGAAGCGGACCCTTGCGTCTTAGAGTCAAGCTCCAAGGACTCGTGTTTCTTGACGAGAGCCTGGAGCTCTTTCTACACCTCGCCTACTCGGGCCTCTTGTTTCTCTCGCTCGATGCGCTCCTTGGCCTCTTTGTCTTCGGCCTCGGATAGCGCCTTCTGCAGGACCCGCCACTTGATCGGGTTGGCCCTAAGCAAAATTCATGACGATCCTATTATTCCAAAACCAAAATTTTCTTTATCAATATTCAGGCAGGTGTCACTTACCTTTGTTCTCTTGAGCTGCCTCTTGGTAAGGCCGAAGCTCTTCCTTGGACCGCTCAAGGTCACCTTCGATCTTGGCGACCTCCAGCGATGCTGGCGACGCGGCAACCCGATGAACCACAACTTATTCACATAGACACATTCTGATTAGACTCCTACGATTATTATTTGATCCTCTATTGGCCTTTCTTCGCGAATGCCAAAGCGAGCATCGAGACTCTGTCTATCTTTGTAACATTTTCTTACAATTTGCTTACTTACCTCAAAGCCGGGTTAGGAGGTCAAGCCACAGAGCTTGATCGGTCCGCTCTTAGCGGGATCGAACCTTCTTGACTACCACACTCATAATAGTGCGGTGCTCTTCGTCCAATGGAAGCGTCATGAAGCACTTCCAGCAAGTTGTCCGATGCCTCGGATGGGATGAGGCCATCGGCACAGATTGCTTGCCCCCCTAGCGAGGGGTTGCTGATGTAATCCGGAACAGGTGGAGGTTCCGCGCCATATTCGGCTTGGGGCTAGACTTACGCCCCGGCGTTAGGGCCCCGAGAGAATCTTGCCGCTCGTGCGCCTAAGCGCTGGAATGTCGCTTTAGGGGCGCCTCGGAATTGTCTCCTTGGTTCAGTTCCTTTGAGACAACATCTCGGCGTGGTCAAATGCAGGGGGCGGGGAGGAGGCGGCGGGAGTGAATCGCTGTTTATGTCGGCAGGCCCAAAGAATCATCCGACAAAAGATACATCGATATGCACTCGGGGCGGACTGCATAATCATCTTGCGCAGCGTGATAAGAAATAGTACAATAAGACGTACCAAAATTATTATGGTATCCGGATACTCACGACTTTGCAATGACAGCTTGTCCCTGGGTAACCACTCCTCGTCGCTAAAAGCGGCCGTCGTGGAGCAGTCAGGGAGGAGGGTCCTTCCCTTCTTGGACCCTTCGGCCTCCCCTGATGGGGCGGCCTTCCTTTTCCTGTCCCCCCAGCTAGGGGGGAGAACTTTCCTCTTCCTCCTCCTTGTTTTCATGGGAGGAGTGTGCCTTGGTGTTTTCGGACGATGAGTCCGATATAACCTTGCGCCGGAGACCCTTCCTGGTTCCCGCGGCCTTCTTATTGGCCTTCTTCTCCGGCACCTCATAAGGCGCCGGAACCAGCATCTCTGTTAGGAGAGCATCCGCTGGATCTTGGGCGGGGGGTGGACAATCGATCTGCTCACTTCTCGCTACTCCAGTCTGTTAAATGGCATGGAGGCTTAGGTCCCAGCGTGGTTATCTTGGGGAAAAGAACATCTTATGAGATATAAAAGACTTCTTTATGGATTGGCGGGGCGCTTTGCGGCTGAGTCCAGCGGTCCTCGGTAAGCGAGGAGGTACCTCGGCGTTGAACAACACCTTCGGGCGTCCTTGTCGTCGTGTCGAAGAAACTCGTAGCATACGGTGCTCGGCGGGTCGAACTCCCACAAATTGAATGCCCGTCTTTGACACGGGAGGATCCAGCGGAAGAGCATGACTTGGACCACGTTGACAAGCTTGATTTTCTTGCTCATCATGTTTTGGCCTTGAGTGCAGGTCGGTCGGCTCTGTCGAGGAACCCTAGGATAGGCCCTTCTCTTTCTAGGTGGTGAGCCGCATGGGGATTCGGATCGAAAGTCGGGGCCGCGCTACCCGGTTGGTGTCGCGGCTCGGTGATGTAGAACCACCACGATTGCCACCTTCTGATCTCCATATAGGGGCCTTGAGCGGTGGCGTTGGGCATTTTGCCCACCATGGGCGCCTCACTTTTCGCCTTCTTGGCCGACCACCACCTTTGGTTTAACGTTGAAGGTCTTGACCACAGCCCGAAGTGGGGCTTGATGCGGAGGAAGGCCGCACCGACGATAAATGCGAGATGTTGAGGATGAAATTGGGGCGAGATCATAAAAGTCCAGCCGTAGTAGAACATGAGCCCAGCGGACAAAGCGGGTGGAGGGAAATCCCGATCCGCGGATGAAGTGGGTAAGAAATACCACCCTCTCATGGGGTTACGGGTAGGGCGATCTGCCCCATGTCTGGTAGCCGGTCGCGCCAATATCCATGACCAGTATCCGGCTCTCCGTAGCTTTGTGATGTCCTCCTCTAACGTAGCAGGAGGCCATCCACTGCCTCCTCCTCCGGACATGCTTGGAGTGGTTTGAGGAGAGAGAGAATGCGAACTTGGGTGTTGGAGCTCAAGTGCGCAGAAGCGGATGAGAAAAGAGTAAGAGGGCATGGGTGAAAAGATGAATCCTTGTCTCCTTATAAGGGCGGAAGGAACTATCGCCTCCCCACCTGCCTGGTAAACTCGCTTTATTCCCCAAAGCGCCCTAATTGATGCTTGCGGTTAGGTTACCCACACCGTGTTAATGAGAATCCATTGATAAGGGGACCACGATCTCTGCTTGACAAGGCGTGCCAGAAAACCACCTACATGATATGTGCACTTTGGCTGGTTGAGAAAAGCGGTTGAATAATGGCCGGGCCATGGTGTGATGTCATCTTGTAGAATGTGTCAGTGATTAGATTTGTGGAAATATTATTCTCTCTCACGGTGGTATATGGAATTTGTTTTGCCAGAGCGGACACTATCCTTGTGTTCAAAATCTTCTATGGAATATTCGGAGGAGGAACCCGCCTTGCAATGCCGAAGACAATCTGTAGCGCGGACTCATCGTCATTGAAGCCTTTGGTTGAGAGACTCTGAGAGGAGTCTGGTTAGGGGTCTCAGACGGCAATGGGACTATATACTTGATGGGAATTTGTTGGACTATAAAGACACAAGATTGAAGACTCCGTCCGAGTATGCGGATGGGATTCTCCTTGGTGTGGAAGGCAAGCTTGGCAATCACGGATATGTAGATCTCCTCCCTTGTAACCCGACTACCGTGTAACCCTAGACCCCTCAGGATGTCTATATATAACCGGAGGGTTTAGTCCATAGGACAACAACAATCATACCATAGGCTAGCTTCTAGGGTTTAGCCTCTCTACGATCTTGTGGTAGATCAACTCTTGTAATACTTATATCATCAAGATCAATCAAGCGAGGAAGTAGAGGTATTACCTCCATCGAGAGGGCCGAACACAGGTAAACATCGTGTCCCCGCCTCTTGTTACCATCCGCCTTAGGCAGCATAGTTCGGGACCCCTACCCGAGATCCGCCCGTCTTTGACACCGACGATGCGGTGATGGGGTGGCTATGAAACAACTTCGCCCATGGCTCGGGTGCTAATGACAGCGGTGCCAACTGACGATTGAGGCGCGAGCGCGGAAGCTTGAGGCTTGGAGGCGGCGACCCATAAGCGGCTTCGGAAGCGATGTCGACAAGGAAAAGCGGCAGAGCCGACCATTAGGTCCATGAAGAAGGCGACTTCGGTCTGCGGTGGTTCATAGAACAAGCCGTGCCGGGCAGCGGCATGATTGCTTGGCCGGCGACTTCGGCGATGGAGCTCCTGAGCGGTGGTGTGGCGGCGCCAAAAGCAGCCGGAGGCTAATCTAGTGCGGCCGGAAGGAGAAGGAAAGCACATCGGCTCAAGGTTGTAGTTGACTCTGGCCAAGCCTTTTTGAGGCTGGGCGACTTTAGAAGCGACTCAGGGGCGGTTCAACATGGAAACTCAAGGGGGCACGGTAGTGAGGGCGAGCTCCGACCATGAAAGCGAGGCTCGGCCGGTGAATCCAAGAAGCGGCGACCAAGAGGTAGGACTTGAGGCACGCTCCGGCAGTGGAAGTATCTGAGGTGGCGATTTGAAAGGCGTTAATGGCTCGACAAGCTGAAGTAAGGCCAATGGCGACTTCGACAACTTAACGGCGGTTCACCACGGATATGTTGAAGCTGTCTTTGGACTCGGCCGCGGAGTTATATGGCTAAGCAATGGCTCGAAAGAATCATAGCCAAGATGAACAACAGTGCTTAGCCAACCCTTGCACCGTAATCCATGCCCGATTTATTTTTCTTGTATTGGTGGTGACTCCGAAGCAAGGTAGCTCAACAGCGAAGGCCGGTGAAGTTTGATGGCAACAGCAGACGGGAGGAAACTTGGACATGACATAGAATAGCAGCGACTCAAGGCCGGTGACACGAGGTGTCTTTTAAAGAAGCGAAAATGGCAGCATGGCGCGCGCGTAGCGTCTCTATAGGAGTGGCTCGGCAGGCGCAACTCAGCGGCCGAGGAGTTTGGGCCATAGCCGTTCTTGACGAATCAAATTTGGGTCTCCCTCGTAGCCCAAGTCCAGATTCTGGGTGCGTTGATTGCAATTTCAGATGTGATCGGCGACTTTACGTAATGGCCTCGAAGCAATGATGAGGCAGCGTTGACTTCTTCTTGAAGCGGCACAAAGAGAACCCGGCGGCGGCTCGGGGCGACTTCGGGCCGAGCCCTACGGGCTGATGTGTAGTGTTGATATACTAAAACTTTGACCTTGAAATGTATGATCCTCGGCGTACGAACAAAGTGCATGATCCCGAAATTCCATCGATTCAATTTGGCGACTTTTTCAATAAAACATTGGCGGAACATCTATAACCCTAATTTCCTTGAACCTTAAATCTACTTAAATATTTAAATCTGGGTGATCAACTTGACACAAATGTAAATCCTTTCGAACCAGCTCTTCTTCATCCAGTGCGAACATCTCAATCCCTAGAAAAAGATCCCTCCAGGAACTCGGCCTGCGTCGCGAGGCCCCAAAAGGTGGCGCCAAGCGTGATGGATTTGTCACGGTAGATGTCCTTAGTGTGAGGACTTAGTCGTGAGGCAGCGCATCTATGTGGTAGCTTTAGAGGGGTTGATCGGGATGAGAGACACGAGGTGGATCAACCCACAAGACAAAAGATTTAGAGCAACGGGCCCTGAGGAAACATCATCCCGTAACAACCCTACATGTTGTTTGTGGCTAGGTCTCATTATCATCACGGCGAGTCATAGTATCTCGGCTCTCCTAGTTGTGTCTAGCCTTATGATTATTCAACCTATCACTGTTGGCGTGCGGCCCTCCTTATATAAGTTGAAGGGCGGGTTACATGTAGAGTCAACTTCGGATTAAGACTTAAACTATTACGACTTCTCTTCACGGGCTTCTCTCCATGGGCTTCTCACCATGGGCTTCTTAACGTCTTGGGCTTCTTAACTCCGAGCGACTCATTTTCATGGCTAAGTACTTAGCCGGGTCATAAGCATGCCCGATGTTACAATCGCTTATAAGCGTCTCTCGGCTTACAATCGGCTTACAATCTAGCTTATGGTAATCCGTCGACACAATCGGCTTATGATCTGCCTTGTCATCAATGAAATACCAAGTCGGCTGGTCATATCTCCGGCGGGTCATACCGTTAGAGGTATATCCCAGCCAGAACCGGTGGAAGTTGCCCGACAATATATGTTGGAATGGCTATGGAAAGGCCATATGTAGCGATCCGACCACAAGCGGTCGATTCTACGTGCTTTAGTGTCATCCACGGATCGGTAGTCTTTGACACACACGATTACTCAAGGATTTACTAACGAGTAGCAATCACACACTTATTACATCGATAGTCTCAAGAGAGAACTTATTACAATAAATATGGCTTAAGGCCATCTAACAAGATAACAGCGGAAGGCTTGGAAGATAAAGTGAGTCCATCAACTCCAACGGCATAGCTGAGTGTACGACAACGACCTAGCGCACCTTACTCTTCGTATGAAAAGTCTGCAACATGATATGTTGCAGCCCGAAACGGGTCATCACATGGAATATGCTGGCATAGTAACACAGTAGAGCAATGAACAGAATAAAAGCTATCACTACATGCATATATGGCTGGTGGAGGCTCTATAGTTTACAATGTTTTTTGAAAAGCCAATTTTTCACCATCAAAGGAATATATTTTGTTTAACTATCATGGTAGTTGATAAACATTGAGAATGGTACCCCCATCTCAATCCCAATTAAAAGTAATTAACAACCTAACAAATTAATTTAGAGTGATGAGATCAACATGATAATCCAGAACCGGATACACAAGATGTCCATAACAGGGACACGGCTAACCATGATTAGTTTGTACACTCTGTAGAGGTTTGCACACTTTTCTCCACAAGACTCGATCTCCTCCGTTGGATTTCTCGCGCTACATGGTGTTTGAAAGCGGATGAGAGACCTGATCTTTCGAAACATTAACTCTTTACTCTGGGTGGGAGTTACACCTACTTTCCCCTACATCTCCTAGCCCACCAACGAAAGAGGTCATGCAACATACTCGACTATGCTAGAGCCCATAATAGCTTGTGGCTGCACACGAAGTTTCTAGCATGAATAATCTTATGATCCTTTGAGCACGGGTGGCGAACCAAAAAGGAGCGACCTTTGGTATATCTCACGGTGCGCAACCAATCCACCCAGATGTGTATTTAAGTAGCCACCTTAAGTTAACCATTAATTAACAATCTCACATCTGGGCTCATGGATACACTCAAACCCAATCACACGTCTCACGAGCATAAGCGTGGCAATATAAGCATAACGTAGAAAGTAACACCCAAGGGTTTTGATAAAAAAGGGCAATACAGGGTTTCTACCTCATCAACTTTACTTCCTTCAATACCCACATGTTAAGAGATCCTACTCATGCAAATGTTTGATGGCTTTAACTAATGCATATAAAAGCTGGGTATGAAAATAGTATGATCATCATGTGTTACTTGCCTTGCCTAATGCGATTTGCAAAACCCTAAAGAGACTCTTCGTAGTAGCACGCTTACGCACTCCGGAAGGAATTCTCATCGCAAACAAACAGTAGCATACATAAGCAATTGTTCAAGCAAAAGGTGCTGCCGCGGTAAGAAAACTCAAATGAGAAGATCAAATCCAAAGAAAGTTCAGAGCGGCGAAGATATTCGATACGCAAAAAGAATCAATCGAGATCGGAGCTCTGAGCTGAAGAGCCCTACGGTCGAAAAGAACTTCGAAATCAAATCTGGCTTGAAACCAAATTTGTAAGTTGTCAAAATCTGGTTCAAGTTGATTAAATAGAAAGAGGGGCTCGAGGCGAAGATTTCCACATGGCGTTGGTTTCACTGGATTTGGACCAAACGGTTTAGAAAGCAGCGGGGTTTGAAAGATCGAAGGGCTAATCATGCGATAAAAATAATCGGCGATAGGTCTTTGGCCGAAAATGAAAATAAAAAGAAAAAAACTATAAACTATGGCGCTTAACGTTTGTTGCTAACAGAACCAATCTAACGAAAAACGTTCACCTAACAGATCTAAAATGAACGTAACATTAGATTAAATAAACTAAACGCTTCAAGAAATAAAAGTACAATCCCCTAAACAAAAAAAACCGATCTAGTGTTTTTACCGAAAATAAAACCAAGAAAACCGGGCGACTTTTTCGACCAAACTCCGGCCAAGTGCCATGACGGCGTGGGATTGCATGTGTGGCGCTGAAGCGTTGGTAGCCAGGCGGGCTGGTGGGCTGGTGGCGGCGGCCTCGGCGGCACTTATATATCACAGGCGTGGGATACGATTGTCCGATGCGCCCTGACCCGAAAAAGAGTCAGTTCGCACTTTTTTAATGCAGATTCACGCCCGAAAATCCTAAATAAATAAAATAAAACTTGTAAAAATGCCAAAAACAATTTTCAATTGCAAATCTAAATACAATATTTAGAACTTAGTAAAGAACATTTTCTTCTTGGCCTAAAATGGTCCCAATTCTGAAAAATGCATATTTTTCTAATCTTCAAATAAAAATAGCAATAAAATCCAAATAAAATTATTTATTTATTTTTCAACATTTTTCACTCCAATATTTCCATTTATTTTTGGAGAAGTCATATTATCTCCTCCTCATATATTTTTGGAGAGAAAAAAATAATAATTAAAATAACCAAAATGATCCTTGCTTTGGATATTTGAGGAAAAATTCCTAAATATGAAAGCGGTGAAATCCCCAACTCTCTCCGTGGGTCCTTGAGGTTGCTTAGAATTTCTCGAGGATCGCATAAGCGAAATGTGCAATAAAAGTATGATATGCATGAATGACCTTTGTATAACATTCCAAATTGAAAATTTGGGATGTTACAAATCTCTACCTCCTCTTAAGATGAATCTCGCCCTCAAGATTCGGGTTGGCTAGAAAAATAGGTGTGGAAGTGCAGTCCTTCCTTAGATCATCCTCTACGTTCCCGAATTGGCCTTCATCGCTTTGATAATCTTCGCTGCGTGTAACTTCGACCGTAGCAAACTCGAGAATCTTGATGAGTTTCTCCTCAGAGGTCAAATCAACTTTGTCCAACTTGAATTGCTTCGAGGGGAGCCTTTGTATCTCTCGTGAGGAATATGGCCATCTCGGCATACAGACACTTCTTCAAATGGGAAGCGTGGGAACACGTCACTGAACTCCCTGACAGTCCTTGGGTAAGTCCAACTTGTAGGACACTTCTCCCATACGTTCCCAAAAGCTTCGGTATGGTCCTACAAATCTTCTAGGGCTAACTTCTCCCTTAACTCCAAAGCGTTTAACTCCTCGCAGAGGTGACACACGTGGGCATATGCTCGGTCTCACGATTTCATAGACTACCTCGCTTTTTGGCGCTTTTTGAATACTGCACATAACTCTTACGCCTCGGACCTGAGCTACCTTACATCTATCCCGAATCAGCTTAACCTTCTCTTGAAGCTTCCTTTGATCAAATCTGGCCCAAACAAGCTGATTTGGCGGTCTCCAACTTCATCCCACATCAACGATTATTGCACCTTCTTCCATCTGAAGGGCTGTCCAACGGGCCATATCTTCAAAGCGGCACACTGCTAGCTATTATTGTATGAAAAACTTGGCGTATGGCGAAGTTATCATCCCCAACTAGATCCATAGTCTAACGCGCACAAGCTCTCCAACATGTCTTCAGAATCTGGATTAGACTCTCTCGGTCTGTCCATTTGTCTGCATGGATGAAAAAGCTGTCTTGAACTCTGAGTCTACAGTTCCCAAAAGTACGATGCAAGCCCTTGGTGCCAAAACTTTGAAGTAAATGGCCTTGTGTTTCCTCTATCTGACGATATGGCGATGGTCCTCGGAACTCCATGTAAAGAAATCTGATCCTAGTCATGCAAATAAAATATGATATGCATATGATGACCTATGTACTAACATCTCCAAATTGGAAATTTGGGATGTTACAAACTCTACCCCCCTTAAGGTGAATCTCACCCTAGAGATTCGGGGTTGGCCTAGAAGAATAAGGTGTGGGTGGTTGTTCCGTAGGATCATCCCTCGTTGCCCTGGGTGGCTTCATCCTCGGTATGAGTGGCTCCAATCGAACTTTGCAAAAACTTGGTAACATTGTTACTGCGGGTAACTTCATGCGAAGCGAGCACAACCTTCGAGAATCTTGACTAGTTTCTCCTCATAGGTTAGATCACTATCCAAATGAAATTGCTTCCGAGGGGGCAGCTGTATCTCTCCGGAGAGGGACTATCCCAACCATCTCAACATGACACTTCTTCATAAGGGAAAGCGTGAAACACGTACGTGTTGAACTCCACAGCAGGTCGCTTGAGGGTAACTCCAACTTGTAGGCCACTTCTCCCCACTCACGTTTCCAAAACTTCGGTATGGTCCTGCCACAAATATCCTCAGGGGCCTAATCTTTCCCTTGACTCCAAATGTTTAACTCCTGCATGAGAGTGACACATGAAGATATGCTCTTTCTCCGATTTAAGTAGGCTACCCTCCTCATGCGTTTTGAGTCTGCATAACTCTTACTGCACTGGATTGAGCTACCTTCGATCTATCCGAATCATCTTAACTTCTTTCTCTTGAGACTCTTTGGTCAAATCTGGGTCCAAACAATGACGGTCTCCAACTTCATCCCCATATCAGCGGTATCCTGCACCTTTTAGCCGTCCATACAAAGCCCGAAAGGTGCCATCTTCAAAGCTGGCTTGGCAGGTAGTCATTTGTTGTTGTATGAGGAACTCCAGCGTAAGGAAAATTATCATCCCCAACTAGATCCATAATCTAAGCGCACAAAGGTACATCCAACATGTCCTCGAGAATCTGATTGACTCTCGGTCTTGTCCATCCGTAATGCTGCCGGATGAAAGGGTATGTACTAAATCTCTAGCTTGGTCCCCCAAAAGAATGCAGGTGCAATTGTTGCCAAAAGATTTGAAGTGAACTGTGTTCCTCTATCCCGATAAGATGGTCCTCGGAACTCTCCCGTGCAGAACATACGATCCTGGTCATATATATCTTGGCCGCTTACGCGCGACTTCTGTGTAGGTGGTTTTCAACTTTGGTATAAAGTGAGCCACTTTGGTCAAAGCGATCCACTACTACCCGAAATAGAATTTCATATCGATCGGGTCCCTGGTGTAATCGGGGATGATAAAATCCATGCCAAAGCTTATCCCACTTCCATTCGGGTATTGGGCATAGGCTTTCGCAGTAATCCTGCTGGCAACTTACGATGTTCTCGCTTCTTCACTCTCATCGACATACGCCATGATACGGCTACATACTCGGTAATATCCTTCTTCCGTTCGTCTCCGCTGAAACACTCCTGTCAAGTCCAAATACATCTTTGGTGTTTCGGGATGTATCGAGTATCAGTGAGTCATGAGCTCTCTGAGTATCAACTTCACGATCTCCGCATTATTGGGTACATAAACATAGTCCTCAAACCCACAAGGTGTCGTGGGTTTCATCTTCACGAAAACCTTTGGCTTTTTCCTTTCGCTCATTTTCTCCTTTATCTGCGGCAATTTTCATGTCATCCTTCCCGAGCTTCCTCGAATTTTTTTCCCAATAATGTTTCGATTGAACTTCCAATCTTTGCCCAACAAACACTCTAGGAACAATTTCCAAAGCGAATCTCCACACGAGGATCTTCGGGCTAACTCGCTTTGGTAATCCTCACAGCTTCTGAGGGTATTGGCATAACTCTTAGGCTCGCATAGCGTACGCTGTCACAGTAGCCTTGGCTCTGGTTCGGATGATAATGTCACGGCTTCATCATCGCAATTCTTTATAATCTCCAACCATCTCCTTTGCTCTAAGATTCAGATCCTTCGTGTGAAAATGTACTTCAAACACTTATGATCCATGTACACATCACATCGAAGTTTCCAATAAGGAAATGTCTCTCCGGAGTTTTGGTATGCACTGCACTACATTTTGCCTAACTCCAAATCATGCAGTGGGCGTAACTTTCAACCTCATGCGATCGCGATTATCGCGTGAGGCATAATGAAACAACTCTTCCATCTTACATAGAAGTACACCTCCAAGTCCCTAGCGAGAAGCGTGTCAAGCAATACACTTGGAAACTTCCTTGCGTATATCTCGCGGAATCAAAGCCTTGGGGAGGGCTGTAACCAAACGCGTTTCTTCAACTCACAGGAAACTTGCCTCAGAATTCTTTTGTCCATTTTGAACTTTAGTACTTACATCTTCAAAAAACTTTCCGTCCCATGGGCTTCGCGATGATCTTAGAGAAATTCTCCAATGAATCTCCGGTGGTATCCCATGAGTCCAAAGAAAGCTGTGGATCTCTCCTCTTTGAGGGTGTGGTGCTAATGTCCAATCGGTGACCGGCCCGAACCTTGGTAGGGTCTCTTCTTGCTATACCTTCTCTGATATAACATGTCCAAGAAATCCCAAACTTCCTTCAACCAAAACTCACACTTGCTTTGAATTTGGCGTATAAGCCCGATGTTCCCTCAAAACTACTCGAGAACTAGGCATAAATGTTCCTTGTATGTTCCTCTCTTCATTCTTTGAGTATACCAAAGATATCCATCAATGAACACCACAACTAACTTATCCAAGAACTCCATGAACACCTTATTCATCATGCTCATGAAATAGGCGGGGCAT